>OX578278.1:29959104-30300809 GCA_951217055.1 Gerris lacustris
GTGAAACAGAAAAACATTAATTGATTCCAACTACCAAAGCGTTCGTTAGAGTTAGAATTTTAGCTTATTAGTAGAGAATGTTCAATATTCGGATGATTTAATCCATTTCTCGGGCATGTTATATACCCTTATTAATTTTATTTTTAGCTTAGGGTGGCCGGCTTTGTTGTTTAATTTTTACTTTTCTTGTACCTATTTTTTTATTTTTTTTTTACAAAAGAAAAGCTTTTGAGGAAAAAAAGCGTTTGTTGAAGGGAGTTGTTTGCAGGCTCTCATAAGTTCTAATGCGTTTCTTTGTGAGGAGTGGGGAGTGAAGAGTGGGGAGAAGGGAGTGGAATAGTGCAGGGGTGGGGGAAGTGAGGCACTCGAGTGCTTGCCTCAGGTAATGAGGCGAGCCCACACCAAGCCTCACTTATCTGTTGACTCGAACCACTTATTCCTCAACTCTTAGAAAACCATCACTTCTCTCTCACATTAAAACTCTTTTTTTTATTATATTTAATTGTTAAACCCTTCTTTTATGAAATATTAAAACATTTTTAACTTATAAAACCACGAGTTACATTCAAAAAACCTTTATTCTATACACATTACAAAATTAAATCTTTTATAAGAGATCTGACCAGTAAAGTTAAAAATAATTAAATTGTGTAGTGAGAATAAAGTCTTAACTGGTTAATGTTTCTAATTATTATTAATGTAACTGTTTTTTTTTTTTCTCTAATGAATAATTCATTTATTGTATGCATGCAAAATTAAAAACCCTAAAAATAATAGATTTCGTTCAGCCAGTTTTTGCCTTTAAAGTCGGACAGTGTTGATAGACAGGAAAAAGGTTAAGACCTATTTTGTTTTTCATAATTTAATGTATGGAATTAAAGTTTCCAAAATTTCCCTTTTCTGATCAATGTATAGACAACAAAAAATTCCATTTTTTCCTTTGGGCTGTCTACTTTATTTATTCTATTTTTATTTGAGTCTTTAGGGGCAATTAATTGATCGACTTTTATACTTATTTTTTGACTTTTTTAAAAAGGATGTATTTCATCCCTTTATTGGGATATCTTCCAACCTCGTTATGAAGTCATGATGCGTTTCTCTTTTTGTTATAAAGTTTAAATTATTCTTTTACTGTAAGTAAATCGTCTACCATTACTCAAATAAAAATAGAATGACAAAACTTTTTTATAAATGAAGTAGTTAAAATAAATAAATGAATAGTAGTTTTTAGGTTTTCATAGGTCATCCTCGAAATCCTTTGCCAGGGGTATCTGTCTGTCCGTCGTACTTTGGTTCATATCCCCCGAACCATTCACGCTAGAGAGTTGAAATGAAATTTAAAATACTGGCGTAAATTTTTGACCCACATATAGGAAAAAATATAGAGAAGTTAAACATTTAAAATACGTATGCGCAATTCGCACAATTGTGCTAAGATCAAAACTTCCTATTTATTTTTATTTTCGAGTGGGATATTAAATGAAAGCTACTGAACACTAGATTACAAAAAAAAAATATATATATAACATTTTAAGTGTATTGTGCTTTTTACCGCTAATATTTCGTTTTGAGCACCAAAATTTACCCCCCAAAAATGTCCCCCCCCCCTAACCAACCTATAATGGCTAGTCCTAAATACCTTATGGTGGGGCGATGAAAATGGCCGGAAAAAATTGAATTTAAAGTTTCGTTATTACCGATAAAAAATTGTGATTCCCCGGAGGATCGAACCCGTTCCACTCCTCTTACTCTACTCTTTTTTTTTGTTTTTTTTGGGGTCTTTTATCTAAATTTCTTTATTTTTGTTTTAATTTCATATAGGATAGGGAAATAATAAAATAACGTTATATACTTAATAACCTACGAAGCCCTAGAAAGAACTTGAATGCTAGTTCTTCCCTGTGATTTTTATAGTAGTAGTGTCTTTTCTGCTTGTTTGCGCCTGACTGTTAAGAAAGTATTCTACTACATCGACTGATTACATTCTCACAATAGTAAGAGAACCTAATGCTAAACAGATAAGTGATTGTTACAATCATTTTGAAGTTAAAGTAACAACGAGTTAAATTAAAGATTTTCGAACTTTACCTGGAGTGAGAATTATGTTCTCCTTCTGTTTTTGTTTATATAATTTTATCTCGGTTGCTCCGGCAGTGGTCGTAGTACGAGTTTCTCCCCCTAGATGCTGTTCAGAGTTCAGAACGGTACTAGAGAACCCCCTTGTCAGTACTTGTTGACAGAGACCCTCTCTCGAGTGTCTCCTTTTAAAAATAATAAATAGCCGGGACATTAGTGGTTTAATCATTTCTCTCCCCCCGTTTTTGTTCTGCACAATTTTTGCCCCTCCGTCTCATTCTTTAACTTCAGACATTTGTCACCCCTCCGTTTTTTTTTGTATTATATTTTTTTTTGTCCTTTCTGGCCTGTAGCAAGTTTTTGTTTTTTAATCCCTCTCTTCCCTCTCTCGTCCTCTTGTACTTTGTTTTACAAAAGGAATTAAAAGTGCTTTAGTATTTTATTTTACTTTTCCCTTTTTTTTTTGCTAGTAAAAAAGAAGGGATAAAATGAGAGATAGAGTAAAATTATTCCGAGGGGGGAAAAACCTAAAAAGTAATTGTTGGCTAAGTACCTTATCTGAAGTTATTAAATGTTATTTTTATTTTTTTTTATGGAGGTATTTAAGAGAAGTAGTTTTTAATACCTGTCACTGGTTTAAAGAGGAGTTTTTTGTCATTTTGTTTCCTCAATGTTGCTAGCATTTCCCTTTTTACTTTTCAGGATATAATGTCATATTTTAACCTCAATTATTCAATATTTTTAAGACGCACGAACCGTTAAAAAAACATTCTACCAATTAATGTGCCACTTATCTTCCTCGCCTCCTATCGCGTATACTAATATTATTGTTGTTTTTTTGTCCAAAAGTATAAATTTAGCAATATTTAATTTACGCCGACGCGACGGTTGAAATTAATATACAGAACCAACCATCTGTGGGCTACAAACCATCCAAATTACTTAAAAATCGGATGAGCACTTTTAAAGATATAGGGGCTAATAACTAATTTTGAAACTTATAAAGACCATCAATGGGAGAATTATGACCTACCACCTAAATTTCATTAAAATCGGACAAGTAGTTTTTATATAGGTTGGTTCGCAAAAATTAAGTGACGACAGACAGGCACGGAACAAAAAAATGTTCTGTGATGTCTGAAATGGATTTCTGTCTTGGAATTTTTGAAATCGGAGACATAAAGCTTCCGTTTTCTTCGGTAAGCTCGAAAGCAATTTTAACTTTTGAAACTTATGAAAAATTAATGAAGGTGCTTGATCCTTCACGTTACCTCCATTTCCGGTTTGGAAAGGTAACTTTTTAGGATCCGTAGGCAAATCCGAGGACCCTTTTCATTTCCTGCGTTTGTCTGTCAGTTTTTAACTCTCCGAATGATCTGATCTCCGAATTTACCCAACACAAGCTTTTATAACTTTGCATTAATGTTGTGTGCAATTACTCGATCACAAGAAATATCTAGGGAAGCTCCAAAAAATCATGCTTCAAAACAAGCGGATGGAGTTTAAGTGGTTGAATATTTATTTTGAAGGAAATGCGTCATGTGAGGTGTTACATGAAAGAGGAGGAGGACGCCCTAAGAAGAAACATATATATATATATATATATTTATGGATTCATATTTACGAGTATAATACATATAAACCAAAATTAGATACTGTCTCACAAATCAATATCATTTCTATCAAACCTAATTTTTTTGTGTTTTTATTTCTCTGTTTCAGGTAAGAGTTTGAAATGACGATTGACGTGGATATTCGGGAAAAATAACAATTAAAGTTAAGTGTAATTATTTTTTAATGTTAAGTGTAAATTAGTTGACTTGTAAATCAAATTGTAGTATAGAAGTTAAGTTGCTAAGAAATGGTCAAGTTATTACTATTTATCATGAAATAAATGCTAATGTATTTCCTGTTTATATCTAGACTCTAAAATTATTTTATGAAAATGAATTTTTAATTTATTATATTTATAGTAAATTTAAACGTAAGAGATGAGAAAAGATAGATAGAAATGTAGCCGGTCGCAATAAGGTAGGACAGTGAAATTGGCTCCGTTCTAGCTCAGTGTTGCTAGAGTTATGTGTAAAACGACTTTGGATTCTGTGGAGGAGTATTGATAATATGTATTTTTCTCTAGTCATAGATTACTATTCATTTCACCTTTTCATCGGGAGAATGATACTATATGTATATTTAGATAGATACATCTGTTTCAACAAATTTCACCATAAAATAGTTTTTACTATGTTATATTTATATTACTATTTAAAAAACATAGTTATTACTATGTTATCGTGGAATATTTAAAATTGGTTCTCAAAAAAGTCGCTTTAAGCCAGTTGTTGGCTTAAAACGAAAATGTATTGAAGTAAGGTGGGAGGAAATGGTGGGAGGCAATCATTGATATAATGTGCCAATTGCTGGTCCATGTCAATAACTACATCTGATTAACATCTCTTTTGTGTCTTCCAGCCCACTCTACCCATAAAATAAACTATAGCTTACTTTTCATAAAGGATCAAGCAAAAATTAATCTTCAATATAGCTGCATTTACTTTTTTACTGTTCTTATTATTTTAAGGAATGTACAATAGAGTACCGATTTCACCTTATATAAATGAGTCAGTCCATCATTCATTGAAGATTGATTAAACTGACTAACAATACATGATTATGACAATGTAATATTTAATTAGAAGAAGAAATAAGCAACATGGTTGCTTGTTGAGTTGAAGTGGTGGAACTAAGTATAATGAAGGATGAGTAAATAGTGAAAAGGGAGTAAGAATAAGAAGAATGAAGAGGTAGTGAAGGATGAGTAAGTAGTCAAGGATATACTCGTATAAGTAGTAAAAGAGGAGTAAAAAGTGAAGGAGAAGGGTCTTGAGTGTACAAATTGTGGATTGGCCTAGGTTTCGGTTGTTTCTTTAAGGGTCGGACGCGTGCCGTTTCCATGGTGATGACCTCAGAAGGAAATCTGAAAATTCAAACTACCGGATTGAAAACTGCTAAGCTTCACCATTCCCCCTCCCATTACTTGACCCTTTCCCTCCCACCGACTTTTACTTTTCCTTACTCTGAGTAGATCTGGGAGGGGTGTGCTTTTACAAATCCACCCTTCTCTTGGGCTTTTTCGTCGGATGGAATTTGTCGGAATTTGAAAAATGTTTACTCCTCTCCTTCCCCACTTACCCTGAAGTAAAGCCGGCGTGATGTAATGTCGGCACTCTCGTAAACCTTGGTTAAAATGCTTTTGCCTCGGAGGCTGTAGAATATTTAGAATTTAGACTGGGGGGCGAGAGGGTCTATGTTTATAATATTTGCCGGCAGTAACGTGTTGGGTTTCAGTGTAAAGTTTGCTTTCTTCCCCCACCCCGAGTTGTACATTGTCTGAACTTACTTGGACTACACCGTTTTGTGTTTTATCTTAACTTCCCTTTGTTTCAAAAACTCTCTTATTATTATTGTTTTATCTCCCACTTTCATTCTTATGTCTACAAAAATTACTCACGTAAAGTATAAACTCAAGAAATTAAGGGACAAGAATTTTTGAGTTTATCATAAGGAATATTTTTGTGGAGACATCATTGGACCGCATTTGTTGGCTACTTGATATTCTCTCATAATGATTACTTAGGTATATAGAGCATTAGTAAGATGCTGATCTGCAGTTCTGTATCTACAATTAAATCCGTTCTGAACTCAATTAAAGGGCAGAAATTCGTTTCTGTCATCAGAGACCTTTTTTGGTCTCGGTCTGCTGTTCCAAAATTTTGCGAGCCAAATATATCATAAAAAGTAATCGTTCGATTTTAATGAAATTTGAATGATAGGTCATAATTAGCCAACGGTTGGTCTTATACAAGTTTTAATCTTCTGCGTTCATTGGCTTGTTTTACATATGTGCACACAGTTTTTTTTATTAACACCTACATCTTTATATGACATACGATTTAAAATAAATTTGTATGTTTTGTTTAAAGTAACCCACAGATGGCCCCATATTAATTTTAACCGCCTGATTACATTAAATATTCCTTAATATGATATCCTTTAATTCACTTTAATAGTCTGTCAATTAGTGTGGCACATAGCTTCCCCGCGTCCTATGTCGTATACTTAACTCCTTTTACTACCTATTATTGTCAAACTTATCTATTTTCTTCTGTTTTTTTTTTTAATCTGTCAAAATTGTTTTAATTTTTCTTCCCAGCTTACCGAAGGTAACACAAGCTATGTGATCGTTCTGAAGAACGAAAAATGTTTAGGTCTCCGATTTAAAAAAATTCCAAGACAGAAATCCGTTTCAGACATCAGGGAACATTTTTGGTTCCGTGTCTGTCTGCCGGGGGCTGTCTGTCTTTCGGTCTGTCGCTCAATTTTTGCGAACCAACAATCTTAAAAACTACACGTCCAATTTTAATGAAATTTGTATGTTAGGTCATACTTAGCCCATTCTTGGTCCCATATAAGTTTCAACCTTCTTTCATTTCATAAGGAATAACAGTTTGTGAGTAAAATATGTTTGTTGTCGAGAACACAAACTTGACAATATTTAAAAATATAATGTAATACTATGAATTATTCTTTGCAAAAGAAGTTAAAAATGTGCTTAACATCTCTGATTGTGATTAAAAGGAGAACCTTGGTGAAGTTGTTTAAGTACTAAGCAGTTATGAGGATGTTGTGGTCTGTTAGGCAAGTGAATAGGGTTAGGTTGCGGCTTGATTCTTGGACAGTGTTGTGACTTTACTTAAGTCCCTTCAACTCGTCCCTTGACTACAACTAAAAACTTTCACTACAAACCACTAACAACTCGAGAACTTGATACTTACCTATCTAACTTGTAGTCTACTACATATATTATCTCTTGTCATCTAATATTGTATCTTTCACTTGTTTATTTTCTTTCACTGCTCCGCCTCGATTTCTTTCTCAAAAGTTTCACAACTTCAGGTTATTACAATACAGGGCGTCGCTCACATTTCAAATCTACTGGAGGTGTTGTTAACATAGTGTGAAACACGTCTTGCCTCCGAACATATCGTGATTAGACTTTGGTTACAGGTGAGCTTCGAGTTTGCTCCTAATTCAATTGCCTCTATTTATTCACTT
The DNA here is from genome assembly GCA_951217055.1 of Gerris lacustris. Classification (NCBI taxonomy): domain Eukaryota; kingdom Metazoa; phylum Arthropoda; class Insecta; order Hemiptera; family Gerridae; genus Gerris; species Gerris lacustris. The sequence continues at coordinate 29,966,296 of OX578278.1, forward strand.
TTGAGAACGAAAAACTTTTATGCCTCCGATTTTAAAAATTCCAAGACAGAAATCCGTTTCAGACATCAGGGAACATTTTTGGTTCCGTGTCTGTCTGTCTGTCTGTCTGTCTGTCTGTCTGTCTGTCTGTCGGTCTGTGTGTCCGCGAATAATGAAACGTGCGACGATAACTTGAGTAAATGTCGACCGATTTGATGAAATTTGGCAGACATGTTCATTTTACCAATGCCCAGGACGAGTTCGTTGGGCGACGTTATCCGTCCAAGCGTTCACGAGCAACGCTCGCGTAAACGTGAACTTCAAATATAAAATTGGAATTTTAGGTCGGGAAAAAAATCTAACTTCATCTATTCAGTGAGACAAACATTTTTTTCAAATACAATTTTTTAGTAAAACCAACAGCGACACCGCTGTGAAGTGTTAAAGGTCGCTAAAACTATTAATAGTTTTTACACAATAAACAATATAATAATAAAGTAATATAACAATAATTTTAATGTTAATATAACAATAAAGTACATGATAGGATGCGAGGAAGCTATGTGCCACACTAATTGGCAGTCTTAATAGTGTGAAACACGTCTTGCCTCCGAACATATCGTGATTTGACTTTGGTTACAGGTGAGCTTCGAGTTTGCTCCTAATTCAATTGCCTCTATTTATTTTTTAGTTCTCTTTATATGCAAGAGTTCAATATTATTATTTGTGTATAAATAAGCAAAGCATTCACTTAATAATAATTTTACAAATGTTTGTTGTGTGTTTATTGTTTATACACGACACAGTTACTTGAAAATCTTCTCAATGTGTTGATTAATGTAAGATGTTGGAAGACCTACCCATCTTTGGCTGGACACATAGTACAAAACCAAGCGTTTCCTAAGCTGCTCGAAGACCGGCCTGACTTTGGGCTTGACATTGTATAAAACAAATTGTCTCCCATAAACTTAGATTGTTATAATATTAGGGATGTTTTACCATTTTATTTTTGTCACTTACTTGTGTCTTGTTGTAAAACATTTAAAAAATAAATCATTTTTTATATATTTTTTTTACGTCAACTTCTTATTTCGTAGAAAAAAGAGAGGTGGAAAAGTTAGCTTAGTTTTTATCCCCAATTTTATTTGGGAAATTTGTTTCTCCTTTACTTTTTTTCTCTTCGACTTTTTTATATTGTAACTTAACAACCAGTTTAAGATAGAGAAAAGGGAGTTAAAGTTAGATAGTGAGTCCTAAACTTTATTTTCCAGCTCAGAAAAAACTCGAAAAAAAAGAAAAGTTTAAAAATAACATTTTAGCAACAAGTTTGAATTGGAATATCGGATGGGAGAGGGGAGGTTCGGATTCGGATAACGGTCGTACAAAAACTTTAACGGGGAGGGGATTGATTGCCGTGGAAGTCATTCCAAGGTTTCCCAATGGCTTTCCTCACTTGTTGATGACCTATGAATTCAATTAGTAGGGTGACTACGGCGCCGAGTACCCGGTGTCCCCCAAGCCCCTACACTTGACCCACCCATATTTATATGGTTTTCCGTCCCCAGCATACGCTTTTTTGGAGGGGAGCCAAAGAGGTACTTGGTCCCCTCTCGGGCCGGGGGAGGACGGGTCAGATGAGAGTGGATTATCAAGTGGACGGGGAACCGTTCAAATGTCACTTTAATAGTTATGGACTAAATGAACTTTTTACCCAATGAGAGACAGACAGAGAGAGAGGGAAATATTCACATCATGGTCGACTCCCTAACAGAAATAAAGCTCACTAAATTAGAAATAACCCTTGCTCTACCCTAATTAATATTGAATTAATAAAACCGTCCATCCGTATAAACGTACTCGTGGTTTTCGACTCGATGCAATTTGACGTCGTTCGATTTCCCAAAATACGTTGTTCCAAACCTTGAATTCAAATGCTAATTATAAATTATCCACGGGAACATTGTGTATGAGAGGTAAAAGCCACACTGTGTTCTTCGAACAAAAGTCATAAATAAAAATAATTTAATTTGATTGTATTCAACATATAAACACGATAAGAGCGCAAGTAGATGATCGATCCAGTTGGCAGTGTCGGTCGAGCAGAATACAATCCTTCAAAAAAATTAAAGCGAAACACCTCCTCTCAATCAGTATTTGAATTGTTCGCACGATAATATTTGAGTAGATGTGAAAAGTAGCTGACCTCTGATAACAGTGACATCTTGTCGTTGATATCATTGATTGTGATGCCTTCACTAACGATAATCAATGACAGTGATCCAGACTGGTCTTTATCGAAGTATGATTTAAACTCATTACTTCTAATTTTATAGTTAATACTAAGTATCTTTGTAGTTAATTTCATAACTATTTTTCTGATTTTTATAAAGGTCACTAATACAAAAGGTTATACAACACGTATTTGTATAATTTATTTTATAAATAAAGGAAATACTAATTTTAATAAAAGTAAGTGTAAAATTTAAAAAAAAAAATCGGTCAGAAAAACTTTCTCATATACGAATTCACAATTACTTAGCATAGTGTTTTCCATTTATTAATTTTCGTCGGTACATTTAATTATTATTAAACGTATCTGCTATTTTCTCAGGAACTAGATTTTTCCCGGGAAAACGGCTTATATCGTTAGATTCATATTTAAATGGACAACATTTTTGAATTTTTTAATCAAATTCGTCGGAACCGTTTTCGAGAATTAATTTTTTTCACGTTTTTTCAGAGTTTTTGAGGGGTAGCGTCCCCGAATTTGGAGCTAAAATTCAATTCCTGATTTCGCCTCGGGGTATGATTTTCCTGAACATGTATGCCGAATTTCCTCAAAATTAGCCCAGATTTTTAAGCTCCAGGCATCTGCCCAGACAGACATTTTTATAAAACCATTTTTTGGGCTTAGGGGACCTCAAAACATGTAAATCCATCAAAATCTCAAAATCGAATTTTCGCGCCATCACAAAACTTTCTCTTTAAATGAGAAAGTAAAAAAAAAGTTATTTGTTTTTCAAAATTTATTCCGATAGTAATTGCTGTTATTATTATTTTTTATATATATATAGATGTACTCGAGGTGTAAAAGAAAAAAGTTTAAATTAATGAATTGTTTCTTATTATGATAAAGCATTTAACAATATAAAGGTAGGTAATGCAGCCCCCCCCCCCCCCATATCTTCCCCTATTTTTAATCTAAATAATGCAAAGATAGAAAATTATATAAATGTTTCCCGATTGAAAGCTTGAGTTTAAAAGCAAATTTAAATAAATTAAATGAACGTTCAAATATATATGTTTGTGTTATTTTAATTGTACCAACTGTTCTGTTCTTCCACTTTTCTTGGTCGATAATGTATTGTGTGTTGGCCGGTACCCACTTGATGTTATGATGAAAAGGCTTTTCCTGAAGCTGTTTATGAGTTTGTTCAATTATAAAAGACTCGGGTGGTGTGGGGCGAAGGAAACGAGACTGTTGAAGATTTCCCAGGTCTGTTTGCTCGGTCTGGGCCCGCCCGATTCAACAGGAAGAAAAGGGTCCGTGGAAATAGAAGGAAAATCATGGCGGAAGCCCCGAGGAAAAATAAGTTACTCGGTTTGGAAAGGTCCGGGGGGAATTGTCGGGCCGGACTTGCCGTAAATTACCCCAGTCTTACCTCACTCGGACGCCTCGCTCCCTATGAAAATTGCTCTTTTTCTGGTTTTTATCCTCTTTTTAATTCTCCGTATCATGGAGCTTATTCTCCCCCCCCCCCCATACCTTTGTAAAAAAAAAGCAATGAAATTGAATCGGAGGGTATTTGTCGATTACTTACATCCATTTTTCCCCCTAATTCTTAACACTAATAATAATAATCTTTTGTAGTTCATATCTTTAATAAAAAATCGTATACATATTCTGATTACAAGGTAATCATCATTAAACCAATTAGTGCATCTTGCAATAGAATGAAACTTTATATAAGTCAGTTGATTATATCTCTATACCGTATTTCCACCACAAAACCTGTCGGGGCACAGACTATCCTTCCTAAACATTCCTTATCCTTATCTACCACATTATACTAAACTATTTTATTCTACATTAATTATTCTCTTATATTCTATCATATATCACCTCACTTAATCATAAATATTATTCTATCTTACCTTAAACACTTAACCATTTCATCACTTTGTATAGAATCACATTTAACTTTTTCTACACTTATTACACTCTCCTATCATTTCTTCTTCCATCAGCTTCAACGTTATAAGGTAAAGGAGTAACAAGTAAACACAAGATATTTACGAAACCCACTTGTTGCTGAAAGAACTTGTTTACATCTAAATCTAAGCAGCATAACCCCTCCATCTGATAACAATCTCATGATTCACCTTCTTAAATTCACTGCTGGATGCATCTACTGATGCTTCTACCACGTTAGAGCACCAAAACCACCCAACAGCTTTTCACCACTGAACACTTCGAAACTGTCACATCGAAGCTGTCAAAAAGGCACTCATGTTTTTGACAACCTTTTTCTTCTGTGAAGTTAATTCATTCCTGAAATTTTATTACTTGAATGAAAAGATAATAATGCTGTGACATGTCTCCAGCACATCCTATAAATGCAGTACAAACATGTACCTATGTACATAAATTAATAATTACAACACCTGCTTCCAGTCTGAATAGTATCCTATTCACACTTCTTCACCCTCATCACACAACACCTACACCACACAACAACCATTCACCATTATTAACCTATAGTTATCATTTTTCTGTATCTTTCTGGGGTTATTTTATTATTATCTAGGCCCCTGGGATCCTGCTTGGGTTTATTCTTTATTTATTTCTGATTATCATTATTTTAATACATATTATATATATATATATATATATATATATATATATATATATATATATATATATATATATATATATATATATATATATATCCATTGCCTATCATTATTTATTATTCAACCTTATTATTATGTACATCTGGATATGAATATATGATATATAGTTGACACACTACATATACCTGTAGCTTTAATCTTCTAACCCTACTATCTCCACTAGCACTCATCCTCATCCTACCTAATTTTCCCTATTTTTTCGATACTAGTCAAGTCACCTTGGCCCTGCACGTCACAGTCTACCAACAAAACCTTTAAGTTTACTCGGTTTTAAATGCCTACTGTAATGACCAAGGATCGAACACTGTACTGTATTTTATGATAAATACATATACATATATAGTAAGAAAATAATCCTACTGAGTTTCTAAAGGCTTCAGTTAGTAACAATTCCATTCCTTACTTTTAAAGTTTTAAATATTGTTTACTTCACCATGCTCCGTTACTTTGTACCTTTAGGTGGCTTTTATCCCGGAAAGGCAGAAGACATATCTCTTCAATGAACCGATACATTACATTATTATAAAAACTAATATGGTTTTCACACCAAAGAGACACGGATTCTTGCCCTCTTAGTAGGAAAGGTCTTGTCTCTTGTTTCATTTCGATGTGAAAGCCGTCTCACTGTCCTTCATTTTGAGATATTTTTTTATTTTTTACTTCTGGAAAACTTAAAATGATAGACGTGAACGCGAGCACTCCTAGCTTCACACTAAAATCAGTTTAAGTTTTCATGTTACCTGTTCGACTGCTTCCTTCAACCATTCCGCAAACTGCCCCAAACAGCTTTGGCCAAAAGACCCAAAACCGCTTTGAAAATAACTTTGTTAAAACAAAGTTGTTTTAAATAATAATTTGTGATTTGTTAATTTTTGAATGTGATTCGTTATTGTGTTGTATTGTGATTGAAACACTGATTGTAGCCTTATATAGCCCAAAACTGATTTAAAAATAAATTTGTTTATTATTAATGTGACCAAATCTTATTTTATTAACACTAATTATAGAGGCCCTAAACTACTTTGAAAATAAATTTGTTCATTAATGTGACTTTTTATCTTGCGTTACCAGCACTGATTATGCCTTTATATAGGCCCAAAACTGCTTTTAAAATAAATGTATATTACGTTGAGATATCTTGGAATCCTCCATGACGTGTTACACTGATTCTCCTAGAGATTCCTTCCAGGAATAGAGTAATACGATTCCGCGTTAATAATATTTTTTTAGCTATTGATTCACATAATCACATTATATTATCTATAAATTATGTAAAAGAAAAAAAGGAGATAAAAAAAATCATTGATTTATAAGCCCATCTATAAAATAAAATAAATAACTTTTGGTTTATTTTTAAGTTGTTCCAGAGGGATTTTTTTTTATTCCTTAAAAAAGATGGAGGTCTAGTCCTGGGCCGCATAACGTAGGTTGTGCCAATAAAATTTACTTGGACCTCGTCCAGATCAAATAAAATAATAAAAAAAAGGGGGAAAAAATCTTAACCTAAAAACAAACTGATCTTGATGAATAATAGGCAAACCAGAGAAAATATAAAGAGCACTAAGTCTTAAACTTTATAAATGTCTTGGAAACTTTGTGCTTGGAAACTTGCTCTCTAGACTCAAGTTAAAACAGCTTTCTCTAAAAACATCTTCAATCAAATATCTTTTTACTGAATTAAAAGTAAAATCAAAAGAGATCAAATTAAAATCAAAGGAAATTACAATAGTTTGAAACAATAGCTATTGTCATTTTTACATGCTTTTATTTAACTTGGCCTGTGTGTGAGGTACAATGTTAAAATTAATTTTTAACCCATTTTTCGACTATCTAGAAAGTTGAAACTTTCAAATATTATGTTATTTCTAATGAGTATGAAAATCAGAAAAAATCTATGTATTTTTTATCAAATATATTAATTTTTATGTTAATAAATCAACAGCTTCAATTTTTATGAAAATTTTCACATTCATCATTCTTTTTTTTATATTGTAAATCATATACATTATTTGATCGTAAACTGAGAAATTTTCGTTAAAAAGTCTAGCATTATATCAATGCGGGAAATTATTATTAATATTAAAATATAAATAATATGATAAGCTAATGTCTGGATTGGGTCCGATATAATGCGGTTCTACTATATTATTATATTATGTATCCAGTACTTAATATTGCGTTTTAGAATTCCGCTATTTTATTTTTATTATTATTGCTCTTCTCCTTGGATCATGACAAAAAAAATTATGTTTTTCCGTAACTGGAAATATCCAGTACAAATCAAGGAAAAAAATATTAACAAAATCTCTAAAGTGTTGTCGAGTGGGGGTTATGACGAATGGCCCCGCGGGAGACTCGGTAAAGGGTAGGAAGGCCGGGTGAGTTACGAGCGCCTAAACGTAGAGTACGCCCGTATCAAAATCATACAGGCAGGTTGGCCGGATAGCTTAGTGGCAAACATTCCCTAGTTTGGCTGAAAAAATAAAAAATGTAGATTTCAAATCGCCGGTTATTTATTAATAGAAAATTCCGTGATATTTAATTTTCTGTAAAGTGCTTGAGTGCTTAACTAGTCGAAGAGGTTGTCTAATTTACGTAAACACAATGTTATTTATGACAAAAATTCAACAGAATCCTTCACTAATTTTACTAGTAAAGAGATATAGTTAATAATCCCGCGCCCCATAGACATCCTCAGCATCGTGAACATTGAATAATATTATGCCCTTCAAAATCAAAATTAATTTTTAGAAAAAGTGCCTTAATAAGTTGATTTGTGGATTGAAGACCCGTAACGTCAATATCTTTAATCATATTGACTACCTTTATGAAGCACAATCTGTGTATCTGTCATAATGTTTTCTTAATAACTTTAAAACAGAGAAATGCACTCTTGCTGTTTTGTAAAAGTCATGCTCCAGGTTTCCAATGGGTTTATTCGTATTTTTAAAGAAGTTAAAAAAAATTGTTTAACAGAACATTTCAAATTTGATTCCTATGTTGTATTAATGCATTTTTGAATCTTAATTCTTCTTATTGTACCTCTTCCTTTTATACCTAAATATGAGTTTCACAAAATAATATAGTCTGTCACCTACTTACTTATGTTTTGTTTTTACGACCTATTATTGTTTAATTTATTTATTTGTTCCCTCTTTTCTTATTTAAATATGTTAAAATTATTTTTTCACATATCACTCAACTATATTTAATGTGCGTTATATAGTAATAAGTTGCACTAAATAACTTTAGAAATGACTAACTTTAAAGCACTAAGTCGTATGTTAGTAATATTAGTATTAGTTATAAACTTCTCCTTTTTAAGTTTTGTTACTACTATGTATCTTTGATACGTTCAAATTGAAACTTAAATTTTTAAGTCTTAACGGGTTGCTAATGTGTGAGAATTAGTGCAAAATTTTCACATGTAACGATTCCAAAAGAAAATGATTACTGGAACCGGTTACTGGTGTGAAACGTCGCAACTGGTTCACAAGTCTCGCGTAAGGCAGAGTTTTTTTAAAGAGTTGGACTGGGAAAGCAGAGAAAAACTTCTTTTTCTTAGAGATACAAAAGCTTTTTTTGCTTTTTCAGACAATGGAAAAGGGAAACGGAAGAGTGAGTGGAGAATAAAAGCGAAGACAACAACAGCCTACAGAGGGCCTGGGTTTGTTGGCACGGGTCCCATCATATCCCGCCTGAAATCTACTGCGTCTTCATATCCTTCCACATTCGGTTTATCTTCTCTCTCCCAACACAAGATAAATTGAAAATTCAGGCAACACTAGGCAAAAGTGAGGACGTAGTCTTGGGTGCCTTCAGACACCTGACTTGACCGATAAACAATCTCGGGACAAAAGCCTATCAGTTGCAAATTGCAAATAAACGTAATGTATTTGTAAAGGTTTGTCGTATTAGTAGACCGTTAGAAATATTAATATTTTTACAGGGTCTATTTTCTAAATTGTTGCCTGAGTGGATGCCCTCCTTTTGTGTTGTTTAATGACTAATGTGATCTGCTCATCGAAACACATCAAGTTGGATGCCAGGTAAAAATTGAAACTCTAACATGCGCAGAAACACTCATCAAGTTCTTAAATTAATGGCCCTCTTTTCTTCGCACGAATTACGATTAAGGATATGTAGAGAAGATGAATGGTTGATTAGGCTTGTGAAGAGAATAGATAGTTGGATAGATGGTTGAATAGATGGAGAATGGGTAGATGGTTGGAGGTGTACCTGCTATCAAAACGTGTTTGGTCAATAACGATTTAGTCAATAGACCATGTTCAAATTTACATTGCAATTCGGATCACTTCAAATGTTTACTGACGGGTTATAGGCAGATGATGCGGTGCTTCATTTAGTTGTATGTATCGTGGCGGTCTAATAACATACTTTCAACGATAATTTACCAGTTTATTCCATTCTAAATATTTTGATTGCAGGAGAAATAAAAATGTTTGACAAAGATTCACTTTAATACGATATTGCAGATAGAAATGATAAAGTCGCATTCGTCTCCAAACGCACGGGTAGGATTGTTTTCAAAAGTGTCGGTGCCACGCAGAGGTACACTATTATGAATTATAAAAATATCATGTGTATTCCTCTTTACGTTCTCCAAGAAGGCTCAATTTATTTAACACTAAAAACATTAAAACAAAGTGGTTTCAACTGTTAAAATAAATTGACCCTAACAAAAATAGCGTATAAGATTTTTATATTCATCGCACCTAATTGTGTTGCACATTTTAAGTGGAAGGGATTAAATATTATTTTTGTAATGAATAATTTTACTTTTTCTCCACCCGGCAGTTAATAAATCCATTTACCTTTACCGCAATAAGTAATTTTACCTACGAATTCTGCTATCTTGAGGTGTCCTCGGTAGCTCATTGCTATCGCATTCGCCTGTCATGTCATACAGGAGGTGCGAGTTCGATTTCTGACTCCCGTAAGTGGCTCCATGCTCGGTGTTCGTGTTCACCCAGAAACGCCCTATAAATTGGGACTTGCTTATATAATGTGGCGACTAACTGATTGCGAATGTCAATTGTAAGGTTTATACAGCTGAAGGAGCGACACACTATCCCCGTCCCATCCATTAAACACACACACACAAATATATATATTTATTTGTGTGTGTGTGTGTATGTATAGTTTTACAATAAGCTTTTTGGAAGGCCTAGGCCCTCCACGGGTTGTTGCGCCTCGGGGTTAATTACTGCTATCTATTGGCAGATGTAGTCGAACCACTTTCTCCCAACGTTATTTGAGATTTTGTCGTTTGGTAATGTATGAGCTAGGATCTATAAAATTGGTAACGTGGTTAGCCGGAAGAGGTAAAAAGTATGTTTGCCTAGGAGGGAGTTAGGCGCAGCTGTGTTAATATGGACGATATGATAGCTGTTAGCTGTCTCCTATACATCAAGTAACATCTCAAACTAAACTTTGCGCTTACGAGCCGAGCTCAAGAGATGAGTAAGTTTTAATGAGTAATTTCAAGTTATCTCGTCGCTTTGAAAGTTGCTTCTCTCCCGGCGCCTGATTGGATTTATAATCCCACTGCCTCGTCTGCGGCTTTCCATATACTTATAGCTCGGAGGCGCTGTGTGGAGGTGATTAAGTACAATGCTTAGCCCGGTCCTCGAGCGCCTCCCTACTTTCTCATACTTATTCCCCCCACACACCTGCTTGCCTTTTAAAACCGTTCAACAGGTCGGTCTTGTACGAAAACTCAGAAAACTACTAATTATTTTCCATCGGTTTCGACTCTTACTAATTAAAAACTCTCGAAGTAGTACTTTTCATCCCACACCTAGCTATTAAACAATAGGGATAATTTAATTTTCTTTTGAAGAAGAAAATCTCTTCTGTCCCGCTTTAGTTTGGGAAATTAAAAACACCTTTAGATCCCTTTTAGTCGGTGTTTTTAAAGAAAATTTCTCGAATGAAAATGAGCAAAGTTTGTGGGGGCTGTCGAGTAAAGCAATGCGGTCCGAGATCCGTGGAATTGTTGCACCAAGTTTTCATTTTCCTTTATGTATCGTGCTGTTTCTAGTAGCTTTTAAAGACTTCGTTCAAGCAACACAATAATAGTTTTTAATAGTTGTTTTCATGTTAAGACGTCTGGATCAAGTCCTGAGGCAAGATTTTCAAAGAACTGGCTTTGACTTGTGAATAAAATTTTTAAAACATGTATATTTTATTGTAGTATTAAAACTAAGTTGGGTTGGAACTAATCCAAGTCCAAAGTAACATATTTGATAAATGTTTATTCCGTATTGGAGTAAAATGTTACATTCCACCTAATATGTATCGCCTTCATTTATTTATTAACTTACCGAAGGTAAAGGGAAGCCATGTGATCGTCCTTAAGAACCAAAATTTGTTGTGTCTCCGATTTATAAAAATCCAAGACAGAAATCCGTTTCAGACATCAGAGAACATTTTTGGTTTCCTGTCGGTCTGTCGTCGCTCAATTTTGCAAACCAACATATACCATATTTTTTGTCGACGTGATAAATTTTAATTGGTATAATTGCTCTATTTTTGGACTAGAGTTATGATGTCACTAGGTGTCAGAGCAAGAAGTATTAAATTATACCTGTTAGAGAGAGAGAGAGTCGCCTCAACAAATTGTAAATCAAAACTTTTTTTAATTTCACTTCTAGAAAAATCAACTTTGACTTTGTTAAACATTTTTATTGATACGAAGTCGATACCGTATTGTTAGTCGTAGTGAGTTTTTAATAGAGACGGGATTTTAAAAGTTTTTGTTTTTAAACTTGTGTTTTTTTAACGATAACTGGCGTACAAATTTACCGATTTAACTTGAGGTGAGACAACTGCATATTTTTCTATAGTTTTTGGAAATTTCGCACTTAATCTTTTCAAGATAGTGGCCAATATGGCGGAGGACTAATCAAAACGTTTTTTGTCAGCATGACAGGTTGTACATCAATTTGAAGGTCTTAAAGAAGGAAAACAATATGTAACTATTATTACAAAATTTCCATATTTTGACGGGATTTTGAGAACAAATATGCCGGAAATGCATAAATATCATGTTACATATATAATTTTTAAGCTCTTTTCAGGTAGATTAAAAATATTTAAGTTTTCACACCGAGAAATATTTCCTGGTAGCAATATTGAAAACAAATATGGTACCTATTAGAGCAACATGAAAATTGTTCTATTCAAGTTCTTTAAGCGCCCTATCACTAGTTTTTTAAGGTTGAATTTGTTGTAATTCTGTTGAATTATTTGCATCAGATTTCCGCTCGCTAAACATACTCTCATGTACAATTTCCCTTGGCCATTTTTTTTTAACATAGATAGATCACTACATACTCTGCATTTTTTTTTTATTATACCCCTGGATCCATTTTTTTGTAACTGACAAAAAATGTAAAAAGCTTTGCATAGTTAATAAGGGGTATTTGCTCGATGAAGGCGGTCATTAGTTCCGGATAGTTAATGCATCTCGTCCAGTTGAGGTTTCGTGGCTCACACAAAACCCCACAAATGGTTCCCGAAATGTGAATAGGAAAAAGCAAAAATCGTGTCTTTGATGTGCAAATTTTTCGGTAAAACCGGCCGCGTCGGAGTTCCCTCCCTGTTAAATGCGTTAGCCTCCGAATTGGAAAGCCAGTGAAGCGTGGAGATCACCGCAGACTGATGACCTTCCAGTCATCCCCCGAACCAAAGCTTTGAATTCTCTTCCTGTCTCGGAATAATTCAATTATGAAATAACGTCACAGAGCCATAATCATTTTTTTTTTTTTTTTTTTTTTTTTTTTTAAACTCGAAAACTTCTCTTGCCCGGATAATACCTCAAACATCCGCGAGAGAGAGTCGCCTCGACAAATTGTAAATCCAAACTTTTTTTAATTTCACTTCTAGAAAAATTAACTTTTCTTCTTTTTAAATCACATCATATACAAAATAAACTTTGAAAAAAAAACTCTAGGATTCGTTTTTTCTCCAAATAAAACTTTTAGGAAGATTTTTTTTATTATCGAGTTATGTGAGATAGTTGCGAATGACGTGGGCTTGTAGCCTAGAATCAATGTCAAAAGTTAACGTTATCAGGGAAATGTCAGTTCCAATTTAGCACTAAAACAAAAACATTCTTCCGTTAAGTGAAACATGGTAGACCAAATGTGTCATTATTTATAATCCATCTACATAGGTAACTTTTTAGAATTACATATTTATTTAATTTATGTTTGGCAATTCTCCGAATCGGGTCGTTAAATATAAGATGTTATAAAATTTTCTACATACAATGTTAGCATGGGGGGAAAAAATCATAGTTATTACAATTATTTTATTAATTTTAGAACACGATGAATAACAAGTAAAAAAAAAAATACATTTAATAATAAATTTGACACTCACACATACGCATGTAAACATTGAAATATACTGCTATTTATTGAACGATTATACACGTTCTAATTATTAATTTCATTCTGAAATTAAAAAATCAGTATCGATCTGTTTTTATTATAAACGTTTGATAGCTTTATGGATTTGGTTTCGCTCAATGTTTACTTTTATAAATGTGTCCACATAACATGTGTCCAATATCCATGTTATTTAGGCAGATAAATCGGTAGATTTGAAAAGAGGCTTAACATTTCTTATCGAATAAACTCGGATTTCGTTAGTTAAGATTGTAGGTTATACAGATGGACGGTGTTTTACGCATTTCGCGTGGAGTATGCGAGTGAACTTTTGAACATTAACTCTAAGCTTCGGAATTTTACTTACAAGGTTCAATGTACAAGAGATAAATTGCTTATTTAGAGTTTAAAGCGAAGGGGGGTTTTTAAAAGTATAAAGTATATCCAAGTTAAAGGGATTTAAGTTGTCGAAGAGAAGGCCCGGAGTAAATATTTGGAAAAGCGTTAAACCGAAAAACAACATTGAACCAGAAGCAACGTCGGATAACCTTCATTCGAGGCCTAAAGAAACATGGGCAAAGCAAGGGCCGAGTAAACATCATGCATGGGGTTTACTTGACTTGGCCAGGTATCTGAACCGCTACTTGCTCCAATCTCTCCTTTATACATTTCCGTTTCAAGAAATATGGGCATTTTAATATGTTGGAGAGACTGAAGGCTTGAACGCCGCTGTCCAAAACCGATACCTGTTTCCAATTTCCTGAAAGGGGAGACATTTATAACTCTAATGACTAAATACTTGTAGCTAGATGGGTTATTAAGTAACAACTCGATTTTTAAGAAAAATCACGTCCTCAGTCAAATTAATTGTTAGCTATTAGGTTATCGATTTTTATCTTTGTCTTATTTACTAAGCGTTTGTTCCACAATCTCTCTGTTTCTGAAGCAGGACTAGGAAGTAGGTAAATCTTATTTTTTTACTTTTCATTCACCCTGCATATATAGAGATTTTCCAAAAGATAGCGTGCACAGAAGTAACTGTCTAACATCAAGCTAGAATTAGTGTATAAGGTAATCTTTTGGCACCATTTAAGAATATGTGGAAGGCAAAGCTTGTCTGCGAGACATAGTTTGGCCATAGGCTGTTAAATTGGACAAGACCGCTTTCCACGAGTCCTTTTTTTTAACAGCCTATGCCCGAGCTATGTCCCGCTGACTTAGCAAACTACATATTCTTAAAAGAAACCTAAAGATTAACTTAAACACAAAATTCTAACTTAATTTTAGTCTGTCACTTTTTTGGACGCTCTTTCCTGAACTAAGATAAAAAATTTGGTTTGCGCGAAAATTCTATTTTTGAGATTTTGATGAATTTACATGTTTAAGGTTCCATGAGTCCAAAAATAGTCTCCTAGCGAGCCTAGCGAGAATAGAGCCTGAACTACTGGGCCGATTTCGATGAAATTGGGCGTACTTATGATATTGGGGTGTTCAGAAAATCCATACTCCCGACGAGGCAAAGACGAAAAATAAATATTAGCTCTAAATTTGGGGGCGCTACCTCCTAAATATCTCTGAAAACATATTTTTAAAAATGGTTCTAATGATTTCGATTGAAAAGTTCTTATAGGCAATCCACTTAAATATGAATCTAACAATATAAATATTTCCCCGGTAAAAATCTAGTTCCTGAGAAAATTGCATTTGTGCACTTAAGCCACATCAAAACTGTAGATAAAAAGAGACAGTACAAAGATTATCCTAAAATCCTAAGTGATAAAAAAATTGATTTGAAATTTTTGTTGGCTCTGACAATTGTTTCTAAAGTTTTGTCCAATTGAATTGTTGGCTATATACGAGATACGAAAAATGTTTTGAAAGGAAATATCGACAGAGTGTTGTGAGCTTGACAAGGGTTCCCGTAGTCCAAGGCTTGGCCACGTCTCAGTAAACTTGTATTGTTCAAATCAGTACATAGAAAAACCTTTCTTCCGTTACTGCATTTAGTTTCCTTATTGAACATATTTCAGGGATTATTTCCCTTCTGTTAAAAAAATGAGTGTACGGCTTTCACAGTATTGATTATTACAGACATTTAGTATTTTAGTCTGAGATAAAGGTGTGATTGAATGGAAGAATCATAGCTCACCCACTTTAAGGGAAATTCATTTGAAAGACTTACAGTTAATAGGTTTTGGGATGGTGACACTGCCTCAGCATGTCTCGCCTCCAATTTCGGACACTTTTGAGTAACTTTCACACCCCAGAAAATGCGATTTCGGAAGCAGTCGACTTGAAGAAAGCGGTTTCGATAATTTCTGTTGCCTAATCAGTTGTGCCCATATTCTTCATTTTGAGTGAGTTCCTCAAAATTTAGGTTGGACTAAGCAATTTATTAGCTAATACAAATAATTGCTAAATCAGTTTATTTAATTTATTAGAATTGATTTTATAGTTGTTTTGTTGTGTTAACAATCAACTGAAGAATTTGACTATTTGCTGCGATGAAGTAAACATCAATTGGAGGTTGCTCATTTATAAGAATTGCAGTTTGAATATTTAATATTGTTCTTCCAGATTAGAGGAGAAAGAGAAATAAAGGTGTTTATTCGCTCGAGGGAATGTAATCAACAGCATCTTAGAGTTGTGAGAATTCTCTGAAACGGGTCGAGTCATTAAATAATAATAATTAAATCTTCTCGTTGGTCATTATTGAATGCTGCAATTGCCTTCTTTAAATTTATATGGGGAGAAAGAATAGAAATCGCGGAAGCGTTAAGGTCGGGGCAGCATGCAACAGATAGGGGTGCTATTGAATAAATCAGAAAGAGGGGGGGGGGGTGAGTGAAGCTTCCCTAGGGACCCCCTCCCTACACATACCTTATTGATCTCTCCAGTCTTTTTAAATAAATAAAAAAGATAAATAAAGCCGGGGAGAGAAGGAGCTTGGCTTCCTTGAATCTTCGTCTCAGGGACTTGATTGAAAATATGGAATATTCAAGGCCTCACCACGTTTTTTTTTTTCTCTTTCTCTTGAAAGGATATATTGAAAAATAGTTTTCCATATTGAAGGGGTTGGATGTTGTCGGGGCGGAGCAACAGAAGCTATTTGATGTATTTACTTTACGCGTTTTCCACTCGCATGCGTCTTCTCTCTTTTAGTTTTTCTAGTTCTATAGTGGAAAAAATGTTTTTAACAAATTCTTTTCAGGCAAAAACTAGCAATACATTTTTTTGAATACGTCGATAGAAGATTTTACTTCAAATTCATTGCATTCCTCTAAGTATTCATTTTGCATTTTTTTAACCTCTCAACTGTACATCAGTAACAAGAAACTGATGTCTTTTACATACTTAGATCTATCTATCTCACCCTCTCTTAAGCAATAGCATGCCCATGAAAATGGCCTTAAAAATAGGAGTGATACAAAGATTCAACCAACCTCTTAGAACTGTAGTAAATTAAAAATTTAATCAAGTTAATTTATAATTCGTCCTAATTAAAGGATATGAACCAAGAAGAAACAAAGAGTAGTGCAAATTTGTTTTGAATAATGTCGCTTTAAGTAAAAGTTTACCTGAACGAATTCGGCCACGTAATTTAAATATTATATTCAAATAAGTTATAAGGCATTGGGGATTAGGCGTTAGTGATTTAAAATTTGTTGACGATAAGTTATTCTGTTCTGAGTGTTTAGATGATTGTTTGTAGCTGTGTTCTTAGTGGAGTTATATAGAATAAAGATTTAGTCTTACTCTACAGTAAAGTAGTTTTCAATAATAGTATTAAAAATGCAATCTATGTGCTGTGTAGGATGGAGGGGATCTCGCCTGGGATTACTCGATTCCATTCAATCGTATTGATTTCATTCCATGTTTTTAAAGATTCAATTTATTCCCTTTTACTTCTTCTTCATCTTCCCCTTGAGAAATTGAAATATTTATATATATATATATATATATATATATATATATATATATATATATATATATATATATATATATATATATATATATATATATATATATATATATATATATTCTCTTTTCTGGAAAATCCAGAAAAAAAGTTCTGAAGACCCAGATTTGGTCGTGTCAAAGAGAAGGCGGGGTATTCGGGAGGTGCTGGGGGTAAGAGATATCCCTGAGAGTAGTTCGATCTCCTTCGCAGCCTTCCTCCGACACCCAAGCTCCGAGGTAAGGAAAAGCCGCTGTTCCATAATTCATGCGACTAAAGGCTCCTCTTTTCCCTTTAGCCTAGAGAGACGACGTCGGCCCAGAATTCGCAGGTGACTTCGTTCGGAGGAAGACGGCTGCGGACCTTATAACCCCTGCTCAAGTCTAAAGCATTAAGCCTACTAAGCAGGGGCTTGACAGGTACGAGACTTACCGACCCCCTTATAGTAAGAAACAGACAAGACTCTTCCATTTACTCGTAACATTTCCTCGCTGACATCCCCATCAAATATGATCCCTATTCATTGTTTAACTGAAAATTAATTTATAAAGCAAGAGCTTCCACACGCTTGTATTTAGTAAGTAAAATCGAGACTTTTGCAACTCAATGCAGGCATCATTCTCAACGCAATCGCTCATCAGTCATTTTTAACTCCTATTATTCAATACTTATTATGAGCTACTCCTTTCTTGAAATGATTCCTGCAATGGGTTGGAAACTTCGGCATTAAAAAAACTGTGACCCTAGTTATATCTAGAGGATCGATTATTAGTGATATGCTAGTAGCCTACTAAAAAATCCTGCTTCAGATATTCTTCTTAACTCAGTTTATCACAGCAAAAGACGTAAACAGAAATTTACTACTTCGAATACTACCTCAATGGCAAAATCTTTGAAGGGCTAATTAACCCTCTTCTAGTCGCAATCGAGCTACTGCCACATTGACTCTGTACCTATATATGAAATCTTTCCTTCGAATTTTAGGGGTATTATGATTATAATTATTTCATGCATAATATTATGTGAATGATTTATTATAAAACAACTTTGTTTTTTCGGGCTATAGTTTTTTTTATTTGTTTTTTCATTATGCTGGTAAATTAAATGTTTCTTTCTTTATTAATTTCGTCCGTTTTCTGAGGTCCTCTATTGAAATTAAAAAGAACAAGTAAAGACTGAAGAAGGAGTCTTTAATTAAAAAATGAATAATTGGAGGTTTCTGTTTTACTCCGTCTTATTCACACTAAAATAAAAAAATAAAGTACATTCTTGAAGAATTGTGAAGGCTGAAGAATTGAAAGAAGATGCCCGACTCATTCTTCTCTCCGGCTACTTTTAGAAAAAGTCCAATGGCTTTATCTAAATTTAATATCTTTGGGTGTTGAGGAGAGGTTCGCTTTATGCAGATAAAATTGAACCCCCCCCCCCTTAAAAATGAGGCAAAATCTCGTTTTTACGGAAGAAAAATCCTTTTTTTACAGACTTAAATTTCACAGGAAAGAGAGAGGTTATTAAATTTGTACATCTTTTAATTGTCTCTTTTTTCATTATTATTATTTTCACATTTATTTTCTTATTCTGTCGAGAAATCCTGATGTAGCTTTTATAAGTTTTCCCCCTACAATTGCCTTTTATTATTTTTTTTTCTCTTGCTTATCTTGTATTCATTTATGAAATAATTTCATTAGGCGCCTCTTTCTCTTCCTTAATTTATATTATTATCAGTTTTTTTGTTCTTTTTCCAGGTATAATTGTAATAAAAATTCCTTTTCTCTCCGTTTGGTTTTTTCAATCTGACTCGGTTTTATTAATATTTGATTATTAAGAAGTGCCAAGAACAAGTAATGTTTAATTATTGCAAAGTTAAAATAAAAACCGAAGATTCTTTTGATTTTTGACTCGTACGTTTTCATTTCTCTTTTTTATTGGAGTCAACTTTGATCTGTGAGCTAATCAAATACATCAAAAGATTGAATTTAACTCTGTTATTAATTTATAGAAAACAATTAATTTTATATTCTTTAGATTTTGCTCAATTTAATTTTAATTGGAAACTCAACGAGGTTGAAACTGGTTTTTTTTAGAATTGGTAGACAAAACAAGTACTCGCTTATACATTCCTTCGCTTGTCTGTTTATCTGTTCGTTTGTCTATTTGTAATGCAATTGATCTATGAAAATACCAACACAAAAATGTGAAACTTAGTAATTATGTTATGTTTATTAACCTAAATTAAAGAAAATTATAGAGTAGCTCCGAAAAAATCTAAGTTTGAAGTTTAAGGAGTTCACACACACACACACACACACACACACACACACACACACATACACACATATATATATATATATATATATATATTTATTTTATTTTTTTAATGGAAATTTTTACGATTGGGCCGATTATTCTGGTTAGCGAACTTGTCCTGATAGTGCGCTGATAGGACAGACATACTTAGCCAATTTATTTAACATATGTCGAAGCTGGTACCAATGTAAGCAAAAAATTTATAAAGAGACTCTTTTAAAAATACAAGTTTTGCTGTATATTATTTTAGAAATGTTGGCGAAGATTATTGTCTTTATTTTCACTTATTAAATCTGGATGATTGTTGCGCTGAAATATAAAATTTGGTATTTTAAAACACATTATCTGGATGTAATTAAATTTTCAAAAATTACCGTATTTTATTTTGGACTCCTAAGATAAAATCGCAAGTTCGTGATTTCTTCACGCTCTCCACTGACTAAATGAGGCATTTTTCACGTACCTCACTGACTGAGTGAGGAATGGTCCACGTTCCCTAATATACAAATGAGTATCTACATGTTTTCTTGTTTAATCGAAAATCTTGGTTCTGTGTCATAACATGGTTTTAAATTAGCCCGCGGTAAAACCGAGTTTATATCGGTTCTTATAAGGGTTGGTGAAGGAGTTTACTGTTGGTGTAATTTGTTGTTTTAATAAAATACGAGCGAGTTTTTAAGAATTCCGTTGCTTTGCTGCGTTACACATACGATTGAGTGAAATAATTAAAAGTGTTTAAAAAAATTCGAATCATGATTATGTTGCCTGTAAGCGAGCAAGTGGGAGGGAGATAAAGTTAAGCGTAAAATTAGAATTGCGAGATGCGTTAACCCATATGATTTTATAATTAGACTGCGGGAGAGAAGTGAGTCGGGTCTGAGAAGGATTTAGCCGGGTTGGTTTAGAGGGGGTCGCTCTTCGGGATGAGCCGGGTTGATTGAGGAACGGCGGTCCAGGGAATTGTAGATAAGAGTGGACTGGTAGAGTGGCGATAACGAGACGCATGAATATGCATGGCGAGTGGAGAGGCAAGGCGTGTTCTGCCTCGCAGTTCCGCCTCACCACCCTCCGATCCGGTTAGAAGACAACGGACGAGACTTTTCAAACTCGTCATTATAAACTTGGCCATTAGAGTGGGGCAAGCACCGCACAACCGCCTCCAAACCCACTCGAAAATTCCTCGGACTCCTTCAACTTTCGGGTGTATTCTCGCTGTATATTCACCCACACGTCATAAATGATTCAGAAGAGTCCCTTCGTCACTCTAGAGCACGTCGTGAGCCCGACCTCTTTCGGGCCAGGACAAGGCCAATGCTAATCACTCGAAAACTATATAACCACATCGTTGAATTCCTCTACTTCTATCAGAGACTAACCAAATATTATTATCACATATGGAAATCGTATCTTACCAACCGAGTTATTATTTATAATACGTTTGATTGTGGATATTGTTTAGATACGAACTCGAGTCCGTCTAATGAAATACATGCTGTATGTTTTAGTTAACAAAGTTAAAACTGAGTAACATTCGACTTGTTTCACTCCACACAGTTGCCAGTTAAATATATGAATATGAATGGGTATATCTAGGCCCAGTTGCAACACGTTATAACATTTCAAGTTGAGTCGGGTTTGAAACGTCAAAACTCAAAACCTGACTTAGTTAAACAGACTTCACAGTATTCCCCTAATGACTCCATTTAACTTGACGTTTTCTAAACACTTCGCGGCTCTCTTGCTGTCTTTCATTACCTTCGTATGTCGTCAACCTTCTTACCTTTACCAAGTTTAAACTAAACAGAACTCTAAAATATCAACATTCATCAGTTTAATGGAAAATCAAAATCAAGTGTGGCTAAGTGCCCAGTATGGTCAGTATGCCCAAGTGAGGTTTGAAACCTGTCTCTATTTCGTCGGACGGTAATAGTGGTTTTTTTTTTTGGCACTGATAAGTGTCAGAATAAAGTTCGAAAGAATCTCAGTAAAAACGACTACTCAATTAATTATATTTTGTGTAGGAGAAAGAGGAGTATACATAATAGTTTAAAAATTAAGTCAAGTTGGCTTTTTTCTTAATGCGTAAATTGAACCGATATTTTAAATCAATCTATTTTAAATAACGTCATAGAAGATTTTAATTTTTTATTGTCTTCTTAGAGGTCTGATGCAAAGGCTTCTGAGACTGGAAACATTTTTTGTTATCTTTTCGGAATCTTTTGATACAAGCTTTTCAAGTTTGACATTAATTTCTGTATGGTCTTCTGATGAACTATTCTCTTCTGCTGCTTGTTTTACGTCTCGTTCAACTTAAGCTTACCAAGACTACTAATAAAAATCTTGATGTTCCGGATAATACCACATCTAAGGTTTTGTGAACTCCAGATAATCACAATATCTGTGACGTTCTCCTCCGGATGATCCCTAGATTTATCACCCGAAAGATTTAGACTCTGACCGCGAAACCTGCGTTATAGAATTACAAAGACTGCATTTTGTTGACAGATGGTCAGCGTTTATCACGACCCAGGATTAGGATGAAATGGATGTGTTGGGACAGTGAATTTTGGCGAGCATGAACTACTGCATCCTGAGAATGTGATCTTTAAGTTTTTTCTTTTAATTCATCGTAACAATTTTGCGGCGCTATAGTAATGTGTGAGAGTGAAATACGAAGACCGTTCGGAAAGTAACCTCCGATTGGCCACTGTGTGGGAAGTAGTGGGAGTAGCTGTGCCATTGTGCTCTTACGTTCGCGGCAGGTCAGTCTGTATCAAGCCGTGGTTGATTGAATGTCTTACGAGCGCTAGTTTGGTTTATATAGCATCTTGAAATGTGCGCTCCAAAAAAATCCCCGCCATATGCAAAGTGCGAGCTGTTATAAGGTTTTGTTACGGCAAAACAATATTCGGCAGCAGCTATTCATTGAGACCTTTGTGCCGTGTATAGACCAAGGGTTACGAGTGAATGGGTTCATTTATTTACGAAAAATCATTCATGATAAAGGTAGAATTGGTAGACCATCATTAGTCGTGAAAAGTTCGTGAAAATCGACGTTTCACAATTTCGGAGCTCTAATGACTTTCCACAGATTTCTAGGACTGTGTTATACGAGGTAGTGACAGAGAGGATAGGTTACCGGAAGTTCTGTGCTTGATGGGTGCCAAAAAGTTTTACCGAGCACCACAAAACAAGCACTTCGCATTTGACGGGGAGTTTTTTTGGAGCGCATATTTCAAGATGTTATAAAAACCAAACTAGCGGTCGCGGTCGTACGACCTTCACTCGACAACGGCTTGTTGCAGAGCAGACTGACCTGATACGTACGTCAGCGCAACAATGGCGCAGCTACTTCCCGCTGAGTGGCCAATCAGAGGTTACTTTCCGAACGGCCCTCATATTATAGAAAATGTTCAAGTAGTAGTTTTCTGCATGGCCTTGATTGTTAAACCACCGTCTTATTAATTGCGTCTTATTGTCGGTATAGGTTTTCTTCAAACACTTGTTTTTAGTAAAACCAACAGCGACATCGCGTGAAGTGATAATGATCGCTAAATCCTTTAAATCGGATCTTGGAAGTGCTAGTGTATCATTGGTCTTAATAGAACTTCATTTAAATAGTCTAAACTACAATTGACACAGACATGTATCATATTAACTGATAAAAGCAGAAGATTTGTAGTGAAAAAAAGACGATATAGTAATAGGGTAATTTAGGAAGGCACCCAGCACCCACTCCACTACCTTGCCATGTATGGACCAAAGGTTACGAGTGAAGGAGTTGTTCGTGAATGGGTTCGTTTATTTACGAAAATACCAATCATTCTCTTTAACTATAAACACATCATTATTAACTATTTTCTTAATATCCAATATTTTATGCAATTCACTCGCTTTAAAGATAAAGCTACGTGATTCCCAGTTGAAAAGGCTAAACCGTCAACTTCACATCTTGCCTTCTAGAAAATCAAATTTCATTAAAACCTTGTAATACGAGTTACCTTATTATCTTATAATGACGGAATCTTAGAGAAACGTATTGATCTTAAACTAGAGAAGTAGAAAGCGAGATTTTCTTAGAGAGCTGTGAACATCTGTCAAGTCACTACGGTCTAATTTAAGTTTAGTGAGGAGTTTTTGAATCAGAAACTATAGACAATTAAATAGAAACATGGCTTAGTTGTATTGTGTTATCAGTTCCTCACTACTATTCCATTCTCTATTTAACTGCAACTATTATGTAACCTATTTGATTCAATTGAAGCTGATGCGCAGTTAAAAGTAGAAATTGAATTAAAAATAATTGTAACGTGATGCTGCTACAGCTTAATCAGCTCTTGTTTTTGTTAGTGTGTTTTGTCCACTTTATACTTGGTAAATGAGGAAATGAAAATTCAACTCGTTGCAGTCATTTTGCTTATTACTTGCGTATCACAACTATGTCATAGTGTTTATATTGGTTGCTAGTGATGGTGGGCTTATCACGACAGAAATTTATCCATTGCGCACGCCTTTGACGATCCATCGGACGGTACTCTGCTTGGTTAAAACAAACCTTTACTTATGGAAGCAGACGATAATCAGAACGAATTCGAGCCATCCACTATTAACGAAAGAACACCTCTATTTGCATTGTCCAATAATAATATGCTCTAAGAAGTAACACAACCGCGTGGAGAACACCTGGCTTTTTTTTAAGCGTTGGAGGAAACAACGACCTTTAAAGTAGGACTAAGCAACAACCTGCGGGCAAAAAAAAAACTTTTTTCTTCTTTTCCATGGAGTGAAGTCTAGACATTTTAATATTTATCTGTCTTCAGATCACGTAGCCAAGAATTATCACTCGGTTCCCGAACTAGCTTGACCTTAACCACCATTTCCCAGTCGTTACAATTACTTCTCTTCGTAATCTTCTCTTTTCTTCTTGCTTTTCTCGGTAGTAACGAGTTGAAAATAACAAGCGGAAACATTTCATTGCAGTTCTTTTCTTCAAAAGATATTACTAATTTGTACTGTGAAATGTTTCTTTCGTCATTTTGACTTTCTTACGAAATGAATGATTGTTGTCCGAGATTTACGACTTTGAAAAAAGAATAAGGAAAAATATGAGGAAATTACAAGAAAAATTAAGCGAGTATAAGATGGAAGATTTGAGCTGGTTGACAAGCTGTTCCTTCCTCTCCTGTATAATTATCTTGCTGTGAAAGTTCTCCAGTTAATGCGCTTCGTAATTAGATCAACTCCAAGAATAGTGAAACCGATACAACTAAGAATTAGACACCTACCATTTTTTCTTATCAATTGTTTAGAAAAGGAGAAATTGTAGTATATAATTTTTATATATATGTATATATATATACATACATATATATACATATATATATATATATATATATATATATATATATATATACATACATATATATATATATATATATATATATATATATATATATATATATATATATATATATATATATGTGTGTGTGTCGTGTGTGTATATATATCTATATGTGTGTGTGTATAAATATACATTATAGTTTATGTAATAAGGAGTGTTTGTTTATACACTATACAAATCTACAGTTTTATTCCAAGATTAATGAAATTTTGCACATATGATTTCAAAAAACCACCAAAATTGTGGATCTTTTAATTTTCGATAGGCCTTTCATATAAAGAAGAGTGCCTGTGAGGTCTTTTAAATCTATAGTTTTATCTATAGTTTTATTCCGAGCTCTACGCTCCCTAAAAGAACCACCTCTATCACACAGGCAAGGCCGGGTACTCCACCTAGTATTTGTATAAAAATAAATATTTTTGATAATAGTATGAAGAAGTAATTAATTAATTAATCATATTGGGTAACTTTAAGAGTTTCTCATTAAAATAGCTGTAAGTTGGAGATTTTAATTCATTTTTCGTAGAACATTTTAAAGACCTCCTTTACAAAATATTTTTGTCTCCGATTTCAAAAATTCCTACTCAATAATCAGTTTCAGCCATAAGGGAACATTCTTTTGTTATCTGTCGGTCTTTCTGTCACCATTTTTGCGAACCACCTTATCTTATTAAAAACTACTTGTACAATTTTAATGAAATTAGGATTGGTAGGTCATAATTGGTTCATTGTTAATCCCATATTCTTTGCAACTTTCTGCGCTCATTACCTCAGCGGAACACAAAAAGGTGTTTTTGTGTTTCCGCAAAATCATGTTTTATTAATAACACTACCTTTAAATGTACCTACTTATCCGATTTTTAAGAAATGTGGATGGTTTGTTGACAGTAGACCACCATATTGATTTTAACCTTCTGCGCTCATTTAATATTGATTAAAAATAAGTGTGATGCACCAGGAATCGAATGAGATCCAAATATCATTTGAGAATTCGTCCAATAATAGGACGCGAGGAAGTTATGTGCCACACTAATTGGCAGACTATTTTGATTTGTATGTTGTACAGTGTATTGTTTATCTAAAGGGGTGTTAATTGTAAATTATCGTGTTTGGGAAATGAGGAGATATTGTGCGAGTAGTATGAAAGGCGGTTATTAAAAGGTTGGAAATTGATAGTGAGTATATCATTAGATAGATGTTTCTGGTAATGACGGTGTTGTGTTTGCTCTTCTGTAGCCTTGACGTATCTTTCCGCGAGGTATTTTGAAATTGTTTTTGTGCCAGAGGTTGGTCGGACGTAGACTCGCGGCGTGGAGGCTCAATTAGCAGCGTGCCAGCAAACCCTTTCTCACGGCTCCTTTAAACTTAAAGGTGTTTTTAATGAAATTCCTCAGGACCATGCCCCGGCTTTCCACGCTTTCCCACTGATATTTATTGGAACGGGTTCCCCTAAGGCACCGCGCCAAACTTTTCCGCCAAACCGGTTTCCGCAAACAAATGGGATTTGAACCTTCCTGCCTTTCACCCTTCTCGTTCTCTACAGAAAATCTTTTAATTAGGAAATTAAAGAAAATTCAATTTTCACCTGAAGATTTTCCACCTGCCTCCTCCAACCCCCCCCCCCCCCCTCCCTCTACTAATATTATTATTATTAAGAAAGAGGGAAAATGAAGCGACAAACAGAGATTTCTCTCCGGTCTCTCGGTATTCTACAAATTTTATAATTTTCTCTTGGACTTTCTTCGGATGTTGAGTCGAGTCCTTTTTGCAAATTTAACAAAATAAACAGGTAACACTGGTTGTGAGTATTTTTAGCAGATTATTAACACTGTTTATGTAAGTCAAAACGATGTTTTTGTTGTTGGGACTCTGGTTTTATTCATTATTAAAATTATAATTACAAAACAAAATTATCTAGGAACTGTTTGTACAAAAGTATAGATCCGGGAAATTGTATCGTCGTCGGGGAATTGTATTATATTTTCAATATTTAATATATGTATCTGCATATAAATATATAGATATATGTATATAAATATATAATTTATATTACATGTCCTTTTTAATTGATAGATACTCCTCCTAAATATAAAGTTACTTACTCTAAATTCTATTACTGAAATTAAATTTAGCATATTAAATAAACACTACTACATTAAGAATTAGAAATGATTTTCATTAAATCTAATAACTGCTACATTAATGTTATTATAATTATTAGTGAACTTTTACTGCAGTATAAAGATATATGTAATTATAAATGGCATATTAGCAGAAAGTCGAGACTATACATTCGTATTATTAATATTAATATTATTATTTTGGAATTTTCTTTTTTATTTCTTATTTCTTTCTTCTTTCTTTGTTCTTTCTTTCTTTCTCTGGTCTTATATTACTTTGCTTGGTAAGTTTCATTACCCCAATTTTGAACGGAAACTCACGTTTCCGTTACCCCAATTTTGAACCACTTCCCGTCTTTCAATCTTCCCCAAATTGTGCACATGGAAACAATTAAGGTGAAGAATACAGAAATAAACAAAAAAAAAAAAAAAAAAATGGTTTCATTACTTTGCTTTGTAAGTTTCATCGCGCACCTATTACCTCAATTTTGAACCACTTCCCGCCTTTTAATCTTCCCCAAATGTTGCACATGGAAACAATTTAGGTAAAGAATACAGAAAAAAAAAAAAATGTTTAAAATAAGACCAGTTTTTTTAAAAATATTTTTTTTTCCGTGGTAGGCTGTGAAATAGTAACTTTAGAGCCTAAAAAACATAGCTAAAATCCATTTTTTCATTACGTGGACTTAAAAAATCTTTTCATTACTCCTAGCTGTAAAGAAAAAATCTTTTACGTCCTAGGAACTAAAAGATTTTTTATGTCCGGCGGGTAGTTGTCAAAACTTCCGTTAGTACCGCTGCAGTCTTTGTAGAAATGCTTCTAGTACGATTAAAATCCGCTAGATGTCAATGCGTTTTACTTATCTTTTCTTATAGTGTAACCTCTTTTTAAGGTTCCTTTTTTTAAGTCTTAGTATGTACTAATATTTCTAATTATTATATATTGATTAGTGATTAATATTTAATGTTTTTTCATTGTCTGCTACCTCGGAAAAAATAGCATATGCTACGCGACTGTGAAGTGTTTTTTCTTTACCTTGGCAATATTTACTGTCTCGCTTCGCTCGACAGTAAATGTAATTGCCGCGGTAAAGAAAAAACTCACTTCACAGCCTAGTAACATAATATACTATTTTTTTATTAATTATTATTACTTCTTTCTTTGTTCTTTTTTTTAGCTTACCGAAGGTAACGGAAGCTGTGTGATCGTTCTGAAGAACGAAAAAGTTTTAGGTCTCCGATTTCAAAAATTCCAAGACAGAAATCCGTTTCAGACATCAGGGAACATTTTTGGTTGCGTGTCTGTCTGTCGGTCTGTCGATTTTTTTACATAAATAAAAGTATCAATTTAGCAAAAGTTAATGAGCGCAGACGGTTCAAATAAATCTTGGGCTATCTCCAGGCTACTTTAGATAAACTATAAAAGTTTCATTTGATTTCATAAAAGTACCTTTGAAGCTATAGGTGTAAATAAATGTATGTTTGTGAGCATGTGGAAGAGAAACAAATGAGCGCAGAAGGTTGAAACTTATATGGGACCAATTTTAAGGTGTAGTTTTTAAGATATGTTGGTTCGCAGAAATCACGTGATTTTTTTGCATGAATCTTATTATGATTAAGTTGTCTTAATAAGTGAAGTGATTGAATGTAAACCGTTAAAACCTGCAAGTAATCTGTCCAGTTCAAAAGGTCATCATATAAATTATTACTGGTCTACTAAAGTATTTAAATAATTAAATAATATTCTTATAATAAATATAATAGTTGATTAAAAATTAAAACGAACTTGAAGGAGATTTTATTATTATGATTTAATAAAATAATAAGAGTTCTACGTAAAATGACTTTTTATTTTACAAATTTAAAACGTATTATACAAGACCTGTTTTCCCTTAAAGTCCGAATTCTATAATTCATTCAGTTTTTTCCGAATACAATGTTAATTTAATTTTCTTTTTGCTTTAAAAGAATGTAATAAAAATTTGATAGATATATACTTTATTATTTTTTTTTTCTTTGAAAGTTCTTCAACCAACCGTTATTATTTAAGTTACATTAGCAACCTCAATCGATTCTTTATGTATAACTTGCTTTTATAATATCCATTCTATTTTATTAATATTCTTATATATATATATATATATATATATATATATATATATATATATATATATATATATATATATATATATATATATATATATATATATATATATATATATATATATATATAAAAACACGTAAATTTGTGCTCTTTGTGACTGTTATTACAACATGCAAAGGTGGAACGTGCTACCCCCTCACTTGCTAAGCAAGTCAAATTCAGAAAGAAAAAAATCAAAGGGAAATATATATATTGTTGTAACTCGACGAAATGAATCTTTTACTGATTATTCCCGTTCTATTTGAAACAATTTTTTTCTTCTTGTCCTTGTGAAATATTCGTCTCCATTTCTTGACTTCTTATTTATTATTATCATTTCATTTCAATATTATTTTTTCCCTTGAGATTTTTTTATACTTATCCTTCATCTCGACTGTCTCTCGGATTATTCTTTATTTACTTAATACTTCTGTTTCTTTTTTTTCTTCCTCTAGATTGAGAAAATGTTAAAGCCTAGATATATATTCCTCCTTGTTTTATTTTATTTTACAAATGTATCGGAAAATTAGGCTGAATCAGTATATACAGATGTGTAAAGGTATTTATTAATTGTTTATGAACATTATTCTTTATTCTTAAAGAAAACATTAATTCCGATTGTTTTCCCCAATCTTACATCTTTCTGGTACGGCCTCCATACATCTTTCGTTCTTTTAAGGAATGTCATACTGCATCTAGGTCAGAAGCGGAGAAAAATATTGAAAAACATTTTTCAGAATAAAGTTGTTTTTAAAAAATGTGTGTCTATCGGCTAAGCAGATGCGTGGAGCCTACAATATTACGTGCGCTACCCCCAAAATTTCTAAAAAAAAAAAAACACCCTTTCTCGAAAACGAGAACAAACCAAGCTAACGATTTTGATTTTTAAAAAATCAGTTATTAATCTTTTTCCCTTCTCTTCAACATGTTTTAAGAATTTTAATTTTTTGTTATAAATTATATTTTCTTAAGCTATCAATTTTTATATTTTTAACAACACTTTAAGTTTTACTTTAGCTTTGTGTTATTTTTTTACTACGTTTTTATTAGCTTGCTTTCTTGTTTATTTGTTTGTTGGTCCAGTATAAATTTTGCTAACTTCCAGAGTAGCTAGACATTTGAAACTTTTAGAATAGATCGGAACACGATGACAATGCATTATTTTAATTCTTTTAGCCATCTATCAGCAGAATAAATTCGTTTTCAGTAAATTTTGCTGTATGGAAAGTTAGTTCGGAAAAAATCCGCAAGTAATGAAAGTTAGTTCGGAAGAAATCCGCAAGTTATTTTATTTGTTTTGACATGACCTATATTTACGATCACCAAGTATAGAGACTAAATAGAGGTGTCATGATATAGGCCGGAGGGAGTGGAGAGTGGCACCAGGTTCCCCCTCCCCTAGAATACAAACAAGCTATAAAATAGAAGACTTTTCTCAGGGTAAAAGGTAGTGTTATTGTGTTCTGACAGGAGACAGGTATTTAAGTTGTGTTTATATTATAATTTGAAAACTGACAACTTTGGCAACCAGAACGAAGGTTTCAATCTTTGTATTCTAGTGGTGGGGATAGCCCTGAAAAAATTGTGCCATCTACCTCTAATCTAATCCTCTTTATCTAATCTATTTAGTCTCTATACTCGGTGTTTTTTGCATCTGTATTTCTTTACTTGTACCCATTTTTCTTCTCTTACCGTCGACAATACGGGGGCATATCGATGGCACGGTTTAGATTCGGTGTTGTAGAGATTCGTTGTACAAAGATTTGTCCTTTTATAGGTTTAAGAACAGCTGTCTACTGTCTAGTTGGTTGTCATTTATATGAAGTAAATAGATTCGGAACTTTTTTTACATTATATGGTATAACAATAACAATTATATTATAAACACTACATAATATGCTTCAATAGAAAATTTAAAAACGTAGTGTAAACGTGTGTTCTTTTTATCTTCAATTATTTAGTTTTAGTCCCGTTCAACAACAGCCTAGGTCATTACAGGATGGGGGTTATCCGGCCACTTTACTCATCAACACGATGAGATCATTAGTGTGAAACATGTCTCACCTCTTTGTGTTATTATTACTTTTTTTGCTTTCTTTTCTTTTTTTACCATGTTTTATAAATCACTGTTAATCGTTTTAGTGATAACTATAATCGTAATAATTTTACGTTTTAAATTTTTTGTGATCAATGTCTGCTTTATTTTTACTTAGGTGTTTAGATGCTTGTTAAATTAAAATTAGCAATTTTCTGAATGAGGCATAAATCAGACGTGGCCTCAATTATATTACTAATTTGATGGGGTTACTTTTTTGGTAGGCGGTCTGAAATTTTGTTATTTTCTCCCCTTCTCATTCCAACTCCTATGCGACTAATGATAGTGATGTTTTATTCCTCATTCAGAAACTGGCCAATTGTAAAGCAAGTAAGAGTATGCTCATGCAAGTAAGAATAAAGTGGAGAGGTGGGGGGAATATCGGATTAGGGGGTTGTACGGGTGGGAAATACACATGGAATAGCTAAAATCCTTTGCAATGGTTGTACAAACTTCAAATAATAATAATATCTTTATTTGTTTTTAAAACTCTACAGTTATATATGTACAAAGGAACCTTATTAGTACAACAAAACCACAAAAGTTTATTAAGAAGCTCAGTATTTCCTGTTCATGAAGTACACAAAAACAGTTTATATTGTTCAGTATTCTAGCAAACAAAAGGTTAGAAAAATAGTATATTATGTTACAAGGCTGTGAAGTGAGTTTTTTCTTTACCGCGGCAATTACATTTACTGTAGAGCGAAGCGAGACAGAAAATATTGCCAAGGTAAAGAAAAAACACTTCAAAGTCGCGTAGCATATGCTATTTTTTCCGAGGTAGCAGACAATGAAAAAACATTAAATATTAATCACTAATCAATATATAATAATAACAAATATTAGTACATACTTAAGACTTAAAAAAAGAAACCTTAAAATGAGGTTACACTATAAGAAAAGATAAATAAAACGCATTGACATCTAGCGGATTTTTATCGTACTAGAAGCATTTCTACAAAGACTGCAGCACTACTAACGGAAGTTTTGACAACTACCCGCCGTAAAGAAAAAATCTTTTAGTGCCTAGGACGTAAAAGATTTTTTCTTTACAGCTAGGAGTAATGAAAAGATTTTTTAAGTCCACGTAATGAAAAAATGGATTTTAGCTATGTTTTTTAGGCTCTAAAGTTACTATTTCACAGCCTACCACGGAAAAAGTTAATTTTCATTGGGAGTGCTTACAGTTCCAGCGGACACACGTAAAGGCAGACTTAGTTTAAGGAAGTAGTATGGAATGAGTTGTTGGAATGAGTTTACATAAGAGAATAGGTTGACCCCTCAAGTAAATTAAAACCAGGATATTTAATTAGGCTTAAGTTGGTGAAGCCGTTTAGAATCATCTTACATTGAACTAAACCAGTCCTTTCTCTAATCTGAATTCTATTTGTACTCTTAACTGTTCGATAACATTAAAGTTATATACACTCAAATTTAAACCTAGATTAAATTAGAAAAATCTATCCTATACGACCCTTATACTAAATTTTCTTATATTTGGGTACATAATTCTGGAGAGGTCAATTCGATGTAATTTACTTTAATCTCAGTAAGGCATTCGATATAGTAGACCATGGGGTTGGTGCTAAATAAACTCTGTTGTAATGGTTTTCCACAGGAAAACCATTGGATCCAACCACAGGAAAAATATACAGAAATTAGAAATTAAACATGCGCATTCGCAATTCGGAAAAATGTATTTTTTTTTTTTTTTTTTTTTTTTTTTTTATATAATTTTCTAGTGGGGTATTAAATGAAAGCTGCTGAAGAGTAGGATACAAATATATACATGTTTTTTTTAATTTTTGCATTCCTTATTGGTTTTATAAGTCAAAATATACCCAAAAAATATTCCCTGGTTATACCTTATGGTGGGGCGTTAAACATTTCCTGAAAAAATTTAATTTAGCTTGTCGTTATTAGCGATAAAAAACTTTGTGATCCCCCGGGGGATCGAACCAGGGACCCTTGAGGTCGAAGAAAAATAAGGATAATTATATAACGAGTATGCTTAATCATCTGTGAAACCCTAATAAGTACGTGGACGCGCCCTAATAAGTACTTCCCTGTGATTTTTCTCTAGGCATCTCTCTTATCGTAAATGCTTTGTCAAAATTTTTAACACTCTTTCCTCTCCCTTTTTTACCACTTCAGGCGTACATCGAGGTTCAAGAATAAGTCCTCGACTTTTTAGCTAAATGATGGGTGTTAGTTCTGTTCTTACTTGTGATCATGATATCTTTGCTGACGATCTTAAGATCTGGAAGTAGATCACTGCACCTGAATCTTGTATCGAACTTCAAAATAATATTAACGCCGTCAGCCGGTGGGCCACTGAAAATAATCTAGTTCTCAACTGTGATGAATCCAATACAGTCTCATTTATCCGATCCTCTAATCCTTTTAATTTCCAATACTCTTTGTGCAATAATCCTTTGTCCTATGTTACATCTGTGTGTGATCTCGGAATACCGGTGTAATATTTGACTCTAAAAGTCTAAACGTATCTTCGACAGTCATATTGAGTTACTTATTAATCCTTCTCTTCGTTCTTTTGGGTTTATTTGTTATATCTCTCGTGGTCTATCTGTTGATAGTTTTGTGTCCCTATACAAGTCTTGTCCGACATATCCTTGAGTATGCAGTACCTATCTGGAATAATCTAGGTGTAATGAAGTCTGATCGTTTTGAAGCTGTCTCGTTAGATCAGGCTATTTAAGATACTTCTATCGTCGTTACTATTACACTTATGAGCGTATGTGTTATAAACTTGGTTTATCATGACACGAAGTTATTTTCTTAGCTAAGTGCTTAAACGGCAGCGTTAACTGTTGAGAAATCAGGAGGCAAGTAGTAGTAGTACTTCCTGAAGGTCGTTGAGCTAGTAGATTTTTTATATATAGGTCTTAAAAACCTACTCTCACTCCTACCAACTTTTAGTTTACGAATTTGAACACTGAATATTGCCACCGCTCTTTCCTTTCGTTATATATATTTTACATAGCCTTATCGACATTATTTACAATAATGTTGATATAATATAACAATTAAGTAATATATCAATTATGTTAATTTAACAATAAAGTACATGATAGGATGCGAGGAAGCTGTGCCACACTAATTGGCAGTCTATTTTTTATTTTCATACATAAGTAGAATGGGGAAAAAAAGAAATGTTATTTCATAATTTAATAACGTATATGCTTAATAATCTACGAAACCCTAAAAATTACTTGGATGCATGTACTTCCCTGGGATGTTTGTTTACTGCCTTTCATGTATCCTGCTTGTGGCCTTTTGCTGTTTATGTGCATGTAAAATAAAAATAATAATAATAATAATACTTGGTTCAGTGTTTTCAATTTAGTCTTTCGAGTTTTCGTGGTTACCTTTAATTATTATTTAACATTCTATCAAAATTTACCATAACAATAAGTTCTTCCTGGTTGGGGAATCATAACATCTGCGTTTTATCTGGAACTAGAGTTTTAATAGACACTTTCTGGAAGAAAGTACAATAATCTGTCATTAGTTTAACAGAATCGTTTGTGTTGGCCGATAAAATTATACAGAGAAATTTTGAGAAATAAATTTAATTTCAGAAATTTGAACCACTTCCCGACTTCTCTAAAATGCTGAAACTTACACACAGATTATGTATTTCCCATGACAATACAATATTCTGTCATTAGTTGATTAATTGATTTAGTGAAACATTTCGAGAGAAATTATTGAATTAAGAATATCTATAATAGCTTGTTTTCGAGTTTGTTTGTATAAGCCTCTCTCCCTGATTTCAACCTCTTAGGGGGGTGACACACTTCGCCACCTGGGTGGCGCTACCCGGTCGTCTATGAGAATAGACGGAACCTGTCACACGAGGTGGCACTTTACGCTCGGCCGTCCGACGGTCTAGCCGCCACCCACAGGTGGCGCCACCCGGTCAGCCCATTGTTTTCAATTGAGCCTGTCACACGTCGCCACCCAAGTCACGCCACTCAGCCCCTACTCCTTCAATCAAATATAGGGGAAATCAAATCTGGGGCTGACTGCATCCCTCATTTAAGTAGGTGGTGCAAGTCAGGTGGCGGGAGCAAGTGGCATCAACCAGGTGGGCGCCACCCAGGTGGCGAAGTGTGTCACTACCCTACTTGACAAAACAGTAATTTAGTAATACTGACTTCCCATACCGAATTTCAACCCTTAGAGGGGGAATCAATGATGAGAGGATGATTTTATCATTATACGTTTATGTTATATTCTGAACTTTAGAGGAAATTCTAGATGGTATACAAAGGAAAACTCTAACAACACATAATAATTGTGTATTTTTACTTTTTATTTAGTTATATATTTTAAAAATGTTATCTATGAAGTAAAGAAAGCTAGTTTTTCTTGTGTTTATTTCTTTTTTAGTTTATAATAAAAAGGAACAGTTTTTGTTTCTCGAGTAATAATTTTAATTTGAAGTATAGTGATGTGTTGGTGTGTTTGTGTGAAGACGATTATAACTTGGTGCCGAGATGAAAGAATAGAGCCAAGTTAAGGTGTTTGTAGAGAGTTTGGACTAGGGCCGACACACTGCTCCGCAATATTTTCTTTGTTATGCAAATATGATTTAAATCTCTCGTCGGAAAATTGTTGCCATCTAGCAGCGCTAAAATTTCAACCTCTTTTTTCTTACAACTCCTAAATCTGTTTTACTTTCCTTTTATTTTCTTTATTGTATTTTTTTTCTTTTCTAGAATAAAGAAAGTATATATTTATTGTTTAATTTATTCAAGTTCCTAGGGGTTTTGCTTATTTTGTTTATTTCTAAATCTCTACAATCTATTATTATTTTTTTTTTTTGTATGGAGAAAACTTTAGAAGGAAAGAGTATCGATTTACATAGAAGATACATTTTTTTAATAACTTCGCTGTTTTCTTATTAAACTAGTTTATGTTTCCACTTCATAGGTTAGTTGACTCGTGCAAACAAGTAATGTTATAAATATAATGAAAAGCATAGGAGTAGAAAGAAGTTTTAGAGGAATTGTCCTTTCCAATATTATCCGCACAAGGTTGCAATTAAACTTTTAGAGAAAGTAATTTTATCTGCCCAACAAATTGTAATTTTATCTGCCCAACAAATTGTAAATATAGAGATGGTCTATATGTTAGAATAAAATAAAAAAATTAAACTTTTGGGATTTTACTGTCAGTTTTTCGGCTCCAGCTACTTGTGTGCTAATTTTCAAGTTTCCAGCTATTCTTGAAGTAACTTTTAATTTTGATGATAAGTGAGTGAGTAAGTGAGTCAGTAACAAAAATGTCAAACTTTGAAACTCTCCCTTGTTGAAAAGGCTGGATATTTTTACCGTGTCCTTCCTAAGCTACTTAAGTTTAATCTGTTTCAAATTTCAAAACCACATGTTAAGAGGAAGCAGAGATGTGAGGGTGAATGGGTTTGTAATGATACACACTGCATGCTTACTAACTTGGCTTGCGCACTACCGTGCGCTCAGATAGAGTAATTAGTAAATAAACTATATAATATAAATATAGTAATTATTAATTAAATGATATAATATAAATAGAGTAATTAGTAAATAAACTATATAATATAGAGTAATTAGTAAATAAAAGTGATGTGATCTATTTGAAGTAATTAGAGTTTTAGCCTTCAACTTTCGCTCAAGTAAAAATACAGAGAAAAGGGTTCAAGTCGGAGTTAAAAATAAAAAACAGGGGAAATCCCTCTTTATTTTCAAAGCGTTTTAGGTTTTTTTTTATTTTGAGTTTTAAGTTTCTCTCAATCCGAGAAAATTCCAATCCGGTTATTTTCCCGTGTTAAATTGACACAATGAATTAAAGGGAGGGATTTGAGTGGAAGAGTGTGCTGGGAAGGATTTAAGTCTAACTGGGGAGTTTAGTATTGTTTTCTAAATCCCCTACTCGAGTGAGCTGCAACACACGGAACCCATGTTGGGCGCCAATAGTAGAGTGTGTGTAGCAGAGTTGTGGTAACACAGCGCTAATCTAAAAACAGAAGCAACTCCCGACTCTAGCGGGGCTTCACTAAACATCTTGAGTTGGACTTAGTTAAGCTTTCACTTGTTTCTCCTTACTAAAAAAAACTTCACAACCCACTTCCACATAAATAACTTGATTAAACAAAATATAGGGCTACGAGTCACCAACAACTGTCAAACTTGATCAGATAACTATCGATCCGATTCACACCAACATGTAACTGTGTCAACATCAACATGTAAACGCAATAACACAGTTTAAATATACAATCCAAATATCTCTGAAATCTCTGGACCATGAAATTTGAAGATAGGTTCCACTTACTCCCTAGGGATTTGCTAAGATAGCAGCCATTTATAATCAAAATGAAGATATATCCTGAACCAATTGCACAGACCTTTGATTATCTGTTAGTTTCTTTTTAGAGATAAACAACTTTCGTTAAAGGATTTTAAAATCGGCCATTTTGATTCAAGATGGTAGCCATATACGTATTTGAAACCACCTTTCTATAATTATCACCACTTCTTTAAAACGCTTAAACAAAATCATTGCATTATGTACGATCATTTATAAATTAATATAGTAATGTTCTGCCAATATTTTTTTATTTTATTTTATTAAGTGATGACTTGTAAAAGTATGCTAGGAAAATCAAGTAAAAATTAAGCTTTCTCATATGAAATATAATACTTTTTTATTAGTTTGCGGTGTAAGTTTAAAAGGAGAGAGTATAGTTAACAATTGTAAAAGAAATGAGTTTTAGGTGGAGGTCCTGCGTCTTTAAACCTCCTATCTTTGATTTTCAACTATTTGTTTTAATACAAATTACTTCTCCCCGCAATCGGGAGTTTTTAAATACGTTTAAAAAAATGTCTGAGCAGTTACAATAATTTAAGTGAGACGCTTGTGTTTAATTGCATTTTGATTGCGCTATCCTCAAATAGTTTTCTCCAAACTATTTGCTGGAGAATCGGCTTTAGTTTGTCTAACTGTGGACTAATTGTACGGACTGGATCAGAGAGACACTAACTAAGTTGCGAGTCGCTTTCAGTTACTGTGCTGTCAAACTCGGGTAAAGAAGAACCGAATTACGAATATGAAAGCTATCTATGTTACCTCTCGAGTTCTGTCAATAGTCGTGAAATTAAAGCCGACAGTGAACTAATATCTGGCCTCCCCCCCCCCCCCCCCCCCCCCTTTCGAGTGTGCCGCGTCTCGCCCACATATGAAACTTTAGTCATTTCGCCTTTAAAACTTGTCGAGACTAATGTGGGTTTCGATCTTCCCCGTGCGGCTCCGGAATTTCGAGGGAAATCGTAATTTAACACTTGATTTAACCTCTAGAAGAGATTTTAAAATTTAATAAATATGACAAGATTGTGTCAGCACACACAAAGGGTCCAGAGGCAATTTAATATAGGCCTGTAATATATATATATATATATATATATATATATATATATATATATATATATATATATATATATATATATATATATATATATATATATATATATATATATATATATATATATATATATATATATATATATATATATATATATATACTTAATAATAATAATAATAATTTATTTTAACCAATATACATTAAAATGCAGATTCTGATATACACAGTTTTTAAGATTTAGATAGCCTATATACTTACTAGTGATTAAACTTGGTATTTTCTCTGTTTCTGTCTCCCGTGTTTAAATTGTTTGAATTATATGTCGCTGCCCGAAGGTTGAGTTTTCATATTTCTCTAGTAAGAGTGGATGTTGCCAAATGGCGAGATTCTAGCGTAACTTTCTCTTGTTTAGTTCTCTTCGGTTCCTAGGTTTGAGAATACATTACACGCTAAATAATGGGATTATCTAACGTTTCGCGCAGAGAAAGGTTTATATCTGGCTTAGCTTAGTTGGTAGAGCATCACACTGGAAATGTGAAGGCCCGTGGTTCAAGTCGAGTATAGCCGAACCATCTTTACTGGAACCAACTCAGGGCTCTTTAGACCCTCCTCTGTTATCCTTTTAATGATACTTTAAGTATATAAACATGTGTTTATAGGTAATATAAACATTTTATCTCTGTTTAGGTGCATAGAAAGTGATTCTTTTCGTAGCTGTATTCATTGCACATGCGCGTTTCATAATTTGCGTTCACGTTCACGATTTGCGTGTTTGTTTACATTTAACAAAACTAATTTGCTAACTGTTTTTTCAAGTTTTTAGTGATAAACAATGTATATTTAATGATTTTCTGTATTTATTATGAAAATCCAACAATCGTAGATAAAGTACGGTACGCAAATCGTAAGAAAACTGCATTTTGCTTTGCTCGTGTGGCTTTACTACCCTCGCTGTCACTCGCGTGTAAACTCCACACGCGCATGCAAAATGCTACTTTCCGCACTAGACGCGTAATGTACTATTAAATTATAAATTCAATTTTTAAGTTTTTGGTAGTTTTCATACTACGGAAAGTTTAAATTTTAATTTGAATCAAATTATAATTATTATTAAAGGTACTAATTGAGTACTTTATAATTATAAGCGTTAATTCTCGGTTTAGTTCTAATGTCATAAATATTGACTGTCTAAATGTGTATGAATATTGAAAGCTTAGATTCGGGACTAGTTATCGATTACGGCAGTGAAAAATCATTCTCCTGCGTAGCTTAGTTGGTAAGAGCATCTGTACTGGAAATACAGGAGACCCGTGGTTCAAATCCCGGCGTGTGAGTGAATTTTTCACTGTCTGTTTCCCGTAGTTAATAATAATTATAATTTCGTTTCGGTTTATATTAAATTATAGTTCATTACAAACTGAACCAGAAATAAAAATTTCACTCCTTTACCTAGATAAGTTCTTAAGATATTATATGAGTCTAAAGTTTGATACTTTGACACTCACTGACAGACTCATTAAAATTCTAAGGTACTTCTAGCGATCCTAGAAACTTAAAATTTTGTTTATAGGTAGAGTTTAATGTACAAAGAAAGGAAAAAATTAAAAATGCATTTATGCTGGTTCTTTGCCCATTTGATTTTTCGCAGCTGATTATTTTATTCATATGTTTCGATTTAAACTGAAATGGCACTTTAATGAATAATAACAAAAGCGTGTGAGTCTTTTCAAAACAACGCACCTCCTTGTCGGACCCTATAGTATATAATAATCTTATTTTGATGAAATTATGCTCAGACCTTTTTAAGCTGAAAGTCTTAGAAGAGTTTGTTCACCTGTATAATCGGCCCAGCCATTTCAAGATAGCGGTCATTTGAGAAGTTATTTTAGGTATAACTTTTAAACCATTAATTATAATGACGTGAAAGAAAAAACATTTATTGCCCAGACGCAATGAACTTACTCCGAAGTCTAGCTAAATCTTCAACCATCTTCCCTTAGCAACAAGAGAACTAAATAATTATGCTAAATACAAAAAAGAAGTAATACATTGGCTCACATCTTCCACCACCAACAACAGAAAAAACAAAAACTAGTTCTTATAATTATGATATTAATACTAATCCTTTCATACCACTAATTACTTAATTATCCTCTCAATTTCATTTTCTGATCTTTTATACTTAATCGTACACTTATTAACTTTAATTTTAAACTCTTAGTTTTAATTTCTACGAGTATTATCATTTTATTCTAATTCTATATTATTTATTATTTCTATTATTATTTTATTTTAATTCTATAATATTTATTATTTCTATTATTTTGTAAATCTAACTATGTAAACAAGCACTGATATATATTATAAGGAAATCTTATGTAAAATATAGTATACTAGTATTGAACATGTTTATACATAAATTGGGAATATGTGTGTATATAGATGTGGATATGTTTTTATACTAATCCATATCTATATGTACATTTATATTTCCAAAGGTGAAAACTGAATCGCGCTCAAGCTTAGGCTTATGTGGCCAGTAAGCAAATCTAGCTCTAAGGCTCAAATTCGATGTAAAATATAATGTAAAATTATATATTTTACACTGTATTTTTATTTTAAATAAATAAATAACTGTTCTCAAGATATTATATTTTTAAGATTTTGGGAAGACAAAATCTTACAAAATGTACAACAAATTCTTAAATAACCGTTATTTTTCACGCCGGTGATTATTCGGAGTCATTGCTGGACAAAGCTGTAAACTTAAGTAGAACCTTAGACAAAACTGTAGAGCAATGAATATAATTATTGCTTAGCATAAGTTAAAGAAAAAAAAAAAAAACTTACGAGAGCAATGGTTCAACCAAAAGGTTAGCAAGGGAGATAAAATGGGGAGTTCCCGTTTTCTATTTGGGAAGTCCTGATCAACTTATCATTGGGTTATCAGAACGACTGATGTGATCATCAGTGTGAACAATGTCTCACATCTTTGGCATTCCAACTCACCAGATTTTTCGGTCTTTAGACCTCGGGTTGAGATGGTGGTGTTGCCAGACCGACTTAGTTTCTGGTAATGTTGAGGGTTTCAATTATTTCATCATAATGATTACTAGAGTTGGGGGTGTACATGAAGGGGGGGGGGGGTGTCTAGAATATTACATTTCTGAGGTAGTTAGTAGCCCGTGTTATCATCTGGGAGGGTAGAAATATTGCAAGCCCATTGTTTCAGTTAATTGAATTGCATTCATAAACAATCTTCTGCCAATTATAACGTTGTCAGTTATGCTCAATTAAAGATGCCAATAACAGATGGCTTGCCTCTAATAAACCCTACCAATAAATTAATTCACTAATATAATAATATATTTGAGTGTGTTTATATATATATATATATATATATATATATATATATATATATATATATATATATATATATATATATATATATATATTTATATATATGTATATATATATGTATATATATATATATATATATATATATATATATATATATATATATATATATATATATATATGTACACACACATGATATAACTCTCGACCGCGAATATTACACAAAACAACGGAACACAAAATTCTCATAACATCCGCCTTTCGGAGTTTTGAATTTCACGGATATGTGTGAATAGAGCCATGATTTTGACTGACACTGAACGTTGACGTTCTGATTTTGATTAGTTACCGAACTGTGACTTGACTGATGTGACTGAATTAACCTTAACCAATTATAATTGTAGCAGTAAACGGCTTTTTTTTAAGTTATAGAATAAGAATTGATTTGTATATTCTGCGTCGGCTCTAGGGGCAAGCGAGCCGGTTAATGGCACGTGACGCTGTAGTATTCCGAAATAATGTAGTCCTGCAACTAGATATCTTGAGAATTAATTTAATTATATCAAATTAATTAATATATTAATCTTTTAATAGTTGTAGAACTAATCCTAGGATAATTATTTATTTTTTAAAATGAAAAAGTTTTTCATCCCTGAACATAACCCTTTTTTCTCAAAGATATATTTTTGAGTTATCTAATTCTAGTGTGTGTAAGTGTATATATATATGTATATATATATATATATATATATATATATATATATATATATATATATATATATATATATATATATATATATATATATATATAATTATATGTTATAATTATTTACTTATTTATTTATATATGAGAGTGTAAGTGAAAAGGAGAGTGGATGTTCCATATTTAATTAGGGGGAATGTATCACAGGGGTGGGATCGTGGGGTTGGAGAAACAGTCATCAATAACGGGCCGCTAACGGCCGGCCGAGATGAGCTGATAATAGGCTCGTAGGTTAACGGCCCTCTGCCCTCTGTAAAACATAATTAAATTCACGGTAAGGGCGAGTTTTCAAGGTGGGGGCATCGCATGAAAAATATGGTTGACACGGAGTTGGGGGTGTGCCTGAGGGGACTGCTCTTCCCCCACACTGTTTTAAATCTGCTAGAGATGAATTTGTATTGTCCTCTCTGCACTTCGCACCATTGTTTTATTTTATTTCTCTGTTAAAAGTAGCTGATTCAACAATAACTTCTATGTTAAATTACCATGCTTCAGATAACGGATGATAACGGAAAATAAAAAATATTTCTAAAATCCATTTAATTGATTTTTATTTTTAACCAAAGTTAAACCTTATTTTGATTTGCGATCATGTTTGTTTAAGAAACTATTTGAGTTATTAAAGAAAAACTACTATTTTTGTGACTAAATATAAAGTAAATTGTAAAAACAATCTTTTTATATGACCTGTAAAATCACTTGAGTTAAAAAGAAAATTGTCCTAACAAATGCATTTTTGTTTTTGTTTTCAGGTTTGTTTTCATTTACCCAATAGCTTTATTTAATATTTGTGTGAATTAGGAATATTAAGAGTACCAAGACTGATCGTAGCAACACTGATGGTGACAACACTGAGTATAGAGAGTTTAAACCTTTTTCTTGACTTGTTAAAAATAATAGCATATGTTCGGCACTATTTGTGTATGTTTACTACTAATGTAAATGACTAAATACTATGTAGACATTCAATAAAACTTCACTGTGAGATACATTCAACCACTTGCTCCTCTTTACATCTATTTATAACATGGGATGGGGTCCTACATTTAATTAGGTGGATAAGCTTGACTTGTACAATTCATCAATAAGGGAGTATCAAATATTGGACAATATATGGGTTCAGACCACTCTCACCCATCCATCACTTGTCTGATGATTTTAAAGCAAATTGTTGACGCTTTGTTATTGTGATCTGAAACTAAACCAATTATTTTAAATTTTTTATCGGTCTTGTGTACGAGGTGGTAATATGATTAGTGACGCTATGGGATAGAGAGGCGAACGGTCGGAGTTTTCGAGGTTGTAAACAGTTCATTTGACTTGTTAATGTCGTTTCCATTCTAATAGGTTTAAATTGCGCTTGTAAATCTAGATAGTTTAAAACAAAATGTAAGTCGCCGACAGTTCATTAGTCCCTTTGTAACTAGATTACTTGACGTAGTCGAAGCTTGGAGCTGTGACGCAGGTGTCTGTCGCCGCCTCGAGGTTCGTCCTGTTAGAACCGCAGCCGGGAACGGGTCCGGGGGGGGGGGGGGGGTATTTGGTTGATTAGTGGCTTGCTCGGGTCGGACCCCACCTGGGGTTCTCGTTCCGTATTTCAGTTGGAACAACCGGCTTGGAAAATCCGTCCG
Source organism: Gerris lacustris (assembly GCA_951217055.1). NCBI lineage: Eukaryota > Metazoa > Arthropoda > Insecta > Hemiptera > Gerridae > Gerris > Gerris lacustris. The sequence goes on from OX578278.1 coordinate 30,010,807, forward strand.
ATAGATTATAATCCCGGCAACTCTCTGCGACCTACAATTGCCGAGTGAGAAAGTTAGACTGTGACTAAAGGCTTTCATTCCCTATCTGTCTTGGAGGAAAGTTGCCCTTTCGACAGATCGATACAGATTTGGTATCGGAGTCTAATCTCGAACACCTCCCTCTTCCATTCTCGTTCCACTACATAAATGCGTAGTTTCGTGTTTGCCTTCAAAACTTTTCCTATGATTGGTCTGAGGAACTTCTAATGGTCGCTATTTAATGTTTTGATTAATTGATACGAACGTAGTGAAATAAAACTAATCACCATGTTGAATTATAATGCTGACATGTGTAATGTGTCGTAATTCTGACATATGTGGTAATGCTGACATTGTGGTAATGCTAACATACGTGGTAATGCTGACAATTATGGCGTCGAGTCAGTCAGAACTTTGCATTCTTTTTTATCCTTTTACATACCGACCAGCGTCATGTCAATTCAAATTAACAAACAAATCAATGAAGTGTGTATAGAAATGTCTAAAACGGCGAACAAGTTGAGAGCTTGTTGTGTAATAGCTGGTCGATTTTTTTTTTCAAATGTTTTTGATTTTTAATGTGAGGAAAATCATTTCAATTTATTTGTCCTGTCGAGACTAAAATCTTATTTTCGTCCTTTGTGATCCATAGCTTAAGTGTTTGTGTCTAATTGGTATTTTTTGGTGATGTTCGCAGGGAACGCAGGAGCGACACCGGCCCCCAGGTTCGTGACACGAGGTCATACTTACAGAGTTGTTATTGGAGACACACTGGTTCTACCCTGCGAAGTAGAAAATTTAGGTAAATATTAAACCTCCATGTATTTATATAAATAAAAAAATTAGTGTAATTTACTTTGTTTCTCTTCAGTTTATTTCTTTAAACAACACGGGTTGAGTTTTGGGACAATATTAAATTGGCTACCAATTATTATTGTGACCAATTAGCTTCCGTCTTGTACTTGTACTTCCTATGTTTTTGTTTTGTTTTTACGACCCATAATTGTCAAATTTATTAGTTCTTCTATTTAGTCCTTTTGTTATAAATCTGTCAAAATTGTTTTGTTTCTTTACACGACTGAAAGTATCAATTTAGCAATCTAGCAATTTACTTAAAAATTGGATAAATACTTTTAAAAATATAGAATATAGATGTTAATAAAATAAAGCCTTTGTACGTATGTAAAAGAGAAACCAATTGGCACAGAACTATGAGACCAACATGGGCTAATTATGCGGCCTACCCTCCAATTTTCATTAAAAATGGATAAGTATTTTTTAAGATATGGAGATAACAAAAATGTTGAATGACAGACTGACCGAGAGGCAGACTTAAGACCTAGAAATATTCCCTGATGTCTGAAACCGATTTCTGTCTTGAAATGATTGAATTGACATAAACTACTTTCGTTCTTCAGAACGAACGCAATGCTTACCGTACCTTCAGTAAGCTCAGAATCATAAGAATAATGGTGGGATAAAAAATAGTAGAGTATAATTAAAAATAGTTTTATTTAAATAAAGAAGAATGGTTGGGAGGAATATAAAATCTTGTCTTTTTGTTGTCTATTGTTCATAAACAGTTTTTTTTCTAAATTTTAGAGGGCCCCCTATTTGTTAAAGCAAAATCAGTTTTCACTTTTTAAATTAAATCATGTAATACTCTCTCATATGGATTTTTTTGACATTATCATGTCTAGGCTATGGCACATGGCACATTAACTCGAAAAGCGTTACTAAAAATCGACACCAAAAAGCGTTACACGTGTAATAGGGAGTTAGCAGGATATAGGAGGTGTTCAATCAAGTCTCTTGGTAAGGCCTCCCCCTACTGCGCTTGGTAGGGGCCTACCCACCCCTCCTCTCTCGATCGGCTACCTGCCCCTCGTCTCACTCTCATTGCTTCTCGTTAACGCTCCAGCAGTCGCTCGCGCGCCCCAATGGCGTCCCCCCCCCCCCCCAACAACAACTTCTATTCTACTGCTCCGATTTGCACCGGTCAAACGCCATAACCCTTAGAATTTTATTCCTAATAAACTTAAATATGTACATAACATTTATTTTTTGCTTTATTATTTTTTTATTTTTGTTATACTATAATTTTTTCCATTTATAAAAAAATATGGGTGAAGAAGCTAAATGATTACTTCTTAATAAACTGGAAAAAAGAAAAGTACTTTCTTTCTTCTTGCTCAACATATGTTCGATTTAATTCCTAATTTACAAACGCAAGAACGCTCAATTTTTTTTGACATTTTTATGTTTTTACTTTGGCTCAAGCGTTACCAAAAAACGACACAAACAAGCGTTACACATGCGTTACCCAAAAACGACACCAAAAAACGTTACATGAAAATGTCCCACTGTCTTGCAGACTCGTATGCAAGCAATGTTTTAAATCAAAGAACGCATTTTCCATTTTTGAAATATATTTTTTTGTCTAAATCTGAAACATCAAAAAAGTTCAAAATTTCACAACAATTTATATAACAGCAAAATTAAAATATTACGAAACTACATTATTAACTTAATAAGTTTAATAAAATAACTTTGTTGTAAGACTTTTACTTATTAATATTCTGTTGATTTCATTTTTAATTTGATGTCTCACACAATCTTACTTTCTCTCGAGATTTCTCTTTGAAACTGTCAGTTCACTAGGAAAATGAAAAACGACAATTTCCAAGAAAATGAAATTCAGAATAAACGGAATTTTTTTCTTTTTCTTATGCCTTTACTTTTTTCTTCGTATATAGTAACCTATTTTTGAATCCTTCCAGTATGTATATATATATATATATATATATATATATATATATATATATATATATATATATATATATATATATATATATATATATATATATATATATATATATATATCATTCCAACGTGAAGTTGAGAAGAAAAAAGAAAAAGAAGACACATTTAAAAGGGTGTAAACTGTGAAGTGTGAAGAGTCTGAAAGAGAAGATGAGTATGGGAGGGGACAGGGGAAGGGACGAGAAAAAAATATCCAAAATTGGTTCCAAGTGAGTCGGAAATGATAGGAATCAATTCAGATGGGGCGAGAGGTGGGAGCCGTTACGGAAAAGTTGAAGTTTTTCTTCTAACGGGGGAAAAAAAACCCGGGGGAGATGTGTTTGGAGTCGCTTTACCCCCTGTATCACACTCGAGCAGGGTAGTGCAAGTGTGTGTAGACTGGTGCTATATGCGGATGATGTGATCATTTTTCGCACCACTTGTTCAGATCTCCTCCTTCCCTGGTATTTCCTCTGGAAGTCCCTCTCATTATTAACACGCACGTCAGCTCGGGTCTGTATTTACAGTGCATTGAGAAGGCTGTGGTTGTGTTGTTGAGTCTTGACACAATCCAACATGCCGTAGTAGTTAATAACACTCGTTATGCGTCCTCTTCGTCCCCATTATTGCTTCCGAGCTTACCGAAGGTAACGGAAGCATTGTGTTTTTTTTTTTTAAACTATTTTTTCTTCAAGCTCAATTTTCCTTCTGTCGCTCTCCCTTAAGTTCCTTCTCTTCTTAATTTTGTTTTTGTTATTTTATTAATTCCGGTTCTTTTAGAGGCCAAGAGAAAATATACTCAATCCGAGGGCAGTTAACTCTCTTAAATACATCTTCAGTTTTTCATTTTTCTTCGATATATTTAAGTTCATAAAAGGGGGATCTCTTGTTCCTGTAGCTAATGAAGTGCTGTACTTAGGACTCCTAGACAGATGAGTCACCAGGAACTCACACTCACGGCAGAACTTTTATGACTTCTCGACTCTGGATCTTGACATGTGATCTATACAGACGGATACGCGTTTTGATCCGCTAGCTGTGAACCTGCCTTTCTATATGAACCTTCCCAGTGAAGAGGGTGTCCCACCCGGCCCTACCGTCTACTCCAATCATCATTTTAAACTATAAGCCCATCATGATTAACTATTAATTTGTTTAAAATATTTAATGCCTTAAAGCTCGCTTCAATGATAAGAGTGTAAAATGTGTTTAACTGGAGGTTATTTATTTTTTGTTTTCAATTTTTAACAAAATCAGATTTATTTTTAACCAAATCTCGGAAACAAGATTTTTCCCGGGAAAACGGCTTTTAGATTTTATTTAGGGTTTTAGCGCCAACAAATTTGGAGCTAAAATTCATTTCTCGATTTCACCTCGGGGTGATTTTTCTGATCGTGTATGCCAAATTTATTCAAAATCAGCCCAATAGTTTAGGTCCCACGCGTCTGCACAGATGACGGACAGACATTAATAATTACATTTTTGGTTTAGGCGACCTCAAAACGATAACGAAACAAGTGTAAATCTATCAAAATCTAAAATCAAATTTTCACGCCATCACATTACTTTCTTTTTATATGAGAAAGTATAAGGGTAAACGACCACTAATACGACAAAAGTACCTGTAATGGTATTATAAAAAGTATTTAATTTTAAAAACAAGTTTTAAAAACAAACAATTTTTTACTCTAATCTTAATTATTGTAAAAAAAGGTTAAAACTCCTCTCGTGCCAAATATATAATATATATAATATATATATATATATATATATATATATATATATATATATATATATATATATATATATATATATATATATATATATATATATATATGTATATGTATATATATATATATATATATATATATATATATATATATATATATATATATATATATATATATATATATATATATATATATATATATATATAAACATTTCTATATTATAGCAATTAGTTTTATGTATGTATGTCTCTTTTTTATATTGGAGAGTTTGTTGTTGAAAATTCTTTATTGATTATTCAAATTGGGATGGGGGAGGGGTTAGTTTTTGCAGGAGCTTTTGTTTTTGAGTAGGTTTGTTGGTGTATGGATTGTTAAGTGATTAGGGCACGGTCGTTGTATCATTGGGTTTCCGTTTAAATGCATATCCCTGTCTACTGCTTGACTAGCAATAGTAAGCCGCTGTATTATCCGCCGCGCCGCCTGGATCTGGAGTGCGTAAAATTCCATTGAAAATCAGGCAACTTCAACTCAATTTCGCATGCGTGGTGTTTTGGCGAGTGAAAACGAAATGTCACCGTTGTAGTCGGATGGTGTGACACCGATAAGAGTGTAGTAAATGGCATTTCATGGACGACTCGTAGCCGTGTGAGGCTCCCCCCCTGAGTAAATACCTACCGAGTTCCGGTTTCCATTGTTTTATTTTGAGATTGGTCCACGTTTTGCCGAGGCACTGCGATATGACAACGGTCTCTTGTTCTCTTCGTGTTTACAAATCCCAGCAATATCTTTTCTACATTGTTTGCTTTTTTGTGACTGCACTCTATTTACCGGGTGAGCAATACGTGAATATTTCAAACAAATGTAATACGTCTGCTTGAAACCGACAGTGTTCTTTAAATTTTCCTTTAGTTGCAGATTTAGTAGTAGTGGAAATAATTATCGGAAATAGTAAAATCGGACTATTCATAATGCTACGATTAGAAGTAAACTGAGAAAGAAATAGGATTTATACAGCTAATCGTGAGTCTTCTGGACTCGTTGTTTCCTAAAGCCACGGATAGATCTGATGATGTTCGCTGAACTGATGATTATATTACCTTTTTAATTAAAAAAATATACTTCCAGAAAAGACCTCAATCATAGTAGTTTTAAATCCGTTGTCGGGATTATTCACAAGAGTCAATTGCCAATCACTGCTGACGTATATTTTTCCTTCGAGGAGACAAGACTGCAGAAATCAGTTTCGAAGACACTTATGTATCACTATCACCAATCGCCATCTGTACTACTTGTTGGATGGCAAACTCATTAGATTGACCAGAATGATTATGCACGGGATAATGTTGAAGCATCTCTTTTGGGAGAATCTCCTGTATGTAACAAGACTGCGACTGTGAGGATGTAATACCCACCGTAGTATAATAACATATTCCTCCATATACTGGAGGCACAATCTTTAAAATAGACGCGATGCCGACGAAGGAACACGCAGCGCCCACAAACAAGTACTGAAAGAAGCAGGATTACGAGTGAACATAATAAAAACTAAGAACCTTCTATAGAGCTACAAAAGAGCTGAGAGATCAAAATTCAGAATGAAAAGCAGTATCGGAGGGAGGCAGTTTTAAAATGAGTATTGAATCTAATCTAAAGAAATAAATACTACTACTCTCTTCTCCCTATCTTCAAGATAGGGAGAAGAGACTATTTACCCAACAATAACAAAAATAGTATGACCTGTTGTAACATATGGCCAGGAAACATAAGGTTTGGTGATAAAAGGTCAAGAAATATTAAAAAGTAAATTATTTGGATAATCATAAGGGAGAAAAAGCAAATTAAGAACTGAGACCGTTATTTGAAAAACCCGCATATATTTTCCGACATTAAAGCTGGAAGCTGGGTCATGTTAAATGTTGCTGGTCAGACAGCAAAGTTCTTTGAGGACAGGAGCATTCGTTGAAGGCCATGAAAGTGATTAGAAGATGTGTTAAACGCTTTGAAATGACAGGTAGTCTATAGGAAGAAAGGAAAGTATTATATATTTTAAGTAATTGTTTTTTCCAAATTATATTTGGGAAATTAATCTTGTTTTTGTACATTGATTATGTCAATTGTTAATTTTCGCTATTTCTCTTATGCTTTCGACTAAAACCTTTGTAATTTATTAAATGGATTGTTACAAATGATAGAATCGAGACGATTTTTCCTCGTTTCGGCCCTCAAGTATTGTTTGCCGAAAATAAGATAAGAGGGATTTTCTTTTTAGGAGAGAAACTAAGTGAACGCAACGCGTTCAGACTCGGTAGAGGGGAAAATATGAATCTGGCTTTGGATTAGATGTTACCCTATTAATAATTCAGCCTTAAAAGCCGCTCTCCTCTTGCCTCCTTTTCTTTGGAACCGGTTATCTCCCTGGATCCGAAGGGATTAATAATCGGTTGATGAAGGATGTTTCGAGACGAAAACTGGCCCTGGAAGAGGTGCCGTACGGATCCTGATGAGTGACGGGTCGGTATTAAATCAAGGGCAGCCCGCCGGCAAGTCCGGCATGTATCAATACTTCTCAGAGCCTGGCTGCAATTTGTGAAAGAGGAAATAGAGCAACATTTCGCCCTGGATTAATAATTGGGAAGGATCAATGTAACTGGTCAATTAATTTTGGAAGCGTCCTCTTCTAGAATGCAATCCTTGAACTATTCAACTAAGTTTAACATCTCTGATGTATATATTATGTTTTTTGGTTTATCACTTCCACTCGAAATTTACCGGCCAACAAACTCTTGGGCAATCCATCAAAATAACTCACAAACACACATTAAAATATATTTCATTATCAATTATGGAAAAATTTATTTATAATTATATCTAGATAAACCTTTTCGGCTCTTGTTTAAACCTAGATGATTGATCTTCTTTTTAGAGACTTGGGATTTTAAAAGTTTGTGAGTTTGTCTAACTTAACGTAAAAATTAAACGATTTGAACAAATTTCAGCAAATTTATTTCAGCAAAATTTGTTTTTTGATTCTGTAAAAATTGTGAAGATTTTGCTTCCACGCTTACCGAGGGTAGATTTCGTTCTGAAGAACGGAAATTATTGTCTCGATTTCAAAACTTCACAATACGCAACGGCGCGGCGTCTGTATAAACTAATGAAAAAAAATCCCATTAGTTTATACGCTATTCTACGCGGCTGCGCAAACTGCAGACAACAAAAGACAGAGAGATGTGCTACTTGTTTGGAGACCTGATACGTGTAAAGGCCTCAAAACATCAAAATCAAATTTTCGCGCTATTTGATACAAGGTTCTTAATCGAAAACAAATGTCACTTAATAACATTTTTATTACTAGGTTTTTGAGCATTGGACATGTTTTATTTAATATTAATTTCTTATGTAGTTTACTTTTTCATTGCCAATAAAACATTATTTTAAATACATATGTTTGAAATACATATTTGAGACTAGCTGTCTGCGAGTTGTTGAGGATTGCTCGGGTCTCTTGAGCAAGCAAAGTAAAGTTCACTTTGTACCGGCGTCTCCCGCATTAACAACTGTAAACAGCTCTCGAGCGGTTAAAAGCCGCCTCCAACAAAAATAAATATACTCTGGTTTGTAGGCTACTCTTCATTAGAGGACGCAAGACTTGTCGTCGTCGCGCCGCAGTTATTAAAACCGCGTGATGCTTACCTACTCTCCAGAGTATCAACACTCTCCACCCTCATTAAGAGTTATTTCTTTAACAACTTTACGCCGAGTTTAACTTCCTTAACAGCTTTTAAAATTAAATGAAATAATACCTTCTTTTTGTGAAATATTTAATAATTTTGAGTTAAATGAATTTTCTGTATTTTTCTAACAAGGTTATTATAAAACATACTTAGACTTGTTATGCGATTTCTCGCTCTTTTTTAAATCTGATAAATACCTTTAATATATAAGCAAGAAATAAAAGTTAATCATTATAGTAATTAATGATAATTAAAATGGGCTTTATTTGAGCCGTTTAAAGAAGTGGCTCAGTCAGAAATAGTAGTACTACCCAACGATGCTTTTTAAACTTTTGGAACCTTTCTCTCACTCAGGGATATTGTTGCTAAATTTTATCGAGGTTCGTATTTTAAATTTTAATTTAGAAAAGTGGACCCCCCCCCCCCCCCTTCCTCAAACTGTAGTCTCACGGCCGTATGTTGTATAGTCCTGGTGCCTCAGGAACAGTAACTCGGATCAGCTCATATTGAATTGAAATCTATTTTCTTTATATAACACTTGCTACAGTAGCAAAAAATCGTTACCATTTTCTTGGTAATAAACCGATTATTTTGTTTTCCTTCCGTTTTTTGTCCTCGATGCTTCTATTACACAGAAAACTTGGTATAAATAGTTCAGTTTGTAAGAGTTAGAATGGTCAAGGGACACACAGCATGTGTCACCTTCGTCTGAATAAGAAGTTGAAAGTTTCACTGAATCTTGGTGGAAACCTCAAACCTCTGTTATCTCTAAAAATGTCAGTGTTAATGTTGGTATCAGGTATAGATTGCGCCAAGTAAACTTGATATTACACTGATATCGGTCTAGACAAAATACAAAAGAGAGTATAAAATAAACTCTCTTCAAATATTTTATAACCTTTGTTACCGAGTTCTCTATTTTTGATACATAACAGTAAAACAAGTGACAAAATTCTAGTTGAAAATTACCACTTTAATTATTCCATCTAAGATAGTTTGAGAAATTTAAGCCCGGCTCGGAAAACCGTCTAAACCATTTATGAATGGTAAGACTTGTTTATCTATTTATAAGGAAGTGATGTTGAACAGTCAAAGGGCTGCGGGGAATACCATGAAACTTTGGGAATACCATGGAACTTTGTTCAAACTTCTCTTGTAAGCCCTGGTTGAAATTTAGTACGTTTAAATTTGAACGTTCTAAAGTTAGCAAGGATAATTTCTCCTCTAGACTTGAGGGAGGAGGTTTAGCTTTGATACAGAGCAATCTATACCTTGTATTACACAAAGCTATCTAATCGTCCTGCACAAGACAACGTCTCTATTACGCTTTAATCTTTACTTTAAATATTAATATACGTCCAACAATCAATACTTATCCACAACGATTCTAGATAAGATAATCTAGATGTTCTCAGGGTTAACAAGAAAAAGTACTATTAAGTGCATGTATTTCATCTACGGTGGTAATATATAAATTATTTTACTATGTAGTTGCTTGGAAAGTGATTGTTAACATGTCATTAAAGGTTCTGTTACGAATTTTAAAGAAATCCGCATCCGCAGCACATTTACCGCACTGCAAAGAGACCGCGGCACTGACATAATGTAACATTAGGTTTGTTCAAATCCCCTAATTTGTACCTTCCTTTACAAGTCCCACGGATCGTTCTGGAATCGTTTATGATAAGCTTTATGCGGCACTTACTTACTTTTTACTGTTATAAAATCATCGTCAGTTTGGAATGGGTTTGTGACTCTTTCGAACCGTATTAAAATCATTCAAGGAAACCTTACTAACAGATAAAAAACTTCTTGCTGACATGTATGATTGACATTACTAGGCTTGTCATACAAACCGGTTCTTGGTTTTGGCGGAGGATTGTTTGGACCCTGCGATAAACAATCCACAAAGATTAATGCTTAGGTTGGAGCAGTTTGGAGGACGGTACGAATCATTGTCCCAAGTTGGGTTGGAACGGCTTTTATCCGTTGCACGTGCCCGTGATAATCCCGTGGACGGTTCCCTGCTTGATTGGAACAAACCTATTACAACATCGCTCTAGTTCAGATAACCTTGCGTGGAGGTAATGGTTTTTTAACAAATTCCAATGTGTTCATTGGTTTAATATAAAATTTACTTACGCAAATTACAAATGATTGATTTATTTTAAGCAAGGGGGTAGATTGGGTAACTTTGTCCTATTTCATGTAATTATTCATAACTATTTGCTGTGAAGATACCCGCGCAGACAGCCAACGAGAATCTGCAACTTTGTTCTTTGTAAAATTACAAAAAAGTTATACATTTTGTGTGTGACGTATTTTATCTCAAAATTGATGTTCGTCCGCCAGGTAATTTGTGTACATCGGTGATTGAAGTCAAAATCAGAACAGAGAAAACCACAAAATGGCAACTACGAAAGGACGGATGTAGTTCGCCACAAACACCGCTGGCATCACTTTACAGATTTTCAAATACATACACCAACCAAAAATTTGTTAAATATTCCAGTTTGATATATGACGAAGTTTAGGTATATGGCAAAAAGTTACGAAATCGGTCACAGGTTTGTTTGTGTTTGAGTTGTAAGTATTATATTGGTTGACAGAAGTGATATTAAATAATTATAAAGCTTTATGCAAAGACTTCTTTATTATTCAGAGTGCAGTAGATGATAGCGAATTCATTTGCAATAGCTAATGGTCAAATATGAATTTTGATGAATGCCGAAAATATTAAATTCTACGTTAAAAAAAACTTTTGCTTTTTGTCTGGGCGAGGGCAATAGGAGACGAAGGCTGAATAACCATCTAATGATTCGTTTCTAATGAGATGAAGCAAGCGCGAATAAAATGTAAATTTAATGGTTGCGACAGTTTTCACTCTGTGGAAAGAGAAGATGGCTGTGGAGTGTATTTGCGGTATTTTGTGTGGACCAAGAGATTATAAATAGGTAGGGAGAGAGGGAAGCGTTCTGTCTTCATCATTGACTCGTGAAGCCAGCCCTTGTCTCTCTCTCCCCCCCCCCCCCCTCCCCCTTACATAGCATCACTCTTCCTCTCTGCCGTTTTCCTTTGACTGACCTGATTCCTTCAAGATATATGGCTTCCAACAACCCTCCACCGTTTCCTTAACAAAATATCTTCTTACTTTTTTCTCCACACACACACACAAATATATATATATATATATATATATATATATATATATATATATATATATATATATATATATATAATATATTGTTTTTTTTGACTTGTTAACCCCATTTTAATTAATTTAATGAAAGCTAGTATGTATAGCCAAGGAAATGTACTTTATAGATATTATATTCCTCGAAATAGCGTGCACAAAAGTAACAAACTAATATAGAGCTAGAATTTTTAGGATTTTTTTTTTCGCGTTCTCCAAGAATATGCGGTCGGCGAAGTTCATCTGCGAGACATTGCTTGCCTCTAAGCTAAAAAAAAAATTGGACGCATCTTGAAACTTTTCCTCACCAAATAACTCTAAAATGGTGGCATTACAATATTAGTATAAAAAATCTAAGAAACAAATTTTTATAAAAGTTATAAATTAAATAGAAAATTATAATTTGCAATTTTGAGTAATTGCAATTGTTTTTAGTTTGTTAATTAACCAAGAAGGGGTTGAAATATCGCTAGAAATATAAATTAATGAGAGTTTAAAGGTTTTTATTTATATAAGAAGCACCCATTAGTCTATTGAAGGGGATTAACTTTGAAACAACCAGGCATGTTTGAGCCTTGGTTTAAGCCCATTTCAATGATATAGTAAAACACATACATATAGTATTTTACATATAGTAAAATTGCATTAAAAATTCTCTTTGGTAATCCAATACATTATTACATTATTTTCTTATTATTTATTTGCAACAAATGCTAGGGCAAAAGGATATGAGAATTTAATAATGTTTCGCTTTATTCTTCTAGCACAAGTAGTGAATCAAAAAGGAAAATTGGTAAATTGAATTTTTGTATTTAAGACCCCTCAGGGTTCTTACCTGGAACTGATATACAATTATCTTTATTGATTGCCAGAAATCCTACGGGAAATTGAAGACTTTTCTATGATATTAAATATATTACATAATGTATGTATATTATTGATATTATTAAATGGTAGTGAAAACAATTTAATAGGAAATGTTATGTTATGTCATCTGAATATGAGAATATCATCCTGTAAAGGAATAATGGAATACCCTTGTACAAATAATGGAATATTTCCAAACTATGTAATGTGTCTGTTAATGACACATCGCCTGACGCAACTTAAACATGTACATACATACATACATACATATATATATATATATATATATATATATATATATATATATATATATATATATATATATATATATATATAAATATATTGACACTATCCAAATTTAATTATATCGGAAGAGTAGTTTTTAGGATATGTTGAATGTTGAGCCACAAAAATTGAGCGACAGACACACCGACGGATAGACACTGAACCAAATAATGTTCCCTGGTTTCTGAAACTGAGGCAAAATATTTTCGTCTATCAGAATGACCACATAGGTTCCTTTACTTTCGGTAAGCTCGGAAGCAATATATATATATACATATATAACATTTCAAACAATATTATTTCGAATCTCGGGTCAACTCTCAAGATAGGGTGATGGGCTCTACTCATATTGACTACATAGAAATTCGTTCATTACTTCGGTAAAAATATTTAACAAGTAAAAAGATATAATCGTAATTATTGTATAATGATCTTTTCCTTACCAGATTAGATTCATTAATAATAACTTAAAAGTATGTAATAGAGATTTAAGCATAAACGGATGTATCGAAGGTTGGAGGAGGACAATTTTAGAATGTAAAAATATATGTGGGGAATTAGATAAAGAGGAGAACGATAAGATAAGATTTAATAGGGAGGGATGAGAGTAGAAGAGAGCTGGCTGGTTTTTCTCACAAAGTGAGCAGGAGATAACACAACTAGATTTGACCTTACATAACGTCGATACATAGGGAATTTCTATGTATTTAGGTTGTAAAGATGTAGGTATAGGGAATATTGTAAACCCTATGTTAACATTTCCGTGACGTTACATTTCTGGGAAAGTGTTCTCTTGTTTACTTAGGTAAGATAGTAAAAATAAATGGTGTGGAAATATCATTGCTTTTGCATTTTATATAATATCAGCGAGATAGAGTTGAAATAGCGGTTTGGGTTCCATCCCGATCTTCTGCTTTCCTTACATGTAGAATAAAACTTTTGCTTGTTACCAGAACAGTGGCTTATGCAAGAGATCCTCGCGCCAAATTAAAGATTTCCTGAAATCGTGTTAGATTTAGTAAGTAGTTCTTCGTGTTACGAGAAAGTACGTAACTTATGTTTTGGTAACAGTCCTTCTGCATTAAGCTGAATCTGCGATGGTTTGCTGTTCTCGTTGAAGTAGGTAAAACATGAGATAAGAGATGAGTTTAGCCGGAAATGTTTAGATCGTAGCATTACCACCGTGACACTAGCTTACATTCGTGTGTAAAATATTTAAAGGGTTTCCTCTCCTCTTAGGGGAGAGTTGTTGGCTCTCCTATAAATCAGGTTAAGCACTTTCGGGCGTGGTCACTTCTTGGATGGGTGACTACACAGATCTGGGTTTAATTCACGGACCGGGCTCCCATTCTATGTCCATAGCATTCATCAAATGGGGAGCTTCTTTAGCGTCACTAGGTTTCGGGCTGGAAGACCATGGTCGACAATCTCGGTTCGATAAAAATCAAACTGCAAGACATAGTTTACCGAGCAACACTTCACACAAATGTGAAAAGTTTGGTTCTCCTACCCAGGTTTTTTTGATGGACCCATCTAACTTGTGTATATCTTCTGGTGTAAAAGACCCTAGGAATAAAAGGAAAATTCACGAATATTCTCGAGTTGTTCGTTTGCCCTCAATTTGAATGTCAGGTTTTCTAGTTGCATCTTAATGTTGGACTAATGTAGTCGACTAATTTATAATCTAAGTAATCCCCCCCCCCCCAAGTGCTAATTAATAATTATGAAGGTAATTCAAGTCGGTGCGGACCTGAGTTGGCCTTTATAACTTGACTCGTGCAGAGGAGTCGAGATTAAAACTTATTTTCTTCTTCAATTATGTTTTAAGTCGGGATCTCGAGAGTAAACTACTTAACTTAGCATAATACCTCGTTTGTTTTTTAGAGGCAAAAATAATGTATTTTCCTGCATATATCATTCTCGTCCTTTTTATGTGTTTGTGACTGCAGCCCCTCAAGGTGGAGGGCTTCCCGAAATTTCTCTTAGTATTTAGGTTAATGCACGTTAAAAGTAAATATAAATAAATAAAACACGATTCCGAAACAAAAGTACACCTTAGACAGAGGTTAAGATCAATAAAAACAAAAAAAAAAAAAAAAAAAATACCGGGAAATCTAAAAAAAAAGAAAAACATTACTTTGTAAGGAGAAACTGTGTAAATTAATAATACCTGTGTAAGAAAGAGCCTTCTCATTAGAAACGACATAGTAATGTTAAACTTTTTGATAAAATGACAAGATTGTTTTTGTTTATTTACTAACTTTGCCACCGTACGAACAGTCGAAAATTTCAAATGAATTCATATTCATTTGATTATATTCGAAAAATTCATACATTTTTGTTTAATTTTTTGTTCTAATTTTTTTACTGCCGGAAAAGTAAAGGTCTGATCTTAGTAGAATATAATATGTCATTTGGGACAGACTTTGCAAAGTCAAATTTTACCCTCGTACGCCTCCAAGCAAGTGACGTCACCAATAACCTTCAAACACCTTACGCCTTCTAACACCTGACACCTGGCCCCCTTATGCTAACACAATCTACAATGTCTACAATATACACAATGTCTGGATGTGTTGGGATATGGTTTCCTAAATCTGGTTTATAGTAGGGAGAAGAGAGATTACTTAATTACCTTACCTAAATTGTCAAGTACAATTGAAGTACTACGTAATTTAGATTGTTTTTTATATTTCTAAAAAAATATTTTAACTGTGCTTTTTGTTAAGTGTGTTAAGGAAGGTTCAGCCTTTCGGAGTCTTTATTGTTAAGAATTGTTATCAGTTCTCACTTGTATTTCTGGTGAAACTTGGCCCCGAGTTGAGGCCGAGGCTCGTGGTGAAGAAGGTCCTCGAGTTTTTAATGGAAAACACGTTATCCGAGTTTTAACCTGTTCGGTCGGAGGGAGACCCCCTGGGGGTGCGCTTGTAGTCCCCGGATCCCTCGAGATACTGGGACACCTGCCTCGGACCCAACTTCGTCCCCCGAGTTAGCCAAGTTTCGAGCCTCGAAAAAAAGAAGAGTAAAAACTTGGCACGATACTTAACCTTTAGCGAGTTTCGCACAGTTGGGCGAGTCTGGTGGGAGAACACGAGTTTCCCACGTCAACTACTTCTTTTTCTCCAACTTTCTTCTATTTTCCCACCAAACGGTGAAATTCCCAAGCTTGAAAAAAACTCGGTCCAATAAAGAACGTTTTATTTTTGAAATCAGATATCCGGAAAAATCTGCGTCAAATAAACTCGGTCCGGAGAAAACTGAGAGGCTTTCTCAACACCTATCGCAAGTAGTTGGGCCCTCAGGGCCCAAACTTACTCCGCCGAGCGTACAGTGAACGTACCATTTCTTTTACCTCCTTCGAATGATCAAGTTCTTATTTATTAAACTCTGAATTTTTCATGAGATTTTCTCGAATGATTTTCTTAAACCTTTAAATGCCCGTATTCATCTTTTAGTTAGATTTTTGGCTTTTTGGGCTTCACCTTAAAAATGAATTACTTGTAAGAGCAGAATTTTATTTTCGAATTGTCAATAGTATAGCTGTGGTAATACTACAATGACAAATATTATTTTATTCTAAGGAAACATAGTTTTTAGGTATGAAAGGTGAAAAGTTACTATTGTATTATTGTGGCTGTGTGACATATTTTAGTGTTAGTGGTGTTGGAGCCTATAGCTATTGATTTGAAGTGGGGTATGTTTGGCTGGAGTATGTAGGAGATTTAGTTCTATATGCATAGCAACATCTCGTGCAATATTCTCACCTCGTTCCGCTGCATTATTAGTTAACGCCATGATGAGGACGAGGAGGAGGTGGGGGGCTTTCACTCCAACTTCTTGGTAATATTAAAACTTTCACGGTCCGTTCTAACCCGTTCAAAAGTTATTCGGCTACTGGAAGAGTCGAGGTGAATATGGTGGTTTCGGAAGCATATATTATTCTATTAACTCGAGACGAAGGCATTAAGTGTTATAGGCAGGTTACGGAGAGGTGAAGAGCACATTGTTTTCACCGACCTGCTAACTAACTTGGATCGGACCTTACTTTCTAACCTTTGTACCGGAAACTCCCCGTTATATTCCTTACTGTTGACGGCTCTTCTGTATAATAACCCTTGGGTTGAGGGCAAGGGATCTCTTGAGGTTACGACGTGCAACATCGTAAAACAGCAGAGTCCTTTCCCTCCAACAGTTACGGCTTCTGTTCTCTACGAGCGACTCAAGTGTCGAAACTTGGAGGAATATACCTACAACCACCTGACACTGCACCTCTAACTTAATTCTGACTACTTGAAAAATTTAATATAATTCTACTCTTTATCCTTGTTATTTTACATTTTGATCTTATTTCCGGGTTTATTCCGACTAAAAACATGGGGATGGTGCTTTAGATTACTCACCATATATGTACATGGGTGGGAGAAAGATTTTTTATATTCGGTCATAAAATCTGTTCCTTTATCCTGGTTTTTCGTGTTAGTGCGGGGCGTTGTCTTTTTGCCGACTTTTCGAACTTATTGAAAACCCTCGTCACGCATCAAACGGATAAACCGGGTGGGGTCTCGCTCACGGTATAGTTTCCGGAGTCCCTGAAAAATAAGGACGACAAAATACCTCCCCCTCCCCCATCCTTCTTCATTCATCCTCTTTGGAGCGACGCACAGTTTCCTCTTATCTCCACTCAGAACGAAAGATAAACCAAAATAATAAACAGTAGAAGGGGGAAAAAACCGAAGATTCGAAGTAACGGATAAAAGCCGGTACTGTCACGATTCAAGATCCCTTTTAGCCATAGATCATTTTCGTCCGGAATGCGCTTTGCCTAATAAAATCCGGCGGCTTATAGAACCTTGGCCCGTCCACTCTTATGAGCATTTTTATAGTCGTAAAATATGCCCGGAAAAATGTAACACGGTATAGTTTCAGTATTTTTAGGGTCCGAAAGTACTAAAAGACGAGCGTATTAACGATAATATAATTTATGGGAAGTCATTAAACGGACCGTAACCGTAATTCACAATGGACCGTCGTTAAAAAACAAGTACGGAGCTGGGTCTGGCAAATAAACAAGTAATTTTTAATGGGATTGTTGGAAAACATCTCATTACGGTTCTCCTGTTGAAATAACATCTCGACTCGTAAGAGCATCGTCTCAAACTATATTAAATTTATATAAAACTTTGCTCTTTATCTGTTTTTAACTCTAGATTAACATCAATTTATTATTATTTAATTAATGGTTAATTATGTTGAGTTAAGTGAACTTCTCAGGCTTGAAAATGTTTCGCTATTTCACTTAACGTTTAATAATGCTTAATTACTTACAATTTATGTACTTTATCTTTTGCATATTAAAGAGAAAAGCTATCTCTCATCACTGATTCTCCTGCTTGCCCAAGTAGGTAGTGCTGAAATTTGTTATGGTTATTAAGTTTAGGTATTTAGAAGTAGTAAGCTTATGATTTTGGAATTTTTTAAAAGTATTCTTTTTATGACATATGGACCTCAGGAAGAGGCATAAAAATCGACGATTTGAACGAATTTCGGCACACAAGTGTATCCCAGCATTTGAAAAATGTATAGTTTTTGGAAATTTCACACCTAATATTTTTAAGATGGTGGACGACTAAAACAACAAATTTTATTTAGTATGACAGTGTAACATGTCTAACATTCATAACATAGTATAACATACATCGTTTTCAATGTATTTAAGAGAAAAAAAAATCAAATATCATTATTAATATTTTCTAAATGGGGGCCGATAAGGCGGATGACTAAGATATTTTTTTTTAGTCAGCATGACATATTCATTTAAGATATGGGAGCTATAGAAGTCATCTTAATGAATTAATAAATTGTCTCTCCACGTAAACTGACTAATTTGTTTATTTTACAAAGCAGCTTTCATAAGGTCATCATCAGTGCCATGAAAAGTTAATGAGCGATGGTGATGATAAATAAATTAGTCTGATTACGTGGAGAGAAAATTTATATTATTCATATTATTATAGATTGCTTTAAAGTTCCTGAAAAGTAGGAAAAGAACATGAATTCGAGCAGAAGCAATTCTATTAATATTTTGAAATAAAAGTAAAATATAATAATTAAGTGTCAATCAGAGGTCCCTTTCTAACTTTAGACACTTGCGGATCGGCTCTCTCTTTTTTATATAGCTTACAGCAGTAAAACTCAATTGATTTTAATACATTTTTTTTTTTTGTGATCTTTATATTTTATATTGTACGATCTTGTGTGTTCATATATATATATATACTAGCTGAATACCCGTGCTTCGCTACGGGGTGTTTTATCTTCAATTTAATGGATTTATAAACTACCATCAAAAACATTTAAATTATTTTACAAAGCGAGAATATCTAGATTCTATCCCTCCCCCTTATTTCTATACCCCCTTCTCTTTGATAATTTGCTAATATCCCAAATTAGTAATTGATTCCAACTATTGGGAAAAAAAAAAATCTTAAAAGTTTTAAAAAGGAAAAGCTGTGGTATTTTTCTTCTGTGTTTTAGTAGAAAATCTCTATTGCCAGATATCAATATAATTTAGAAATTATTATACTACGTATACACTCTTAGATTCTATTTTAGAATTTTAAAGAAGTGGTCATGATTAAGTTAGTAAAGGTTTATGCACGGTAAGGCGTGATTTATTAACTATTGGGTTAATATCTAAAAATAAATCTAAATATGTTTTGACAGCGATTAAAAAGTAATTTTGGTTTAATACATTTTTTATAAAAAATAAAATTAGAATTTTGAAATCTATTTAGAAGCCCCGTTGTCCGTCCCATATAAAGCTACCAAAACGTTTTATAGCCTATATCACCCGCAGAATTGAGCTTAACATTGTACCCAAGAACCTCCAAAATCTATTCAGCCATTTGGGCATGATTGACGCACAGACAAACAGATATAAAATTTTCTAAACTTAAATTCGTTGTCAGGACTACTAATTCAGTGTAAATACAAAATTTGAGCCCAATTGGATTAATGTACAGACACAACAATTATTAGTTTGTTATACATAAATATAGATATATTTTTCCATTTTACTCCCCTAAATGTACATAACAATAATTACTGTCCTCTTAAAGAGCTTTACTACGGTATGCATCGTGAAGGGTTTTCATTACTTTTACATTTGTACCCTGTACCCCTGTGTATAAAATTTAAATTTCGAAAATTCATGTAGACAGTGACCTTCCCCTTGTTTTGAAGGTCAAGTGTGTAAACTTTCATCGAAATCTGACTAAAACTGTCCTATACGATGAGATTTCCATTTAATTAAAATATGACAAAAACTTACATTAAAACAATTACTGTTTTCTTAAAGAGCCTTTTATGGACATGCATCATAAAGGGTATCCATTACTTTGGCATTTTTACCCCGTACCCCAGTCTACCAACATTTAAATTTCGAAAATTCATGTAGACAGTGACCTTCTCCTTGCTTTGAAGGTCAAGTGTGTACATTTTTATCGAAATGTGACTAAAACTGTAGATTTGAATTAAGGACACACACACGCACGCGTTCGCACGTGCACACACATACGTTGACTGTTAAATTTCTACGTTAAGTTGACTTTTCAAAACCAAAATTTCGGAAAATCCTTTCTTAGTGGGTGTCTATGATATAAATAGAGTATATTCTAAAAAGTCTCTCGGTTAAGCAGATTTTGCTGTACGTTGATTCTATGTCAGTCAGTCAATCAGGACTTTGCCTTAAGATTTTTCCTTTTTCCCCCAATTTTACCCCCCTCCTAAATAAAAATGTACATAACAACAATTACTGTACTCTTAAAGAGCTTTTCAACGATATACATCATAAAGAGTTTTCATTACTTTGACATTTGTACCCCGAACCCCTGTGTACCATGATTTAAATTACGTAATATCATGCAAACAGTGATCTTCCCCTTGGTTTTAAGGTCAAGTGTGCAAATATTCATCAATGGTAATAAAATTGTTGAATTGTATAAAAGACACCCTATCTTTTTATATAAGATATAGATATATTTTTCCTGTATTTTCCATTTTACCCCCCTCCTAAATGAAAATATGACAAAACTGTAAATAACAACAATTACTGTACTCTTAAAGAGCTTTTCAACGATATGCATCATGAAGGGTATTCATTACTTTGACATTTGTACCCCGTACCCCTGGGTACAAAAATAAAAATTTCGCAATATCCTTTCTTAGTGGATGCCTATGATATGAACCGAGTATATCCTCAAAATGTCAAGTCTCTCGGTTAAGCAGATTTTGCTGTGCGTTGATTCTATGTCAGTCAGTCAGTCTATCAGGACATTGCCACTTATATTATATATATATATATATATATATATATATATATATATATATATATATATATATATATATATATATATATATATATATATATATATATATATATATATATATATATATATATATATATATATATATATATACATATATATATATATATACATATATATATATATATATATATATATATATATATATATATATATATATATATATATATATATATATATATATATATATATATAGGGCAGTTTAACAGCAGTGGATTTTCATGCTTCCTGAACTGTTATCTCTATATCTGTTCTTCTTGATCTGGTATAGGTCCAGAGTTGGGTGGGCATCGTCTGGCCCCAGATGAGCAGATGAGTCGGAGTCGGATATTTATATATATGACACCAAGGATGTGCCACGCAAGCGTGACACATAGGAACTGTTCCAACATTAGACATTAAGTCATTAAGATTTTGGCTCGGCATTGCGCTATGTCCTGCATCGTTTCGTCGCGTCCGACTCATCTGGGGCCAGACGATGCCCACCCAACTCTGGACCTATACCAGATCAAGAAGAACAGATATAGAGATAACAGTTCAGGAAGCATGAAAATCCACTGCTGTTAAACTGCCCCCTATATTTAAAAAATGTAATATTCTCCAGCTTTATAATCTTACTACAATAGTTTTAGTAATGTTATTTGGCCGGAAAATTTCATATGTTAAGCCAGATCAACAGATGTCTTAAGACAAACGAAATAACGTATAACATCTGATGGTTTTAGGCTGTGGTAAGTCACTTGAAGTCCCATAATATCGAGCACCATTATTATCCATAAAAAACAGAATAGACTTTAGAGTGGTTATAAGACGCTTACACCGACAACAAATCCTGAAATAATACAAAAGGAAGAACTACTAAAAGCTGGATTTAAATTTAGAAACGTGATAAACGTAATATACCACACTACAAAAAAAAAACTTCCCCTGCTTTTTGTAGATGTGTAACCTCTAAAAATGACAAAAATGGGAAATATGACAGTAAATGACGACGAACCAATTAAATGGTGAAAATTAGAACATAATAATAAATAAAATGAATATAGTAACACTCTCAAAATCAAGATAAGATTTTAGTTTATTTTGAAGTTAAATGTAATAGTGTAACTTGTAAAATCATAGTTTAAATTAAGCATAGTACTTTTGTATAACAAATAACTGATATGAAATAGTATATATAGAAGATGCGTTGTTAATGTTTTAGGCATGAAGATGACCAGGAGTGGTCGAAATATAGCAATTTGAGATAAATACGATTTATTTAATACACCCTGAAACGACCAAACCACAAATTAAGTAAAATTGAATAGGGACATAAAAAAAGCCTTACTGTTCTTTATATCCTTTCATCAATTGTTCCAATCTTCCCTGCCTTCTCCCCCAAATGATTCCACAAGCTCAAAATTCCTTCTCCATCCTCCTTTGTGCAACCCAACACTAAAGCCTAGTCTACATTGGTCGAGTAGCACTCTACCAAGCTACTAGCCTAATGTGAACGATACGGATAGTAAACGGTCGAGGATAGTGGATAAAAGTTGGTTGAGTAAACAAGCGATTGCGGTGGTAGAGTAGCTCGCCCGCCGAAGGGCGAGTAGACCCCCCACCCTACATCCGTCCTAACGTTGAATACCTCTTCTATATATTAATTGCGGGATTATTCGGAACTAAAAACGTAATAACCTCACTTTACTAAGGCTACTATCTCAAGCACGTGTGAACGACTTTAGAGTCACTCTACCAAAAAACAGCACACCATTTTACTCCACCGCCCCTTGTGCTAAAAAGCAAGCTAGTGCACCCGCCCATTTACTCGACCAATGTAAACTAGGCTTAACGTGAGCTCGATACACTAATACACGATAACAGGATTGATATTGTCCTTTTAACCGAAACACTACTTCACAATACGTTCACACTTGGTTTGCACCTTGATTGACGTTTAATAACCTGGGCTCACCACACGAAAATCAAATTACAAGAAACTTAAGTGTCGTTATAAACTTTTACACCGGCTCTTACTTACTTATATAAAACCCATAAGGCCATATGGCATCGAATTATGGGGTTGCACCAAGCGCTATAACTCCTATAAACGCTTAACACCTGTATCCAATCCGTTCAGTCATAAATCCTCAGGAAAATAATGCTCCCTTTTTTTGTTTCCAACTTCATCCTTCATTATGACCTAAAAGTACCCTTTGTTTCTGACCTAGCCACATCCAGGTATCATTCCATTCATGAGTCTATATCCCATCATCCTAATCCTTTTGTCCGAAACCTCTCTTTTAATTACATTCCTTGAAATCCTTCCCGACGACTGAAAAAGTGCCACTTGATTTGTTAAATTAAAAAAGTATGAATATTTAGATAACGTATGTACTTATGTCATTAATTGTGTGTGCAGTCACTAGATCACATCATGATTACCATGCTATGTATATCAATTATATCATTATTACTTATAACAATTTACTATTGTTGGTGTAGTATATAAATGAAACGAAAAAAAAGTGTCAATGCCTTTTAAAGTAAACATTGTAATATTGTCTGCTTATCTGTGTGAATTCTAATGCAGGATGTTGAACATTTAAGAACGGATGAGCTGGATTGTTATTGGTCGATTTGTGTCTCATGTCGTTCATCTGTATTCTGAAAACGATTTCATTCACTTTATCAATTATTCATTTGCTCTCTTAGATTAGTCGGTTACGTTACGTACGTGTTTAAAGTATTATCCACATCCGTGCATTTTCCGTACTCGGCAAAGGATTCAAGTATCGAGCGTTTTCCATAATACCCGGACGACATCGTGAACCAGTATAAAGGTGGGTTGTACAATCTGCACGAGGTTGGCTCGGCCACACTGTGTTCGTCGGCATTTATCTTCAAATTTAGGGGCACAGGTTGGGTGACCGAAATCACCCCTCTGTCCTATACAGCGTCCAACTGTTTACTCGGCTAGTTTTGTTGTTTCCATCATACGAATAATTCTTGGTTAATCGTACGACAACCTACCTGGTGCCAACATTTAAATAATTCTAAAACTAATCGTCCCCAGTTTCAGAGAAAACAGGAAAGCAAATAAGAAGGAAATTCATTAAGAGTTTGGGATATCAATGAGAATACCGCTCTTTGTCAGGTAGTTTAGATAGATGGAAACTTTGCTTCAGAGATCTGTATAATACTATGTTAGGTTACTCAAACTTTGTACTTAATATTTCTGAATATCTATAAATAACAATAAAGTTGTTCACTTTATTGTCCAACCACTATAATTATTATAATAATTATGCTTTGTTCTATAGCCGACGTTGGCATCTACTATAATTTATCGATATAAAATCCAAATACTATTGTCACTGATCCATCAAGAAATCACTGACCTTAGACTGTCATACTTGGCTAATTTATTAAGTTTTTTTTTACTCTTGAGAACATCTTTGATCTCGAGTTCAATTGTTTGTCTGTTCCTGGTTTCGCTTATGGATTCCTGTTCTATTATACATAGTGTTATCTAGCTTTATTTTAACATACCTATTTTAAAAGTTATACCTATAACTTTTAAAATAGGTTACATACCTATTAAATAAAAAAATCACTGTCAATTAGTGTGGCACATAGCTTCCTCGTGCCCTAATGATTTTATGCTTTTAAAACCTATTATTATCCAATTTATTTAATTTCCCCCCCTTTTTTAAATCTGTCAAAATTGTTTTGATTTTTACGCATGTATTAAAGTATCAATTTAGCAAACTTTAAAGTGCGCAGACGATTAAAATGAATCTGGGGCTACTTTCGACGAAGTGCCAAAATTTCATTAAAAAAATCAGATGATTACTTTTGAAGATTTAGGTTTAAATAAATGTATGTTTGTATGCATGTGGTAGATAAACAAATAGGCGCTGAAGGTTGAATCTTATATGGGGCCAACAATGGGCTAATTATGACCTACCATCCAAATTTCAATAAAATCGGCCGATTAGTTTTTAAGATATATTGGTTCGCGAAAATTGACCCATAGATCAACAGACAGACACGGAACCAAAAATGTTCCTTGATGTCTGAAACGGATTTCTGCCTTGGAATTTTTGAAATCGGAGACCTTAAAATGTTTCATTCTTCAGAACGATCACATAGCTTCCGTTACCTTCGGTAAGCTCGGAAGTAAACATATATTTAAATTTTATTAACAATATTGATTTATCAATTACATTTATGAAGCATATGTTTCATTTACTAAGGAATGTTAGATTGTGGGAGTCTATAAGCCAGTTTTTAGGGATAAATAACATTTTAGCGCATTTTCTACTGTTCTCTTTACAAGAAATTAACGTTATAAACTTTTACAACGGCTCTTACATACTCAAGTATAACCACCTATAGGTATGGACATATTTCTACTAGCGCATTTTCTACTGTTCTCTTTTAGAGAGTCCGTAGGCAGCAACGAGGACTCTCACATTTCTTATCTGGAGGACGTTAATATATGTGTATATAGCATATACACATATATTAACAATTAAACTCTTGGGTTAGAATTTGGCTAGACACTTCGAAGCGTTTGGACAATAAAAATGCATATAAATACTATTGAACTCTTTATTATTAAGGAGTTTAAAAGTGATGGCTACAACAAAACTGCCTACGGCCTTTTCTGTGTGCTTAAAGTACATACTTAGCTAATTTATTAAGTTTATTTTTTACTCTTGCTGCATTGCTAACGTGTCAAATAACAACTCATTTTATGAAAGAGCCACGGAAACTCTGGTTGTTGTTATAGTCGGCAGTAGTCGACAGGCCGGTCAAAACAGATTTTTCCGTCTGGAATAAAATGCTAGGAACATTTTTTGGAAATAAAAATGCTTTAGAAGCAGGGAGATTCAGTAGGGAATATTCGGGTGGATGCTTTTCGTCGCGTTTCGTAATATGCAAGCCATCGCGGAGTGCTTTATCCGGGTTTAAAATCTGTTGTAGCCGGAGTAAATAGAGGGGACACTTTACCCGTGGAATAGAATAATGCCGACTCGAGACTCGTCTGGTTTTTAAAATGTCGGATCTCGGCCGCGCTTAGTCAAACAAGCGACTGGAGTTGTGAAGGTGGCACTTGGGGCAAACAATCTATAAATATAATGCCTTCTTTTTCGAATAAACCTTTTTCCCTCCGGGAAAATCGTACGACATAAATCGCCCGGACTAAGTTTATAGTGGTGGAGTCTCGAAAGGGTCGATTCTAAATCGGAGACTAGACCTGAGAAGGGCTCTTTCTAAAGGGTTTCTGTTGACCGAGAATAATCTATAAATAAAGAGGAAGGTTAGAAGGGATGATCCGCGGGTAATGATTGCGGAGGGTCCAAGGTGTTCTTCCGAGATAACCCTATAAGGGCAGCACACAGTCGAGCCGACTCAACTCCAGAAATTAAATTCCCAAGCCTTTCTACAGCCCTTGAGTCGTGAAAATATCAAACTCACAGACTCCGCTCTCACCTACATCTCACCACGTCTGTAGTTTATAAATTTGCCATTTTTAGTGGTTTGAGGTGACTACGTAAAGGCCGCATATGCAGTCAAACTCCTGGGCGCTTTTTAACACTTGTATAACGTAATTGCAAATGATATGAAATATTGACCACATGTATAACGGATTGCAATTTATTTTATAACAAATATTTATTCCAATATCTTCTCGAAATTTACTGTTTTCTTTTATAATAACTATGAGCATTTACGAATGTATAAAAGTAGTTTTTAATGCAACTAAAACTACTTTTTTTAAACTGAAATTATAGGCATAATAATTTTAGGTTATTATTATAACACGGGAGCTTCTATAAAAGTAATCTTAAGAGAAAAGCATAACTTTCTCTCCACGTAAATTGAAAATTTATTTAACAAAGTAGTTTTCAGGCGTCAGCTTTAAGGCCATCATCTCTGCAGTGAAAAATGTAGACGGAATAGTTATTATTATTACAATTAAATGGAATTAGTTAAAGGTGAGTCTACTTCATGTCGGATAATGTGTGTTTATGGACTTCATCTACTCAGCTTTTTAAAATCTATTTCTTTCCCATTTCGACTCAGATAATTGTCCTTATGCTTAATTAACCAATTTTTAATTTACTTAGAGAGACAGTTTATGTTATTCCCTTTACGTTATTAGGTTGCAAATAAATACATTAACACCAAAAAATAAAATACTACAGTTCGGGTGAGATTCAAATCCCCTGTTTGTATACTTGTAGGAGCTTAAGTTGCTCCACTTTTACCATTTTTAAATTAAATTAAAAACTATAATAAATATTATGTAGAGAACAGATCCAATGACTATATTATTTATTTTTTTCTTTGAAATTTATTTGCCTTAAAAAATTATTGCCGAGGTGAAAAGTAAAATAAAATATTCTGCCAATTAATGTGGCTCGTAGCTTTCTGGCGTCCTATTTCGTAAAATTTAATTATTTTATGCTGTCAACCTATTATTGTCCAATTAATTTCATTTTCCTCCATTTTTTAAATGCCAAAATTGATTTGGATTTTTTTACTGTATTAAAGTATCATTTTAGCATTATGTATGTATTAATATAATCACCTTTTTATTTATTAAAGTATAATTTTAGCAAAATTTAAAGAGCGTAGACAGTTAAAATTTATCTGAGGCTATCTTGGGGCTACTTTCGAACCATCAAAATAAGATGAGATTTTGAAGATATAACGTGTAAATAAATGTATGTTTGTGCGCTTGTGGAAAATAATAAATTGACGTAAAAGGTTAAAATTTATATGGTAACAACAATGGGCTTGTTATGACCTGCCATCAAAATTTCATCAATTTTTGGACGAGTAGTTTTTTTAGATGTGTTGGTTCGTAATAATTGAGCGATTGACGTACGGAAAAAAATGCTCTGCCAATTAGTGTGGCACATAGCTTCCTCACGTGCTTTTTCATATAGTTTAATGATTAATATATTTTTTGTATCGACAATTTTGGAGAAAAAAACCGTAGACGGTATTTGCTGGAAATACCTTAGTTTATATCATGCAATTCTATTAAAAACACTCAAGATTTCCTTTAGTTAAGTGTAATTTTTTTTTAAAAAAAAGGTGAGTTCGAATCCCAGAGAGGTGAGACATTTTTCACACTAATGATCTCATCGTGTAAATGAATAAAGTGGCCGGATAACCCACGTCCTGTAATGACCCTGGCAGTTGAACGGGACTAAAAAAATTTCTTTGCCATTAAATCTTAAGAGGAAAATATATTTTATAAAGGTATTTTATCAATTCTACCTAAACATAAAATGTCCACTTTATTTCCCTGGCAATGAATATGAATATACTTACAAACAGAACATATTTTATGAAAAGTTAATTAAAACGGAAAGCAATTAAAAATAGAGGGGACAAAAATAAAATTATCCAGTTATACAATTTATACTACTCAGCTGCCCCTATGTATTATATTTATCTCAAGGTGTATTAATAAACATTTGAAAAATACATTCGAACGCTGATTTTTTTATAAGACCCCTATATTAAAGCAACCTTTATAGAGGTTTTATCGAAATATTGGATGATAGATTTAGATTTTAACCTGGGCACGCTTTGACTATTTCGGTCTATTAGAGTCCGCTCTAACTCATCTACTTATAATTAAATTACTTTAAACATATTTATTACTTCCCTGCGTATACTATATAAATATATTTATGTATATACAAATTTATATCTTTGGCACGGTAGTGCCCCCGCTAAGTCGAGCTCAGTCATACCATCCTTTACTGGATCCAACTCAGAGCACCCCTCTATTATCCTATAAAAGATATTTGAATATATAAAATTAATTAAGTTCATTACAATCTAAACCAGTTATAAACATTTATCTATCCTACCCATATTAGTTCATAAGATGAGACTATAGTTTTGTTATTTTAATACTCTCTTACTGATTCATCAAAATTCTAAGGCACTTAATTTTTCAACTTATTTTTTACTTTTCCTCACTACTAATAGTAGGAAAAGTATTGTTTTCACAAAAAATTTTTTTTTTTGAGATTTCAACGGAATTATCCGTTTTAGGTGTTTTTAAGACCTCCTGAGTGGTTTTCAGCATGACGTATGTATGTGTGTATGTGTGTTATCATCGTAGCGCGCAAGGTATTTAACCTAGAGAGTTGAAACTTGGCAGAAAAATCAGTCCTAACCTGTAGTTATGCCGCCCGGAAAATCAACTTTTTCCGCCATATTGAACCCAGTTTGCTGAGTCAGCAAATATTTTAAAAAAAATTTGGTTGAAATTTGGCTTGAATGTACCTCTCTGTATGACAAACAAGCCCACTAAATTTCATTTTGATTTTGGCCGCCATTTTGAAGTTATAAAATTTTGAATTTTTAATCTTTGAAGGTTAATAATACTGAAAGTATAAAAATAGGTTTTTGACGTATCGTTGGAACCGGAAACAATTAAGGAACAAATATAAAAAAAAAACCGATGAAATTCCATTAATTAGTTTAAAAGTTATAAGCGAATATAATTATTTATTTGTGCAATAATTTTGATGACGTCAAAGTTTGTTTACATCTGTCAAAATACCGCCAAACTTCAAATAATTAAATAAAATATAGGTATTAAAAATAAGGTTTTTTTAAGAATGATAATAAATCAGTTAGTTCAGAACGGTCACCCATCCAAGTACTGACCACGTCTAATGCTGTATCCTCATGCTGCGAAGCAGCAGGAGAGGCCACTTTAGTGGCCTCTGAAGTGAGAAAAAGTTCTGAGGTACCCCGTACCCGATTTTTTTTTTTTATAGATAGATTAATGCACAAAATGGTCTGCCAATTAGTGTGGGACATAGCTTCCTCACGTCTTATTTTGCAGAATTTTAGGATTTTATGCTATTACAACGAATTATTCTCAAATTTATTTAATTTTCCCACTTTTGCTTCCGAGCTTACCGGAGGTAACGGAAGCTATGTGGTTGTTCTGAAGGACGAAAGTTGTTCGGTAGGTCATAATTAGCCCCCTGTTAGTTCCATATAAGTTTCAATCTTCACGCCCATTTGTTTCTCTTCAACATGCGCACAAACATACATTTATTTACTCCTACATCTTCAAAACTACTCATGGATGGTTTGCCGAAAGTAGCCCGCTGATAGCCTCAGATTTATTTCAACAGTCTACGCCCTTTAAATTTTGCTAAATTGATAACTTTAATTCATGTAAAAAATCAAAATAATTTTGACCGATTTAAAAATACGGGGAAAAATGAAATTAATTTGACAAAAATAGGTTGCAAAAGTATAAAATCATTGAAGTACACGTAATAAGATGCGAGAAAGCTATGTGCCACACTTTTTTGAAATTCCCAGTTTGTACATTTTAGGAGCTTTAAGTTTCACTATTTTTAAATTAAATTAAAAACTATGATAAATATTATTAATTTTGTTCTTTAAGATTAATTTTCCTTAAAGAATTAATACTGCCAAGGTAAAAAGTAAATTAAATATTCCGCCAATTAATGTGATACGTAGCTTCCTGGTGTCCTATTTCGTAAAATTTAAACGATTGAAATTAATCCGGGGCTATCTACGGAATACTTTCGACGAAACATCAAAATTTCATAAAAATCAGATAAGTCCTTTTGAAGATATAGGTGTAAATAATAAATGTAAGGTCGTGAGCATTTGGAAAACGGGTGCAGAAGAATGAAATTTATATGATAACAATAATTGGCTAGTTATGACCGTCAGTTGTTTGTTTCTTTTTAACTTTTAATTTTTATTTGAAATTGTATAATTTTGTAGTCTAATAATTTTCTGATTCAAGAGTTTACTTTTTCGTGATCTTACCGAAGGTGTTACGGCAGCAAATAACCAAAGCCTAAAATACGTTTTACTCAACTTTATTTTTATTAACAATATAACAACTATAAAATTTACGTAAATAATATCTAAATTGTAATTGATTAGGATTAATTAAAATAATGTTAGGCTGAAGTCTCGAGACATTTCATTTCCTCAGCACATGGATGCCACTTGTTACTGAAGTATTGTGTCAAGTGTTTCCTCTTCTATAAATAAACTCTTGTTTATTCACACCTATTTTTAATTACATAAAAACAATGAAGAGTGAAAGTGTTTATTTGAGGACGGATATTACTTAGTATTTAGGTTGTTAGTTGTGAAGGTAAGTCGCCCTGTTAAAAGGTCATATTCATTATTCCATTAGACAGAGTGTTTTCTCGCCCCGGCCTCTAGGTGAAGTGAAACCCTTGTTTTTTAATATCCAAGATAGCAGTTGAAGATATTTCATTGTTATCGGACCAAGCCCTCGTAAACGATTAATCCCGCGTAGAGGGGAGTTTAATTAGACTGCGACGTCGCACACCGACTTAGGACTAATTACCATGACAATTTTTAACGGCCTCGTTAATTTTACGTTCCCCTCGTCCTGCTGTGCAATTCCCCATCAAGTAATAAAAGTTTTGAGAAATGAGCTGGTTGGTTAATAAGTGTAGTCTATATGCAGCGAGGTGACGTCGTCGAGATAAGCCGTCGCTGACGATGCAGGAGAAGCAAAGGGTTGCTTGAGTCGTGTATTTGTAATGCGGTGATTAATCCATGCTGCTTGCACGATACCATTGTGTAACCGATTTAGTGCATTTCTTAAACTCATTTCTGAACTAGCGCCGAAAGTAATTATCTCCCTTATCCTTGTTATCCCTCAAGTACAACAAATTGAACTGTTTGTTGAGCTGTGCGTAGATATGAAACAATAACATATAAAGATAAATGCTTCCTGCCATACTTAGTAATCTACTACGTAGATTACTAAGTACTAAGTAAGCTTCCTGGATATGGGGGAACCATGGCAAAGAAGTTTTAATTATCGTGTAACTCTCCTTGGCCAATGTTAATGCAAAAGAAAATACTGCATTTAATACAACTCAGGACTGATTGATTCACGAACGAATAAGGGATTCTCCATTAGAAACTTGCCCCGTCTGCTCGGGCATCAATGAATCGAGGGCAGCACAAGGTCATGGGTTCCTCGGTCCTCTGATTTAAATGACCCACTAATAATAATCTTACCGTACTCGCTTCGGTGGTACATTGTATAGAGATATAATGAGTGAAGTGGCTGGAACTCTACTGCTAGCAAAAAAAGGCCTGATAAGACCTGATTGTTAGGTAACAAGTTTTTCGTCTAGTACTGGTACTAGAACCTACTGATAGAAGTGTCTTTAAGTCTTATCCTCTCTTTCCCATATTTATATTTCTACTCATTAGGAATGAACTTCTGTCCTATGTATATTTTAGATTGCCCGGGAAATGGGAGTGCTTTTTCGGTCCATTTTGTATTCCATCCAGAGACATAGTTTCCGAGATATTGATGAAAATCTAATGAAGATTAATCAATCACACAACACTTCCTAAATATGTTAAATATGTTTAATAAGAAATTAATTAAATTATATATTATAGAATATAAATTTAGAATGACTTTCGATTTTGTTAAAATGTAACTTATATTAACAATATTATATGAAAAAAGATTAGTTCTTGTTAAAGTTTCTTCTTATTCAATTTCGACCACTGAAAAAAACGTTTAGTGTAATCTGTTTTTTAGGGTCCGAAGGCAAAACCAAGGGCGTGTCTGTCCGTCCGTCCGTCTGTCACCTGCTGTCACGGCTATACTTTTTGTCCGATCACTTTGAAATTTGGCATAAATGTGTTTAGTATACCTACCCACACATTTTAAAAATGTAGCGCCTTAAAAAAAAATTTTTTTAAAAGGGTAAAAGAATTTAAAACTGTCGCGTGACTGTCTGTCTGTCCGTCCGTCTGTCACCTGCTCTCATGGCTATATTTTTTGTCCGATCACTTTGGAAATTTGGCATAAATGTGTATAGTATACCTACACCTACCCACACAATTTAAAAATGTAGCGCCTTACACTTTTTTTTTTTCAAAAAAATAAGGGTAAAAGAATTAAAAAATAATATTTTTTTTGGAGAACGTGTGGGATATCACATGAAAGGGTACGTCGAGCTGATTTGTATTTAATTATACAACTAATTGGCTTGGTAGTCATTTATAGCGGCAGACTTGTAAGTAATCTTGATCTCAAGCTAAAAGATGAATTTGGCCTTACTCCAACTTAGCAATAAACTCACGATTTTCTTTTCAGTTCAATACATTTAATTTTTATTCACCTCTTTTCTCTGTGAATTTGTACACAGATGTATAATGTGTGTGGGTGTGAAAAGGGTTTAGTATGATTTAGTTAAATAATATGATTAGGTTGCAATGTTTTCATTTTCAATTTGACAACATTATTTCTGTTGCTGTGAAAGGTTTTTATGACCCCCCCCTCTCCCACTCTTCGAACTCGTTCAATATAAAATGTACATTTGAAATGGGTAGTAAATCAAACTGTATTTTCCACGAGGGAGGAAAATTTATAGCTGGCATAGTCCGGACGAGTTTTATTTAGTTCTTTCATTGACGACCCTTAAAATATATGATTTTATTTTTCCCCCCTCAGTTATCTTTAAGTTAAGTAATGTGAAGCTGTATTTTTTAAATGAAAGTTTGTTTAACGATGCATCCAACCGAGTTGTACTAAAAGTGATTTTAGTTCTGCTCGATATTGCAAGTTTTTAGTCTTTAAAACCTTCCTTCATCCAAGACCTTAGTCTTTTATGATTACATTTTAGCTAAAAGTTTAATGTACTGCACATTTAATAACACTGTAATATACGGTTACATTAAACTCTCTCTGTATATAGGATATATATATATATATATATATATATATATATATATATATATATATATATATATATATATATATATTCTATTTTATTATAAAATACTAAAATAAGGGTATGGTTGTTTATTGTAGGAGTTAGTTGATAATATCATCAATATGAAACTTTTTATTTTTCACATTATCTTCTCCGATAACTAATAATCATGAATAATAAAGTTTTAACTTGGACAGGCTTTGAATACTAACGCACCTTGTTTTGGAGCGATTAAGTAAAACTTTTATTTTTATTGTGGGCATGAAACAATGTATCAAAAAAGAAGTTGACGTCTATGTAATACAATCTGGTTGCACCATTATAGTCAAGGAGATAGCGTGCAAAAAAGTGTCTGACTAACATCAAGCTAGAATTTTGTGTACTAGTCAATCTTTTAGCGCCTTTTAAGAATATGTGGTCGGCTAAGTTCGTCTGCGGGACATAGCTTGGCAATAGGCGTTTGAAAAAAACAAACCGGTGGAGAGGGGCCATGTCTCACCACTTATGGTGGACAATGTGATTTTCATGATGCTGAGTACTGAATTAGTTAGTAGACCAAAAATCAAGTCGATGTTATTTTCACACTTGATAGGTTAGTTATTCCAATATTACTAAAAATCAACGTGGTCATCTGTCAAGGGACAAACTAACATCAACTTGATTTTCGGTCTACTAACTAATTCTGTACTCAGGATCACGAAAATCACATTGTCCACCATAATTGGTGAGACATGGCCGCTCTCCACCGGTTTGTTTTTTTCAAACGCCTATTGCCAAGCTATGTCCCGCAGACGAACTTAGCCGACCACATATTCTTAAAAGGCGCTAAAAGATTGACTTGTATACAAAATTCTAGCTTGATGTTAGTCAGACACTTTTTTGCACGCTATCTCCTGGACTATTACTTATCAATTCCTGTCTTTAATGGTTAGTATAGGCTGTTATATATAACTGGACTTTTACTTTATGAGGTAAACTACTTCTTATAAATATTTTTTTTCTTTTGTAGCTTTTTTTCGGGGTTTGCTTAATATTTCTGTTTCTATACATCGAAGAGCAAACATAGTTAATTATCAATATTGTAGAGTGTAGAGGACAACATTTGCTACAATTTCTTCTTCTTCTTCATTATTTTCTCTTTTCTTATCTAAACGTTCTATTTAATACGATTTAATGTATTTGGCGATCTTTAAAACTTTACAGTAGGGTCACTGTTCGCTGTACTAAGACAACTTGTTTGTTAAACTGTTTTAAATTGAGTAAAAGTTGGCTAATTTAATTTAAATTTCGCGTATGTGTTCCTTTTATCAATGCTCAAGCTTAGTTCATTGGGGAACGTTATCCGTCAAAGCGTTCAAGCGCAACGCTCGCGCGATCTTGAGCTTATTATTCAAATTAGAATCTTAGGACGTAAAAGTATTCTAAAAAAAAAATAAAATGAATAAATACAAAAGTTGTAGCAAATTTTCTCGTCAACAGTACTGATACTAATCAGTTTTGCTCTCCGATGCATAGGAGCAGAGATATTAAGTGAGCCCCGAAAAAAAGCCGAACATTTCGAGGATTTTTAAACACTACGGCTTTCAAGCTCCACTCGGAAATCAGGGTAAACTTAGATTATTCATATCAGAGGACTACTTGAGTGGTTAAAACAGTTTCCAGAATAGTCAGGCTATCAATGTAGTGATACCTACATTGTGGACAAGCCAGCTCTTCCTTAAATCCATAACCTGAGTTACTAAGTTCACTCCTACTTTCATGAGCAAGACTACTATTTTATTTTGATTGCTTAATTTCTTAACCCTTTCGAGACAATGCCCACATATATGTGGGTGACCAGGGTGGCCTCTCCAGGCCTATGCCCCCATATATGTGGGTGACCAGAGAGGCCTCTCCAGGCCTATGCCCCCATATGTGTGGGTTGCATTTATTTTCATTTCTAGGTCTCCCTACGAGTTTCTATTGTCAAAATTATACATAAAGCGCTATCTTTTGTTAGAATAATGTACTCAGAAGGTTTTAAAAAAAATCCGGTAGGTTTCAGTTAAGTATTCTCTGATATATTGAATGACATACATAAAAAGTCGAAAAAATTCTTCTATTTTTTTGAATAGCTATATCTTATTTTTATTAGGCAAAATAATGCATACCAGTGCTATTTTACGGATCTACAGTTTACTAAAAGTAGTTCCCTTTTTGTTTAATAGATGTCAGACGAGTCTCTATTACTGTATTGATAGACATACATAGCTATGTTTATAGCTATATATGTCTAGCTATAGCTACTTTTGACAATCTCGCTCCTTTCCCCCTTTTCGTTCCTAGAACTTTAACATAAAATAATCTTTTGAAGACATTATTTTATAAAAATAATTTTGTTATTTTAGTTGTTGTCTCCTAGCTTTTATACTGTTCACACACACCTCCTTTATAACTCGTAAACAGTTTTTTTTTTTTATAACGACTTGGGACTCGGACTGTTTTATTGAAATAATTAGCTTATGGACTACATATTTTATTTGATCGTTTTTATCTCTTATTTGTTTTCTCCTCATTTTTTTTTTTTAATTTTATAAAAAACGATAAATCAAATATGAATATATTTTTAAAAAGAATGAAAAGAAGAAATGAAAAAGATTAAAGCCGTCGGCAAAATTAATGTTAGGATTTTTTCGTTGGGTATGTTATGTTATGTATGTATTATACCTATCGCTACAGAATAAAATATAGTACGTACTTTACAATAAAATACATGAAATATGAATATATAAATATATTAATATATATAAAAAATATGTATATAAGTATGTAAAAAAAAGAAAATGAATATGAAAGTATAAAAAGATTAAAGCCGTCGGCAAAATTAATGTTAAAATTTTTTCATTGCGTATGTTATGTATGTCTATCGTTACAGAATAAAATATTGTACGTACTTTATAATACAATACATGAATTAAGAATATATAAATATATATTATAATTACGTAAAAAGATGGATAAAAAATGAATATGAAAGTATAAAAAGATTGAAGCCGTCGGTAAAATTAACGCAAGTATTTTTTTGTTTCGTATGTTATGTACGTCTATCGTTACAGAATAGGGATCGTTATAGTACGTACTTTATAATACATTAAATAGGAATAAATAAATATATATAAAAATATATATAATTACGTAAAAATATGAATAAAAATAATATGAAAGTATAAAAAGATTGAAGCCATCGGCAAAATTAATGTAAGGGTTTTTTCGTTTCGTATGTTATATATGTCTGTTGTTACAGCATAAAATATAATAATTATAAAGAAAATTAGTAAAGCACTTTTCATAATTAAATATATTGCAATATAAAATAGGTTTCTTTTTTTTTTCTTAAGTAAATACAAAAAAATTATGAATGTCACTCAATAAATTAAAGATAATTACATTTTCTTACAAAAAAAAAATATTCAAAAGAAAGGTACAAGTTTATAGATTTCAAAACAATAATTAGTTTTGGTGTACATTGATTACGAGAGGAGAAATAATAAAAATATTGGTGAAGGGTTGAAGGTAGGGGAAAAAGAAAAAGGTCTGAAAATAACCCCGTCTGGGGTAGGCTTCATCTTTAAAACACGTCCGTCCACCCAAGCAACCACACCAACTATAACTCCGTACCGAAAGGGTTAATAATGATAGCCTCACTTTTTTGGGAGTGAGTCACTTTTTGAAGTGATACTTCTTTAGCCGCAGTAGAGTAAATTTACTTGGATAAAATTTACATCGGGAAACGAAGTTCGCGTTTCGAGACTCGTCCAAGTGAAACATTTTTTATGTGAAATTAACGAAATAGCAAGTTTTTGTTTTAAGACTCGCCTGTGATAGATATTTTTAATCGAATGCTAACTTAGGCCGGCAGTTGATTTACCTGTAAAAAATCTTCCCTCTGGGCGAGTCTTGAACCACCGACCTCTGGATTGAGTCTCACGTGCTAACCACTATACCACGGGAGTAGTTGATTTATTCTGTACACAGAATTGGTATAGGTATAAGGGTACATTTTAACAATTTATATATATATATATATATATATATATATATATATATATATATATATATATATATATATATATATATATATATAATTAATGTTGTTTGCATATTTTTCTTCGCTTAACATTTTATGAAAATATTTTATTAATTGAAATGATGTTTTCTTTGAGAAGTTATCTGACTGTGGCGGCATTGTAAACTCTTGTTTATAAATATGTATGTTGCGTATTTAATAAATGATTTATATAATATGCATTTCTTAAATTGGGTTATTGTGCTATTTCATGCACTTATTTCATATGTTTATTCTGTTTCTAGAACTTAAGTTTCACTTCTAATGCGTGAGAGTCTCACACATATTTTTTTCTTTTCCTCTGAGTTCTCTCCTTCTTATTACCAACGTAACTCCTATGTAAATACACATGATTCTGATTTTTTATGCCTTATTTAGAAAAGGGCCAAGTGTTAAGATATTCACTCTCACAATGATATTTATTCTTGTTATTTGTATTATTATTATTTTTTTTTTTCTGTAAATAGCTTATTAATGATTACCATAATTGAATTTAATTTGTCGTTAATTCATTCGATGTCTGGTTTTAAGTTATGAAAACAATTTAGCATTATCGTCAGCAGTCTTTTTTTAAAATGATTTTCGTTAGTATTAGGGAGATGGTTTTAAAACCTCGACTTGGTCTCGCTAGCTGTTATTACTGAATGTGTTTTGTGCTTACCACATTTCACATAAATCAGTTAAGTAGTTTAGAACATTTTTTGGGGGTTTAGGGTACCTTAACCCTTTCGCACCCGATTTTTTTCTGTTCATTGTAAACATTTTTCTTTTAGACGGTCAATTCCTATTGACCCCTAGATGACTCAGTAATTTCTTGATTGGCGTCTTTAATGAGACGTTTCTTCAAGGAAATGCTTCAAATATTTATTTCCATTTCTCGCGAGTTTTTGGGGTTTCTTCTTTTGGTAGTGGAGCCCATTTAGCTTTCTGATTTTTCTTAAAATCCGGACGCAAAACCGGACAGATGTTTCAAATCCGGACAGTCCGAACGAAATCCGGACGTATGGTAACCCTAATTATAGAGGACATTCAGACTCATCTCTATGATCCCAGACGTACATGTAAAATTTGTAAGTCCACTGAAGTGGACAGTTTGAACTCTATGATCATGATCACTTTGATCAATTATATTTCGTGTTAGCTTAAATGGCTGATATACCAGATTGTGATCAGTAAAATCATGGTATTTGAACTCCCCCTAAGGTTCGGAAGTTCGATAAATGAATAAATAAAGCATTTATTAAAATCAAATCAAAATGATTATAATATAAAACTAATTTGCAATAAAACAAGTTAAATTAGAAATAATAAACATTTGACTTTTAATTGTAGAAATTATGAAACAACAACAAACAACAACAACAACAATTTCTACCTTTCTCAAGAATAATAATAAGAACAAATTTTTAATGATAATAATGAAAGAAATATTTGCAATAAAACAATCTAATTCATAAAACTTACTTTCAAGTTCTAAATCATCCAATCTGAATTCAATAACCTGATCTTGAACATATTACAAAACCTAATGTTACCATAAAGTTCAAATGTCCAGTATACTGTAAATCAAATTTTGACGATAAATTATGTGCTAAATTTGAACATTTTTGTGATTGAAAATCATTATTTAACAGGTTCTAACTTTTATCTTTACAAAACAATCACTGCCTAAAAGAAATATTAAAAATGTAAAACAAAAAAGTGTAATATATTTTACATTCATCTGGACGCCATGTTGTTGGGACGAAAAACACTTGTCAAAATGATGTTTATCTAATAGTTACAATTATTTTTGTTAACACTGATGAGTTAAAATCACTAAAGGAGGTATCAGGTTGGCCAAAAAATAAAAATAAAAACAAATGACTTAATGTAGATTAAAACTTGTCCTGAAAATGATGTCCAGTATAATACTGGACCCCTGGAACGAAAGGGTGAAAACTAGAAATATTAAATTTTCGATGGACTCTCGCAATGAAATTTCTCTCTACTTAAACCAAATTTGTGCGGAAGGTAATAGGTTATTCATTGATGTACGCCATGTAAAAAGCTTAACAACTTAACGCTGAATTCATCCAGACGAAAATAAGGAAATGAAAGTCATAAGGTTATACAGAGGTGTGTGAAATGTTTGAGATCTTTAAGTTAAAAATGTTATAGGAATATTCATGTTTACTTTCTCCACTGTAGGCAACATATTAGGTTGTATCTATGATCTTCAGTGTCTTACATGGTTAGGAGATCTAGATTACCAGTTAGGAGATTTCCCCTTCCAATTGGTTTTAATACTTTTAAAACCTTCATTTTGAGCTGTTAGTTTCGCCATCAATGCATACTTCAATTGTTGTGTGGTTTAGCATTTTATCTCTGGCTGTATTGTGGCCCCAAATTCATTACCTCAAACTATAAATAACAAACATTATTTAGTATATTGATACTAAATAAATAAATAGCAGGTTTACATTTTCCATACTACGTCTTTAGCATCAATTTCTTATCACAAGTTAGATAATGTAATTATGAATGCTCTAAATCTGTAACAGATATATTGTCTAGACGGAAGAGTTGATACTGTCTGAATACAACCAGGTTGTATCGAACTCTGCTCATATTCATCCTTTGCATTATTAATACTTCAAACTAAACTGACATCACCATATCTGTCTAAATATAATATTAATGAATATTAATGTAATTAGAGGTTAGGACATAAGCCAGGTAATCAGTTAGCTCAGATCTAGTTTACACAAGTACATATATAAATGCACATAAAGACAGATATGCAAACAAACGCCATACCGTGACAAATATAATATAGACCTATGCGTGCATTCCTAGTTTAAGTTTTCATGAATATATCCATAATTAATGTGAATTCAATAGTAACTTTAAACTTCTGACTTCACTGGGACAATTAATTAACGTTTTTTTTTTTAATTTTTTTTTTTTCAACAGAAACCAATTTAAATATTTCAAATGATGATATAAAGTCCTGTATTTTTAATAATTTTATATTTAAGCAATGAAGGTAAAAACAAAAAGAAAAAAATTCCACCACACTTAATAGTGTGGCACATATCATGCTCGCATCCTATTATTGGATGATCGTAAATAATAGGATCCCAGTGGGAATTACAATTGTGGTTGTTTGGACCTGTTTCGATTTTTAGTGCACATTTATTTTCATTCAATATTAAATGTTCGCAGTCAGATATCAAAATTAATACCATCTGCGGGCTACTTTCGACAACCAGTCCAAATTCCTTTTAAAATTCAAGTATTTTATAGATTATGGTTTTAATAAAAAACATATAATTTCAAAAATACTTGTACAGAACTGATGATTTATTAATTTTCTTTCCAAATATTTGAGTAATTGTAATTGAGTATTTGTTTTATTGTTTCAGGTAAGTGGTTTGGAGCAAAACTATCTGAATCTTACAAATATTTGATCTTCTTAAAGTACGTAAGCGTTTTGAAATGTTATTGAAATTTTAATCTATTTAAAAATTGATTTATTAATCACAGTTCTGCAAAATTTAACGATCTTTTGGGCACCAAGAAAATGTTGTCTTAAAAAACTTTAAGACAATCCGAATCTGAAGTCCGAATTTCTCCTATATGACCAGTTTTCCCGGAAAATGCGCCTGAAGTTCGGAGAAATTGTGTTTTTGGAGTTTTTCAAAAAAACAGTTGTTTAGATATCTTCAAAGCATGCAGAATACGAATCGTAAGTCAAAACATTATGCTGACCTTACTTTTTATGAAAATTGAAAAATATAAAATCGATCTTTCCTCTGAATAATTCTTTGTATTTCTATTTATTTTGCAGTTATAAAATGTTTTATGACTCATTTCTGATCCTGACTGACATTATTCCACAGGATTACAATTTATGCTAATTGAGGGGTGAGGCATCGGAACATTTGGGGTAGAGGGGGCAAATACTACATAAAATGTAGTTTTTGCCCATTTTTTTAGTATTTGGCCCATCCGCTCCCCCAAATGTTTTGGGTGCCTCCCTCACTTTACATAAATTGTAATCCTGTAAATATCAGAAAAAATACACAAAACATTGCTATATTACATAAATGAAAAATTAATTAGAAAAACTGGAAACATTTGGACTTCAGATTCGGATTTAGCATAAAAAAATACTTACCCTTAATAACCTAGCGTTGTCATATGGCAACAGCCAAACCCCCTCCTTTTATTATTGTCTGGAGGTCCAAGTAAATATTGAACTATTTACACGTTATCATTATGTCAAAAGCAGCACTAAATTAATTTTTTATCATTATATTTATTTGTTTTGTGCAACACTTACGCGACAAGACAGGTTTAAAAAATGGATTATTCCAAATTTGTGACATAGGATGAATTTTATTTTTTAAATGAATTAATTAATTTAATAATTTTATTATTGGTAATGAAACTATTAGAATAAAGAATTATTCAAAATATTCTTTTTGAGATTCTTCTTTAAGAGTTTCTCAAAATTTATTTTTTCTGCCCTAAATTGAGCGTCAATTTGAAAGTTGCCACATGGCAACGCTATATGACATTAGCCTTAAAGTTTTTTTCTAAGTCGTAATTTTATTCAATCATATTTATATACAAAGTATTGGTGTTTAACTTGCCTAATGTACATTTTTTATTGATTATTTTCCGAATATTTCTCAATAATTAGTTTCTAATTTTTGTAATTATATTTTTGAATAAGTATAATTAATTAAAAATTAATGGGCTATCTTTTCCTAAAATTATTTTTTACGAGTTTATAATAATAATATCTATACTATTTTATTACAATTGAATAATATATATATATATATATATTTGTAAAAGTAATAACAAATACACATGCATGAAGCAAATAATTACATAATTTTACAGATGAACAACATGACACATAATACAAATAATGTAAAAAAAAAAATTGTCAAATAATGTAAAATGCATTCGATTGTCTGAATCACAACTTCTTGTTCACCG
Organism: Gerris lacustris; assembly: GCA_951217055.1. Lineage (NCBI taxonomy): Eukaryota > Metazoa > Arthropoda > Insecta > Hemiptera > Gerridae > Gerris > Gerris lacustris. The sequence continues at coordinate 30,053,726 of OX578278.1, forward strand.
CTCTTGAAGAGGAAGGGGTTAAAATTGTATGATAGTCATTTTGAAAAATTGGTATGATAACTGCCGAGCCAGAGTTGAACTGGAAAAACATGATCTTTTTTTCTATATACAGAAAGGCGTAACGCAAGGAGACCCATTATCACCAGATTTATTTTACGCCGCATTGGAGTAAGTCTTCAAGAAGGACAGCAAAGGGGCTAATATAAACGGAACTAAACTGAACAACCTTAGATTCGCAGATGAGTAAGTTTTATTTGTTGAGTCATTTGAAGAAATTGAAATTATGCTGCCAGAATTAAAAGAAGCTAGTGAGACTGCTGGTTTGAGTGTAAACTTAAAAAAACTTGTCTTACGAATGGTCATGGTCATAAGGGGTTTTAAAAACAAGCGGCAAAGAACTTACGTGGGTAAATGAAACCATTTACTTAGGTCAACTCATATCTCTGGGCCAGGATCGAAATATGAATGAAGTGAAAAGGACTGACTTGGCATGGAGAAAATTTTAGTCTTTAAAATGTATTTTTAAGAGCAATATGAGTACTAAATTAAAGGCCAATGTTTTTAATACATAGCTGCATCATTCCATGCATATCATATGGTAGTCAAACCTGGGCTCTAACAGAAAGTTTTGCACTACTTAGATGTGACTTAAAGGGCTACGGAGTCTATTAAAAGTCAGGAGCACTGACCGAATAAGATCAACTTTGCTAAGAAAAAAATCAGGGTTGAAAGATATAAGAGAGGCACTTAAATTAAAGTGGCAGTGGGCAGGACTGCTGGACATGTTGCCACAATGGAGGAGCGGAGATGGGCTCAACGAATTGTCAGATACCCTTGGGATGGAGACAAGAAAGGAGGCTGGCCGGCGAATAGATGGAGAGACATCGCCAACTTTTGCGGGATGTCATGGCATCGTTCAGCTAGATATAAAGAAGTTATTGTTCGTTAATTTAAACTTAGTTTTTAATTTAGATAAAAAATAATATGCGTAGAAAGGTCAAAACCCTTAAAACACTTCCATTTTTACTGTCGAAATGTTAAAGTGCATGTTCCACTAATGGAACAGTGACGGGGTAAAGGATAATGTTGACCGCTTAAATTTACGATTTATTAAAGAAGTACTAAATAAAACAGTCAAAGTAAGGAAAACATTTGTAGAACCAAGGAGCTCTGTTATTTATTAAAAAAATATGCATTTGCATGCACTATATGTCTGCGGTTCTACTGTTACTGCTCCAGTTATTTGGCTCTATTTATCAACCTAATAGCTGAATTATTATTATTTTATTATTGATGAACCATTAATTTTGAGTGCGATATTGCTTCCGAGCTTACCGAAGGTAACGGAAGCATTGTGTTCACTTTTGAGAATGAAAAACTTTTATGTCTCCTATTTTAAAAATTCCAAGACAGAAATCCGTTTCAGACATCAGGGAACATTTTTGGTCTCGTGTCTGTCTGTCTGTCTGTCTGTGTGTCCGCGAAATATGAAACGTGTGACGATAACTTGAGTAAATGTCGATCGATTTTGATGAAATTTGGCAGACATGTTCATTAAACCAATACCCAGGACGAGTTCGTTGGACAACGTTATCCGTCTATGCGTTCACGAGCAACACTAGCGTAAACATAAAACTTCAAATTTAAAATTTGAGTATTAGGTCAGGAAAAAAAAATCTAACTTCATCTATTCAATGAGACAAACTTTTTTTTAAGTACATTTTTTTAGTAAAACCATCACCGCTATGAAGTGTTAAAGATCGCTAAAACTATTAGTAGTTTTTACACAATAAAAAATATAACAATTTTAATGTTAATATAACAATAAAGTACATGATAGGATGCGAGGAAGCTATGTGCCACACTAATTGGCAGTCTATTTTTACTTATCTTTAGGGGTTTTCATTTTTCGTTGTTTTTGTTTATGATTATATCTGTCAAGTTTATAATGAGATAAAGAAGACGATATAATAAAGTGGGAGGGAGGGAGCCTTGGGGGTTCGTTATCAGGGTCCGAGGTGATCAAGTGCTGTCACCGGGGTTTTTACAGATAATTCCCTCCTCGGGGTTTTTAGGTTATTGATTAAGCGCTTTCAAGGCGGAGACCTCAGTCTCCTGGAGAAGACGATCTGAGGGCCTTGCCTGCCACGCTAATGAATCTTGCGACCTCCCTTTCCTTCTCAAGCCTTATATTTATACCTCGTTTTTCTTAAAACTCAACCCCCCACCCCCCAACCTCTCCCCCATCCCTTTTCTTGAAGTAACTTGTTTATAATAACAAACAAGAATAAGAAAAAAAAATCCCAATTCACTGAGAGGTTTTTATCTTTTAGTCGAAAATTAAATTAACAAAATTTTACTTATTATTATTTCATTTCTTTTCTTAAAGACACATTTAGAAACAAATCCGATTATATTAAATTATTATCTCTTGCTGAGGTTGATCTTAAAATAAATGTTATATTTTATTATTTTCAAAATTAATCAAATAAATATATATTTATATTCGAATTAAACACAACCGCGAGTATTTAACAAGAAATTCCAGAAAACAACATTCTCAAAACACCCGACGTTTCGGCTTTAATATTAAACTTCTTCATGGGATCTAAAACAAAAGAAAATAATGTTGCAATAAAGCTCAAACATTCGTCTTTTTAAATAAAATAAAGAAAAGAAATCTTAGTTGAGGACTTAAAAAATTAAAACTTACAGAGTATGAATTGGAGTTAATACTAGCTTTTTAAATAAACACTTATCCAAAATAATAGCAAACAAATTGCTTGCATACGAATCTGCAAGACATTGAGACATTTTCTTGTAACGCTTTTAGGTGTCGTTTTTTGGTAACACTTTTTGGTGTCGTGTTTTGGTTATGCATTTCGAGTTTATGTGCCAAAGTAAAGACCTGAAAATTTCAAATCATTCGAGCATGCAGATTTTTGCGTTTGTATATTAGGAGTTAAAAAAACAATTTGTTGTGCACGAAGAAAGTACTTTTCTTCTTCTCCAGTTTATTAAGAAGTAATCTTTTAGCTTCTTCACCCATATTTTTATAATAAATACAAAAAATTAAAGTATAACAAAAATAAAAAATATTAAAGTAAAAAATAATTTTTTTGTATGTAAATTTATTAGGAATAAAATTCTAAGGGTTATGGCGTTTGTCCAGTGCAAATCGGAGCAGTAGATAAGAAGTTGTAGTTGAGGGGGGAGGAGGCGCCGCTGGGACGCGCGAGCGACTACTGGAACGGTAGCGAGAAGCGAAGAGTGGAAGTCGGGGTTTGGAGCCAGTTACCGCGCAAGGTGATGTAGCCCCTACGGTGACAAGCCCGCGGAGTGGAAGGCTCTGTCTACAACCCTCTAGACTAGACAATACTATGCCACTACGAACTACATCTAGCAAATGCCTATCTTCCTGTGGCAGCAGTGTAACGCTTTTTGGTGCCTTTTTTGGTAACGCTTTTCGAGTTTATGTGCCATAGCCAGGACATGAAAATGACAAAATTGACTAGATAATCGATTATAAAACTAAAATAGAAGTAACAATAATGACCTACACATAATAATCAATGAATAAGGTAACCAAAAAGAGAAGGTACCAACAATCTAAAACGAAACAGGCTGTACAATCTAGATCAAATCACAGAAACACTTTCAAAACAAAAAAATAATAATTAAAAAACGCATATGAATGTATAAAAATTATCTTAAACAATTAATCCCGAGTAGGCACTATGTAGATTGCCAATATCACTCCTAAAATTTGAAGAAGGGTCCTTTTTAATAAATAGCGTCTCTAATGTACGACGCTTCTGCTCGTCCGTCTCCTGTGCTAACACTTTGGCGTCCTTGAAGTTAAATTTGTGACTTTGGTTAGCTGTATGTAAAGCTAAAGCCTTAGAATTAGTCTTAACTTAACTTATTCTTTAATTCAAATGTGAATCCAGACGTATTGCATATTTTCTTCTGTTGGTTATTAATAAGTTTAATACGTTTGTTTCTACTCTATGTGGCCAAGAAATTACTGTGTAATCCATCCTCTGTCCCTGCCCACAGGTTAATAATGTTCTACAACGACTCCAAATTCCAAATACCAATCAGCATTCCTGAAATTCCGCAAGATAACTAAATATCCACTGAAATCCAATTTAAATACCTGCATGAAATGGTCATTATGAAGGAAATTTGAAACTTGACCTAAACTTCTGAAATAGTAACAAAATGTACTGGTATGCGCTAATAGCCTGTTTGTTTGTGCACTACAAAAAAAAGTGTATCGTTATTATTTTTGCATAACGGTACAATTGTGACTATAAGTAAAAGTAAATGCACGATTGTATTGAAGAAAATAAAGTGAGGACTGTTGTGTTTGGAGGCCGCGTAGAGAAGACAGATGTGCTCAAGTAACGCGAACCTGCCGCCGACTCTTCTCTATCTTATTATTTAGATCTAAAATGAAGACAAGAGCTCATTAGTTGTGAGCCGATCTCGAGTCTTTCACAATTAGTTTTTTGTCGGCCTCTGTGTTGTTTTGTAATTCGGTATTAAGTGGATCGCGAGTGTTCGGAAGAGGTCGGCTGAAGTCTATTTAAGAAGAAATATGTCGGCTAAGCGATTAGCTCTCTCCAACCCGGTCTGATAATACCCCCTCCTCCGGCTTTGAAATGCTCGCGTGATAAGCCTTATCGTCTCTGCGTGCCTTTCCCCAGTCCCTTTTTAGACCCTTACCGATAATAATGACCCTCGACAGAAAAGAGAGAAAAGTAGAATTTGTTGGTGAGAGAGTTAAGCCTACGGCAAGCCAAGTCGAAGCGCCTGAGTTAGTTTGTAAATACGGTAATCTGCGAGTTTATGTTACCGTAATGTTGCCTCAGTACTCCGCTCGGTTGTAATCTAAACCTCCGATAGCACTAACTGATTCCGTAGGGTAAACATCCCGCTTTTACTTTTATATTCTTATTCACAATAAGATTATTTGAATCCCTTTCTTTCTTTATTCATTAATATTAATGATGTAAATTTATTTTAGTAAAGTATCCCTTAGGATAAATATTCGGATCAAGCGAGAATAAAGAAAGACGCTCAACAAAAATAACTTTATCGAACTATTTGCGCTTTCAATTCCAAATAGCCGTTTTCAGTACCCGAACCAAATTTTATAAATTAGATTATTTGCAGCTTTATCCTAATAAATGAAACCCTAAAGAGTAGAATTGAATATGTTTATACATTTAAAAAGCCTATAAGTATCATGTACAAAACGATTTTGTTATCATTAGTGTGCTGTTAGGAATTTAAATTGTCAGTACTTAATCAGTTTACTGACGAACAAATAAAATGTTGGATAATAGTCTGTATTAAATATTATCTGTGTCAGTTACTATTAAATAGATACTCAATAAATATTAATTTTTAAGTTTTTGGTATTATTCATACTACTGAAAGTTTATAATATTTTAATTTAAATCAAATTATAATTATTATTAACAACGGGAGACAGACAGAGAAGAATAGACTCCAGCACCGGGACGTTGACCACGGGCCTCTATATTTCCAGTATAGCGCTCTAACCAACTGAGCTACTCTGAAGAATAATTTTTTCTGTCAATAACGATACCTAGTCCCGAATTAAGCTTTCAATTTTCCACTAGTCTAGGAGTCGACATTTACGACAATAAAACTATAGACTTATAATTATAATTCGGGACTAGGTATCGTTATTGACAGAGGAAATTATTCTTCAGTGTAGCTCAGTTGGTTAGAGCGCTTTACTGGAAATATAGAGGCCCGTGGTTCGAGTCCAGGCGCTGGAGTCTATTTTTGTCTGCCTGTCTCCCGTTGCTAATAATAATTATAATTTGATTTAAATTAAAATATAAACTTTCCGTAGTATGAATACTACCAAAAACTTAAAAATGGATTTCTAATTTATGGTACAAGGTACAGGTACTAATCGGGTACTTTATAATAATTATTAGCGATATTTCTTGGTTTAGTTATATTGTCGTAAAAGAACTAACAAATGGAAAGCACTGGACCAAGTAGTTCTATAGAGAAAATTAGTACGATTTGTATCGGACAGATTTTGATTAGTCATCAATCAAATATATTATATTTGATTCGATTAAATATTATTATTACTTTGTTTGCTGTAGATGCGCTGTGAGATTACCGTGTCAAGTTGTCTGACTCTCTCTGTAGATGTGACATGTTGTCTACAAGCTTAGCGACATGTTGACTGGAGTAATCTACGTTTACCCTGATGTAGGCTCGTAGCTTAGTGTACGATATTTCACTTCGGTTACCTTTATAGGACCCTTAACGCTTTGAAAACTGTTGCGACTTTACAAAATGCCCTTATTATAACGTGTGAGGGCTGTTTTCACGAACCATTGCCCGCTCCCTTCTACCGGAATCAAAACGATCTAATCTCCCCCTGCTACGATATTACCGTGTTTTCTATTGCCTCTGTTCCGTCTTATCCTCCCTATTATTAAGCATCTATCGTCGAAAATTTGATTGAAGACTCTTCTATACATGTTACGACAAAAGGTTTAGGATTTACTTTTCCAGGGGTCGAACATAAAGAAGGGCAGGTGAAAAAAGATTGAATAGATACTCACACACGAGTAGAGACTTATATACACACGTGTGCTGCAATATTGGTTTTTATTTTACATACCTTTTAACCATAGAAACGGTAACTTCGATGTACAGGCTTTATTGTATCGAATAGAAATACATATAACTCTGAAGAAATACTGTACTTATAAATAATTTAACATTTTATTTTGGACTCTCCTAAATTTTACATGTTTTATTCGTCAATAGAGTATTACCAATTGATCATAAACCTGTTTTTTACTTTCTCATATAAGTACGTAGTATATACAGAGATAAAGTATTGTGATGGTGAAAAAATTAGATTAGCTCAAAAACCTTAAAATAATGTCAAATACTTAAAATGATTTATCTAAAATGGTAAATGGTTCTGTCGATTTTTATTTAAAAAAATATCTATTTTGTATTTCTTTTTAATACAAATTTAAGTAATAGTTCTTTTTTTGTTTCTTTGGAGTTGGTAGTAAAGTTTTTTTATTTATTAAATGCCCTCCGCCTTGAAATATGCCCGTGCAATAGTCTCCCAGGCATGTTTTTACTTTAGCACCCCCCTTGGTTCTAAACAATAGTCTGCCAGTCTGCCCGACAAAAGTCTTAAATGTTTGTGTGTTTGTCTCCCCAAAACATTGAGACTCCTGATGGGGCAGTTTTTTACGCTATTTAATGATTGAGTCGTATCATGTGTTAGACTAAATCTTTTACCAAAATCTGAAGGACAAAGAGTGCTATAGTTTTCTTAGTTCATATTTAATATTCCTTTGTCTTAATAGTAAATTAGAATAAGGGATATTATCATATTTATATACAAGTGTGATATTCCTTGGTTCCAAGGTACATTAGACTAAATATCCCTTTGTCTTAATAGTATTATAGACTAAGGAATATATACTACTCTGTTAATGTCTCTTTGTCTAAATAACTATTAAGTCAAAGGGATATAGGGGGATGCTAAAGTAAAACAGTACCTCTCACAATTAGTGTGGCACATACCTTCATCGCTCGTAGACTTTAATGATCCTATGCTTTTACAATCTATTATTGTAAAATTTATTTAATTTTCCCCCGTTTTTTGAATTTTTATCTGAATTACAGTATCAATTTAGCAAAATTTAAAGAGAGCAGAAGGTTGATATTAATTTGGGGCTATCTGCGGGCTCCGTTTGATATACCATCTAAATTTCATAAAAAAACAGGTAAGTACTTTTGAAGATATAGGTTTAAATAAATGTATGTTTGTGTGCATGTGGTAGATAAACAAATGGCGCAGAAGGTTGAAACTTATATGGGACCAACATGGGTTAATTGTGACCTAAAAATTGGACGAGTAGTTTTTAAGATATAATTGACTCGCAAAAATTGAGTGACTGAGAGACAGACATAGAACCAAAAATATTCCCTGATATCTGGAACGATTTTTTTTTACCTAAAAAAATGGAATATTCCAATGGCGGCATAAAAAAAAAATGGTAAATTTATACCTTCAAGGCTACTTTCAACCAGTGTGGGGATATTTTGAGAACTCTTTTCATACTCAATACTCTTTAAATGTTCTTAATTTGAAAATTATTAACGTTGCGGGGTAAATGTGATTTTAAATTTGAATTTATCAAAGAAGTAATATTTACCCAATCGCTTTATTCTGTTGCTTATTAAACACGTGTATGATAAGTGGATATATATATATATATATATATATATATATATATATTATATGTGTGTGTTATACCAAGGGCCTATCTGGTGTTTTGTTGGCCGTTTAAGGGTGTTTTCGTTGATGGTTTAGTTGTGACATCTGCCCTAGCAAGTAGAGGGGGGGGGGGGGGTGTTTAAATCTATGGATTCGCCCTTTTCAAGCTGCATGTTGCAAATATCATAATCCTATTAGGGTTCCCTCCCTATTTCTTCCTTGAGGGTCAGTTCTCCCCTTCTAGCAACCTTGTTAGGGCAGAGGAGTAAAAAAAAATCCCTTCGTACAAAACGACCGAGAAAATAAAACATCGAGGGACTTGAGTTAGGGAAATAAAATATAAAAACATATAAGCAAACAGACAAAAAAATAAATCGCTTTTTACACAAATCCCTAACAGGGAATAATCCTTAAGACCCCTTGCGGCCTAACAGAAGTTAAAAATCGATGTAATACTTTTAGGAAAAGTGAAAAGTATTGGCCAGTTTTTACATTGTTCTTTAACCATATGACACAAACTTTTATCTGTCCTTTATCAACTCCATTTCACTTGGTTTAGGGGCGAACATCTGATTCACTTGGTTTAGATGCGTAAATCTGATTCACTTAGATTAAAAGCGAACATCTAATTCACTTGGTTTAGATGCGAATATATGATTCACTTGGTTTAGAGGCGAAAGAATTAATTTGACGATTAATTCCTTCCTTTTACTCTACATTTTATCCTATTATTGGTAAAAAAAATCATGTTTTATGTCTTTTTTAATTAAAAGAAGAAGCTTTTTGGTTTTTAAAGCAGATGTTTAGATATATATATTTTTTTTCCAAATATAGCTAATAATTGTTAAACAGGTGTATTTATTAAGCCTGAGCTAGGTTGACATTGTTAATAATCGCCGACGTTTCTACAAATAAATTGTTTCTACCCTCATTTTGTGCAAATTAAAAATCGTGAAGAAGGGAAATTGCGAAGAACAATCAGTGTTTTTTTGTTTTTGTGAAGAAAAAAAGTGTATAATTATAATGAGCTCATCAATCCACAGTAATTTGTATCATATTCGTGTGGCCACATCAGTTACTCAGCATCATTTCGCTGTAATATTACTTGTGATGCACTGCATAAAAAACTCGCGTAGAAAAAAAAATGCTCTTAAATCGGCCATATTTGTTCAATATGGCTACCACTAAAAAATTTGCGGGGAAAACTTACATAGTCTTAATCTACCTGAAAAGATTTTTAAAATGGTTATGACATGTTTGTATAACCATTAACTTTTTTTTCAAACCCCTATTTCGGCCATATATTTGTTTTAAAATTATCCTTTAATACCTTTAACACAATATGCAACATGATATGCTTATTAAAAACATTTTAGTTGTTCGACTTATTTAATATTCTTAAAACATATTTAGTGTGGTGTTTCAAAAAACTATACAGTTGTCACAAATTATGAAATGCGCCTTTGTACCGAATTTCGTTCATGTCGACAACTTTTTACGTCAGTTATCGTTACAACACACAAACTTTTCAAACTACAAGCCTCTAAAATGAAGAAGTCACCACGTTCTTTCAATAATGACCATATTAGCTACCCATCTTCGGTTCACTGTAATTATATATCATAATAATTAGGTTCATCAGTTACCCATCATCAATCAGATCATTATATTAGTTACTCATTATTAGTTTACCGTAGTTAATCATAACTTCATAAGTTATCAATCCTCAGTTCACTGTAATTAATATCAGTTGTTGTCGTTTCGCTTGTTTGTTATTTTAACTATAAGCTACTTAATATTGTTTATAATTGTTGAACTGACTTAAGCAGCCCCTACACGGTCAAGCCGCTTGATCAAAACAGCGCGTCAAGCAATGGTGTCAAGCATGATTGATCGTCTAGGAACCCGCGTCTGATACTTGAGTCAAGCCTTGACGGAGATTGATGGAAAGTTTGAATGAGTTAAGCGGCTTGACGTAATGCTTGATAGTCTAGAACAATTTTGATCAAGCACTCCGTCAATCACCTGCTCAACACCCATAATCCTGATTCGAAACCATGGTATCTTCACAATACTGATTCACTACAGTCCAGGAGGAGTAGTTCACTTGTCGAAAACTCCGCTACAAATGAGTGTTGATGAAAAGATTGATGGTATGCTTGATGCACCCAAAGGCGGCTTGAAGGTCGTGTCAGTCAGCTTGACGCGATGTTTTGATCAAGCGGCTTGACCGTGTAGGGTAGGGTGGGCCGAAAAAAAAAAAAAAATTGAATTTGAAAAAGTCCAACATCGTAAAACTTGTGTGTGCATTAGAAACTATCATACGTAATATTTTGGCCCGATAGAAGGACACCTAGGTGGTGCACAATCGCTTCAAAGCTTTAAAAACGCTATTTTATAGAATTTTTTTTAAATATTTTATTTATTTTTATTCACTTATTATCATCTATTTGCTCTTTGCTGACATATTATTTGATTGCTGGAAGGAAAAAAAAAAGTAAAAAGTTAATTATAGATTGAGATAAGTCGGTACATACATAATACATATGTATACCATTGAGTTATTCCAAGGATATTATTAGGACCTGCATAACACTAATTTCTCTATTACTTTGGAATAACTCAATGGTACACATATGTATGTACCGACTTATCTCAATCAATAATTAACTTTTTTCTTTTTTTTTTTTTCTTTCTGCAATCAAATAATATTTCAGCAAAGAGCAAATAGATGCTAATAAGTGAAATAAAATAAATAAAATATTTTTAAAAAATTAAAATATAAAAAATTTCTATAAAATTGTGTTTTTAAAACTTTGAAGCGATTGTGCACCACCTAGGTGTTCTTCGATCGGGCCAACATTTTACGTATGATAGTTTCTAATGCATACACAAGTTTTACGAGGTTGGACTTTTTCAAATACAATTTTTTTTTTTCGGCCCACCCTAGTGTAGGGGCTGCTTTAGTTCACACTTAGTTCACCGTTGTATTCAGTATTCTCTCATAAACTCATACATTTTTTCTTTAAGTTTTTGGATTGAGCCTGTTGGACCAAATCTCGCGGAACAACTATATTAGACTCAAAATTATTTTTCGTTTGTTCTACCTCCGCAGTTTCTCCTAGGTCACAGTTATTTATTAGATAGGGAACTTTGACTACGTTAAACTTATTCGTTTTTTTAATTTTGACAAAATTTATTTTATTTTATCAATATGACTTTAGAAGAGTATCACAAATTTTCTTATTATTAAAATTATCAGATAAATGTAACGTGTAAAAATTATAGATATTATAATATTCATTTTTACAGTATTATTATTGCGTTTTTTTCCTCCTTCCCCATTTTTCATTTTTATATTCTCTCATAATATTATTATTTTTATTTATTTCTTCCTTTTTTATTTTAATTTATAGCAAATTTAATTGTCTGCGAAATAATTCTGAATATTTTTCTTTTTATTAAATAAATTTTCTTTTCATTTAAGAAAAGGAAGGGGGAGGGGAGAATGAGCGTAATGAAGAGTTAATAATTTCCCAGAGATAAGCAGATTTCTCCTCTTTTTATAGAAACGAACCAGAATTTCAAAATCTCGGAGGAGGATGAATTAAATTTGGATTAATTCAGTTTCGGAGTGAATCCGTTAGTGGGGAAGGGGAACACATGGAGCTTTCCAGGGGGGGCCTTCCCTCTGTCCACGATGCCATTAAATATTTATAAACTATAATGACTGTCTTAGCCCCCCCCCCCCCTCCTTGAAGAAAAGATAAATTAGAATTAATTGAATAATTCAACAGTTTTTGCATTTCTCGCATTTAAAAGATACAGACTATCCTTCTTTTTTTCTAATCGAAATTTCATTTTTTTAAACTACTTATTTTCCGTAGTATTAAGATAAATAATATGTAAGAAAATTACTTTATTATACATTTATTATTTATAATATTGTGCGCTAAATTAATTATTGACAGCATGATGAATTAAAAACAAAAATCATTTTTAAATATTACAGTGTTTTTTATTTTACATTGAATTAATTATTGAGACACAATTGCGTTCAAACTCTCTCATCAGTCAAAATTAGTTATTATAGTAGATAATGTGTGACTGTGTGTGTGTTACTTGACATCAGTATGATTTAGAGTTGAAATTGTATAAGCTGCTTTAGCATTTATTTTCATTACTTTGTTGTATGTATGTGTCAATTCTCGGAGAATTTTATCCACGAATAAAGGGGCCTGGGTGGCTCAGAGGCTAGCGCGCTTGCCGTGTGATAACGCAAGTTAAGCAGCCTCGAGCAGGGTCAGTGGATGGATGAATGGATGAGTGAACCCTTCTGACCACAGCTCTGGGTTCGATTCCTGGACCGGGCCCCCCCGCTCAATGTCAACCCAGCATTGTTTAAAATAAATGGGAAGCTCCTCGAAAGAGTGGCGCCACCAGGTTTCGGTCTGGAAAACATGATGATGGCACTCTTGGTTGTATAATAAAACCAGGAGGGGAGTCATGGTTACCGACCACATCTTCACAAAAGTGTGAAGATTTTGGTCCCTAACCCGGATTTGTTCGATGGGCCCACCTAAGTGGCCTAAGTCTTCGGGTGTAATGTAAAAGCCCCCGGAAAAAAAAAGAAAAAATCCACGAATAGATATGATAGATTTTGGACTGTCAGTCAAATTCTGGACACTAAATTTAGTCCCAGCCTATTTATCGAAGATGTCTCGAATTCCGTTAAATTGCTGAATTTACAATTTATCGCAGATGTTTACTTTGGAGTTAAAAACAATTAAGACCTCCGAAGTTTATTCGTATTAGCGTAGTGAGTTTTTCATTTCAGAGAGAGAGTTTGTGCGTTTGATCACGTAAAATTGATATAATTGCATGGAATGTGGCACGCAGGTGCATCTCAGCGTGTATGACAACTTTATAGCTTTTAGAAATTTCACACTTACCTAATATTTTTAAGATGACGGTCAATATGACAGACGACTAAATAAAAGGTTTCAGTCAGCATGGCATATCATTTAAGAGTAGGAAAAGTATATTTAACTACTATTTCAAAAGTTTTCATTTTTTGGTGTTTTAAAAATAAATATGGCCAAAATGAGGGTGTTAAAAATTTTTTTATGCTTGTGTGGCAAAAAGAAAATATACTTATTATGAAATTATTTCAAAAATGGCTGCCAAAAATTAAGCGTTTTTAAGTCATAATTTATGTTTTATGTCAAATCAAATGTCGTTTTGAGGATAATCATTATTATCGCTCCGTAAATCCTAATTGCATGAGCTCGGAATGCACCGCATCACTAGTTATGGCTCGTTTTATGAAATCGAGAAAATAAGGGGCTCTTAATATACCAGGTGCAAGATCTTCTACTTGATATTCACATCATAATAATGTGCAAAGTACCTGATTATTTGTCCTATAATGACAATAATGTGGTGGATAAAGAACTTTCACGTCTTAAATAATAGTTATGTATAATAATTATTGAAAACAACCGTATGAAAATGGTGATTAGTATTTCGTTTTTGGCCTCATTACGTACTTATTGTTGAAACAAAGTTAAGTATCTTGATTGTCTGTAAATTATTGACAAAATCTCCGTCGAATCTACCAAAGTTACTTTTATTCTATTGTACTTTTAATAGAAGCAAGGTGTGTCCAAGTATGAATAGCTCCGGTTTAGTGAACCCGTAAATATGATTTGAGCGAGTTCCATGATAACTGTCAATATATCATTTATTTGTTCCTCTCATTAGTCCATTATCATTAAACTGTCATTTATTTGCCGCTGTTGTTGCCATATTCCCCTCAGGCATTTAGATGTTATTATTTGTTGGTTGGCGTGCCCCCGGGTTGCCCCAACACGGGGGGGGGGGGGGTTGAATTATTCATGAGCCCTAACCAACAGCCACAAAACATGCCCTTCACCATTTCTCCCCCCCCCCCTCCTCTATATACTAAGTTTTATCTGTATCTTTTCTTCTCCCCTTTTTTTATCGACAATTGCATTTGCTTTTTGTAAGCGAAATATCCCAATTTAGAAGTTGTTCATAAAAGAAACGGATTATTTTAGACGGATAGCTTGGAATGAAGACTTATAACATCGTTATATTTGTGTCGAACATAACGGAATTTCTATTGAGTTTTAACACGACCACCTCACAACGAAGGATGACGACTCTTTTTGATTTCTAAGAGGCTATTTCGACTAAGTAATAGTGCAATTCAGTAATTGCTTGAAATTAAGTAAAATGATTGCTTCAATGTTGATTTACCTATCTTGATCATACTGATAAAACCCTAGAGATCACACTATAATGTTGATTTACCTAACTTGATCATACTGATAAAACACTAGAGATCACTCGGTAATTGCTTGAAATTAAGTAAAATGATTGCTTCAATGTTGTTTTACCTAACTTGATCATACTGATAAAAATCTAGGGATCAAACTTTATTCCTTTATTAAAATCCTAGAGATGAAACTTTATCACTTTATTAATAACCTACAGATAAAACTATAAAACTTGATCACTTTATGAGGAAGGTCGGATTGAAAACACACTTCACGTATGAAACGTTTGCATCTGTTTCTTTGAGAGTATTACTGTTTACAAGTTTGGAGTACAAGTTTAATGATAATTATTCTGAAGTTACTGATTACTTAAAATCAGTTGTTTCTACCGATCTAGTTTTTTGGTACTTACTCAGCGGATAAAAAAAATTGATCAGTTAATTCCAGTGCCTCCACTGGAATCATTGGAACCACCACTGGAACCATTCGAGTTTGGAGTGATAACCTTTGTAAGCTGAGGCCGATTCTGTAACTTTTTTTACATACATACATCCAAACATTGAGGTATATCAAACTAGAGTATTTATTAAAATGTTGGTATATATCAGAGTGAATCCAGCGCTGTTTGTGACCAATCACCTTAAGCAAAACTCATTTCAACTCCTCGTTATTTAAAGGAATAATATAAATTGTCTCTCCCCGTAAATTGAAACTGGTTTATTAAACAAAACATAGCAGCTTCTAGCTTTCATAAGGCCGAGCAGTGCCTATGACCAAACAAGAAATAATGAACTAAGTATAAAATTAAATAACAATTTAAATTTAAACAAGAAAAACGTAAAGTATCTCCAACATGAAATCACTCACCTCTCTCTAATTATTTGTTATTTATGTAAGTCAATTTCTTCCTCAATCGGTAGGCTCTTTCATTTAATTTGTTTATTATAACTCTTTATGTTGCTCGCTTTTTTATTTATTTATTCTTTTAGTTTATTTTCACATATTTTATTATTTAGTCTCCTTTAACATATTTGTAAACATTTCTTCTCACAAAATATGCGGCGTTTGAAAAATTCCTTTTAACCTTTCTTGTTTCCTTTTTTTATTGGCAAAATATGCGCAATTATGAAGCCCGTAAAAATACCTAGATTTAAAAAGAATTTCTTTTTCATTTTTATGTAATGTGCATAGTTATAACTAAAAGCTACCTGAGTTAATTAAAATTAACTAGAAATTGAAATCAATGAAATTATAATATGCATGGTAATATTATATTTAATATATAATTTATCTGAAATCGTCTCATAAAAGTATAATATAGGTATACTATACATCTATACAGTGAAACTTGCATGACTGTGATTTTTTTTCTGGAACTGTATGGCTTTCCAGTTTAGACAGGAATTATTGTAATTAACGTAGTTAGAATTTTATTTAACATGGTAAATATTACCGAACACCGGTATTAAAACTGCTAAAATTACACAAGGACAAATATTTCGGAATTTTATCGTAGAAAATTATTTGCAAATACTTTAAAAACCACGGCCGAGAACATACTTTATATTTATTATAATAGTTGAGTATTTAGAACACGAATTATTTAATGGTTAGTAATTAATAAGAGGGTAATGTGTGCATTTCAGCGGTTGGGTCACCTCCCCCCTCCCCCTTCTTTACGTATTAATTAACTAATTATTAAATGGGTTTGGATTTAAGGAGAGGGGATTGTGGTCCGGAGCTCGCTCTAGCGGGGTAAATCCGAACCTATATACCCGGGTTCAGATTTACGGGATGAA
This sequence comes from Gerris lacustris, assembly GCA_951217055.1. Taxonomy (NCBI): domain Eukaryota; kingdom Metazoa; phylum Arthropoda; class Insecta; order Hemiptera; family Gerridae; genus Gerris; species Gerris lacustris. The sequence goes on from OX578278.1 coordinate 30,070,138, forward strand.
GATTTGGCGCCACCTACCCGATTCTAATTAGTAACTCCATGTGGAGATGCACACGTGTGCCTTCGTACCTCGTGCACCGCGTTCCTAAATCGGCAATGCGGAAAATCGCTGCGATATTAATGCTTGAGGTTTGATATTGATCTGCTTTATCACTCCCGTCTCATATAATTCCCAGCACTTGATACCCACTGAGCCTCGCAATATTGTTAAAACAACGTTAATTAATAATATCAAGCAGTGTTCATGTTTAACTCCTCGAGTTTGAACTTGGTTACTTTTTGTTAAAAGCCAGTAAATAAATATTTAGTGGAAAGATGCTGTTTAGATTCTACGTAATTTTCTCTTCTAACTCAGGGCCCTCAATTATGTTATTTTGATTTTTTTTTTTTTTTAAATCTATGTCTGTCGTAACATGTTTCGTTTCAAAAATGGAAGTTTTCTTAATATTTGTTTTACGACGTGAGGAAGATTATTGTAATTTTGAACAATGTTCAGAGCCGAGCAAGTCATGTTGGGTTTAATTTCTCGTTTTTGTCAAATCGCAAAGTAAAACGCGTGAATGGCACTGGAAGTCATCCCTTTACGCAATACAGAGGTAGGTAGACTGACAGACTGACAAAACAAACAAGCATAGGCTGTGTAATGAAACCTAGAATTTCCTACAGAGGACAGTTCTTTCCGTTATCAATTCTTTTACTGACTGTTTGTGTTTGATAAATTTTTCCTGTATACTTACATAGTACCCACTGCGTAAGAAGACTGCAATTTTTAAAGAGTTTAATCAACGGCACTAATTAATATTATCGAATATGATACGTATTAATATAGAAGGGATAGAAATTGCGAATGTTAGCGTACACGTAAACCCTTGCCTGAAACCAAAGTCCATTATCAATGTTGGAATCCCTGGGAGGTAGGACATGTTTCACCCTGATGATCATTTCAAGTTGACGTGTAAAGCGGCCGATCCCCTTCCGTCCTGTATCAAACCGGTCGAAGCCGGGTTTGCTCATTGGACTAATAGATATAGACCACGTAGGTGGTCTATGTTTTCGGATGTAAACCCGAGCCTTCTGGCTCAATTTGTAATCAACCCCCGTGGGTTAAGAAAACGATAAAGAGATGGGTACAAGACTTAAGGGTTGCTCCAACCAGGCAGGTAGATGTCTGCGGGATCGTCATGGACATGCGCAATGGATAAAAGCTGTTTCAACCCGACTAAAGACTGTTGTTTGTACCGTCCTCAAGCTGTCCCAACCTACGCATGGATAGTTTGCGAATCTTTTAAGGTACGGTCTAAATGACCCCTAGCCAATAATTACCAGTTGGTACGACATGCGCAGTTTTGTCAATTGTCACATATGTTAACAGGAAGGTCCCCTATCTTCCATTCGATACGAGTTACAACCCCTTTTTAACGTAATGATGGTTTTATAATAGTATAAGGTAAGCGCATACGCATAAAACCTTTCCTAAGCGATTCCCGAACGATCCGTGGGACCATGTAAAGGGTGGTATAAATATGTTGCAACAATCTTATTATAGAAGCAAATCCTTCAGAGTGAACTTGTTTTAAATGTTTTATGTACACATTTATTTTGTGTTTGTCACATATTTATCATGATAATTCCAATTTTTTCATCGTTGTTAGCCATTATCTCGGAAACTATTTTATATTGATATTTAAAGTGACTATTTTTAATTTTTCTTTAATTATTAAACTTGAAGAGATTTTTTTTTTAGTTTTTTAGAAAACCTCAATTGCCTTTAGGAAGAAGTACCTCTAAATTTAAAACTAAAATTCATTTTTCGCAGGATCTAGAGGGATGATTTCCAAATTTCATTAAACGCGTTTTCACATATGACAGACAGATATTTAAAGGGTCATTCCATGCCAAATCACCTAGGCCTCCTGCTTCAATGTCATGGATTTTTCTGATTTTTTTTTCTAGCAAACAACTCTATGAAAGAAGCCCAAAATATTTTTTTTAGATTTTTTAATTGAAAATTGTACCCGCAAGAATTTTTTGAAAATTTTGGTTTTTCCCCAAATTTGGTGTTCCGGGGTTACGACTTATTTCACTAAAATCTTAATAACTCCCGTGTTTTTTATGGTATCATCACTATATTGGTATCAAACTAAAGCTAAATGTTTACTCTTTAAGAAAATATTAAGACATATTTAATTTTTATTTTTTTAAATTTTGTTTTCTTGCCCTAAATGTTGAAATTCAGGTTGTATATATGTCGTACGATATCTCAGAAGGACCAAAAAATTCACAGTCGTTAATTTTTTAACAAAGCCTCCTAACCTACTAGTTAATACAGAAAAAAAATAAAGAGGGTGTTCTTTTTAGTTTTTAAATTATAATTTTTTAAAGTTTTCCCGTTTTTATGCTTTTTTCGTTCAAGCCAGCACTCATAAAAACAAAATAATTTCCTTAATTAAACATATTTTCAATTATTTGCTATAGAATACATTAGTTTAATCATTAAAATACATCTATATATAATACAATAATCTAAAAAAAAAAAAATAAATAAATAAAATAAAATAAAAAATAAAATAATATATATATTATACACAGCGTGTCTCCGGATCTACTTACCTATAGGTGTAAATGCAAAAAGAAACCATATTTCGAAAAAAAAGTCATTCTTTATATAGTCTCCTGCATGTTTTGGAATGAAGATCTATCGCATCAAAAATTTCGTACTATGCACCCTGTACCCAAAAGGTACAAATTTCTGAAATTGGTCAAGAGAGAAGTGGTCTTATTTTTGATTTTTCGAGAAAATGTTATTCTTTATAAAAATAAGTATTTTCTATTTTAAGATAATTCTTGATATAAAGAAATTGAAAAAGGGTTCTAAAAAATACCCCCCCCCCCCCCCACCCCCGGTTCGAGACAACTCGGACAAACTTTCTCATATACAAGTTCATAATTATTTAGCCCAATATTTCCATTTATTAGTTTCGTATGTAAATTTAATTATTATTAAACTTTCATCAAAATTTATCATAAAAATAACTTCTCCTGGGCGGGAAATTGAACCCGGGCTCTCTATTTTCTCAGAAACTAGATTTTTCCTGGGAAAATGGCTTATATCGTTAGGTCGTATTTAAATGGACTACACTTTTTTCTAATCAAAATCGTTGGAACCGTTTACGATAATAATTTTTTTTCACGTTTTGTCAGAGTTTTTGGGGGGTAGTGCCCCCAAGTTTGGAGCTAAAATTCATTTCTCGATTTCGCCTCAGGGAATATACTAGAACATGTAAGCCAAATTTCGTCAAAATCGTCCCAGTAGTTTAGGCTCTAGGCGTATGCACAGACGACAGACAAACATTCAGACGACAGACATTAAAGTTCACAACATTAAATATTTTTCAATATTGAAGGGAGGGGGGGATTTTAGACATCCATTTTAAATTTTTTATATAAAAAATAGAAAATATTTATTTTTATGAAGAATAACATTTTCTCGAAAAATCAAAAATAAGACCACTTCTCACTTGACCAATTTCAGAAATTTGTACCTTTTGGGTACAGGGTGCATGGTACGAAATTTTTGATGCGATAGATCTTCATTCCAAAACATGCAGGAGACTTTATAAAGAATGACTTTTTTTCGAAATATTATTTCTTTTTGCATTTACACCTATAGGTAAGTAGATCCGGAGACACCCTGTATATACATATATATATATATATATATATATATATATATATATATATATATATATATATATATATTTTTTTTTTTTTTTTTTTTTTTTTAAATTATTGTATTATATATAGATGAATTTTAATGATTAAACTAATGTATTCTATAGCAAATAATTGAAAATAAGTTTAATTAAGCAAATTATTTTATTTTTATGAGTGCCGGCTAGAACGAAAAAAGCATAAAAACGGAAAAACTTTAAAAAATTATAATTTAAAAACTAAAAAGAACACCCTCTTTATTTTTTTTCTGTATTAACTAGTAGGTTAGGAGGCTTTGTTAAAAAATTAACGACTGTGAATTTTTTGGTCCTTCTGAGATATCGTACGACATATATACAACCTGAATTTCAACATTTAGGGCAAGAAAACAAAATTTAAAAAAATAAAAATTAAATATGTCTTAATATTTTCTTAAAGAGTAAACATTTAGCTTTAGTTTGATACCAATATAGTGATGATACCATAAAAAACACGGGAGTTATTAAGATTTTAGTGAAATAAGTCGTAACCCCGGAACACCAAATTTGGGGAAAAACCAAAATTTTCAAAAAATTCTTGCGGGTACAATTTTCAATTAAAAAATCTAAAAAAAATATTTTGGGCTTCTTTCATAGAGTTGTTTGCTAGAAAAAAAAAATCAGAAAAATCCATGACATTGAAGCAGAAAATTTACTGAAATTGGGTGATTTGGCATGGAATGACCCTAAACACTTTTTAGGACCTTAAATCGTACCGTATACATACGATAAAAAAAAAATGACAATAAAAAACACCTTCGTTTTTTTTCCTGAGTAAATCCAAGTATCGATAGTGCCAGAACAAATGGGAGATAATAAAATTGCAGCACTACATTACGTACATTTTTATATATTTTATGTTTTATTGGGGTTTAAAACAAAATTAAATATGTTTTGGCATTTTCTCTTTGGACGTCTGAGCATCATCTCAGATTTAAAACAATTTGTTACTGATTTCAATAGTATTGTAATTAATTTTTACCATGCTAATTGTATATTATGTATCTTTGTAATTTGAGAGATGACTAATTATCAAGTTCCCCGAAATAGCTTTTGTCTCTAAAACTAACTTTTCCCTTATCCACTAAATATTAGATCTCAAAGTCTACTTCTCAATTACCATCCCTTTTACTTTCTATGTACGTAGTATACATAAAGAGCAATTATTATGATAGCGAAATTTCGATTAACTTATAAACAAAAGTCTAACTTAATGTTAGTCAGTCACATTTTTGCGCGCTACCTCCTGGACTAAGAGAAATAATTGTAGTAGCGCGAAAATTCTATTTTGTCATTTTAGTCCCAAAAAGTGGTTATAAAAGGTGTTTGTCGTTCATGCAGATGCGTGGTGCCTAAACTAACGGCCGATTTCGATCAAATTTAATATGCATGTTCAGAAAAATCATACCCCGAGGATAAATCGAACAATTAATTTTAGGGGCTTGCCCCAAAGAAATATTTCTTAACAGAACCGATTATTTTTACTAACAGAATTTATTTCATATTCCATTATATACGAATTTAACGATACAATACATAAATACATATTACCATGAATTAATAAATTAAATTAGATATTGTAGGATTTACATTCAGTATCACTATGTATTTGAAAAAGGTTTGTTTTAGTTTGCCGAACCGCCTTTGTAATCTATTTTCTGCTTAGTTTTATTACTTGCTGTGGTCACCATCAGATTATTTAGCATTAGCAGTCAATTGGATGAATCAAATAAGGTTTAAAACATAGTTTGTTTGCCCTTTTAGTGATAAATTCTCGGTTGGTCGTCGTGTTCTAGAATCTATTGTCGATTTTTAATCTTAAATCTTTTTTTAAAAGTCGCTCTCAGTTTGTACATCCGCGAATCGAGTTTTTTTTTGGAGTATGACAAGTTCTAATTATTTTAAAGTTATATTGTTTATAACTCTCGAGGTATTTCCTTTTTCGCTTTTATTGTGAATTACGTTTCCTAATTTTCACGGGATAAGTTATTTTTATGGATCTAAATGGAAAATAATGTTAATATATTTAATTTTTTCTCGGGCTAGTTTTCATTGGATTGTCGAAACGAGTACTTTGTTGTCCTGAGTGATTTAGTGACTTAGAGAAAACCTTAAGTGACTGAGTTGACTTGAGTGACTTAGGGAAAAGTGAGAAAGTTACACGTCGGATAAAAACAAGTCTGGGATTTTAAAATCAGGTCTGCTGTTTCTATTTAACATATTATTTCGAGTCGGGTTGTAGTAAAAAGCCATGGAAGGATTGACGAAGATTTACCGCGGACCCGCTCCCGAAAGAAGACTTAGTTTTTTAAAGGCCTTTTGTCGGAGTACTTTGCGCCGGTCCGGGGGGTTCTTAGCGCCCAAATATATTACCATATTCATCAAGCATTTGCAAGTTACAGGAAAAGGCCGAGTTTTTACAATATTTACATCTGTTTAAATCTTATCATTACTGGGTTAAGTCCGCATTGACTAAGTACCCATCTCTCCTTAACCTCGATACAAGTTAAAAACCTTTCCACTGCTACATATGTAAATAGCGACATGTGGCTGTGTTTGCATAAACATGACGAACTTACTTGTCTTAAATATACCATGCATTGAACATGTTGTTCTTTAAGACCTCTTGAATCGCTTCTAGATTCAATTTCCTCTCGGCTCTATATATTAAACTTGTACTTGTACAATTTGTGACGGAGAACTCAGGTAACCGGAATCATTATTTTCTCCTCAAGATGAAATACATAGTTGGAAGTCGACTGTTTCATCTTGAGGAGAAAATCTGCTGAAACCTGAGGAACCCTGGTTAAGCCTTCAATCCTTAACTTTAAGTTAAGGCAAATTTAATTAGAAATTACAATAATTTTAAACTATCTATTTTACAGCTTTTACCTATCTAATATTGTTTGTCAGGGACAAATCTTCCAATCTATATTCATTCCACTTTCCAACTACTTAAAAACTTGTACAGATTATGAATTTTCGATGCCAATGCAATGATCAGTCATTAGTTTTACAAAATTATTTGTACATATTAACCAATAAATCAATTCATTTATGAGAAATTTTGGGGGTATAATAAGCCAAGCCTCGCGTAAGAAGTTGTGACATCATTGGTTTAGCCAATTCTACCTCTAACCAAATAAGTTCTACTTGGTATAATTTATCCAGTACAACTAAATGATGTTTGTCTGTCCCCTTTTATATTCTCTGTCCCTCACAAACTCAAAAATATTCTTCCCCAAATCACTCTACAAGTTTAAATTTAAAAACATTTTCTGACTTTCATAAATTTCTGATGCATGTGTTTTTGTTGGTATTTCACTTCCATTTGTAAGTAATGTTTTGTTTCTTAACCTCTTGCTCAATTTTAACATATGATATGTTATATGCATATAATATAATACATAATATGCATATAATATAATGCATATATTAATATGCATATAATAAAATAAAAAATAGATAGAAAAGATAAGGGAAGCACATAATAGGAAATAAATAGTTACAGGAAATAATTATTATTGTTCAGAAGAAGGGGTTGAAACGAACGGTGGTTGTTTAAATTGAACTAAACAAATATCAAGTGGACGTGTTCGGACGAGCGGGAAGTGAATGCTTTCAATCTTCGAGCTCAATAAAAATCAGTCACACTTATTCCAATATAGAATTCTATAAATGATAGTAAAATAATTTAGTTTCGAAAGCGCTAGTTGCGTAAGTTAAAGTTATAATTTTTTAAATATTTTGAAAAGGCGGTTTTTCAATTAGCCTTGAGAGGTGTGCAATTTTTATTTCTGGTTCAGTTTGTAATGCAATCTAATTTAAAATTAATTTTACATATCTAAGTATCTTTAATAAGATAATAGAGGGGGAGGGGGATGTTAATCGTTCGTGTTCTTAAGGGTTAATGAAATAAGATAGAAAAGAAGGTCCTGCGTAGAGGAGTTAAGAAACTTCCTGGTAACTCCACCTCTTGATTCCTGATACTCTGTGACGCCTTATCGGATTTATACCTCAGACTAGCCCTGACTTATTTTATTTGAAATTTAATTCTATAAGGTGTAGATATTTGACTTGATATACTCGTATTTAATCAATTGGTTTTTCTAGGTTGTTTTCTCACTCTTTCCGCGGACCACCTAGAACAGTCTCGCGGACCACAGGTTGGGAATCACTGCATTAAAGGATCGATGGCCCCACCGATCGATTTTTTTTACTATGATGTGATCGCTCGTAGTACTGTTGCTGTTAAAAAATAACGATTTTCTCCTTTTTAGTGAATTTTTTATAAAAATCGAGTTTTTTTTATTTATAAAGATTTATTTATCCTAATAACGAAGATTGTTCTTCGCGAGGAATGATACCTTATTATTATGGTGCATCTTTTTCCAATTGTTATTTATTATTAATAATTATGAAAAAGAATAAATAATTTAATTTTTTTATTTTATTTTAGATATTTATTAGGACAATTATTTTTAAAAAATGTTGGCTGTATCGCGCCCACGTTGGACATGATGAGTTCTGGGTTCAATCTTTTTCGTGAGGTAACCATGATAAATAAGTTTTGCGTCATAAAATGTATTATAAAAAGAACAAGTGTATAATATATATTTTATTAGAGCTACCAAGAGAATGTTTTCATTGTAGCACTCGTCGTAGAAAGGAAGTTTAACAACTGCCCCTTACGTTCAGTTGTAGAAGACTCTTTTTTCGAAGTAATTGCCTGCACAAATCCCATTAGTGTTCGATTCCCGTCGAGTGGACAATTTTTTTTTATATCTTCTTTTTATTTTCTCTTTAATATAAACACTAATGATTTTATTTTTTACGCATGGGTTATCATTAATTTTAACTTAAAATAAGTACAAAGTGAATTTTGTTATTTTATTTTCATAGTTTTAAAATAACATTATCTTAACTGTATTTAGAAGTTTAGGATATTTTTTCCTCCTGAAGAATTTATCAAACTAAAAGAAAATAAAGAAAGCGAGCGAGATATTCTGTATCTGTGCAATGGGTGGGTTTCAAATCACGAATTTGTCACTAGTTTTGTCTCTTCTTATTCTGACTGTAGACTTTAAAACTTTTTTTATCTTTTCGGTAGAATAATTTCAAGTTTTTCGTGAAATGTTGAGATTTGATAATTAACTTTTCGCTACAATTAGTTTTATCTTAAGGAGTTTGAAATAAGACTGGAAATAAGTTTCAATTCAAAAGTTGGAATAATGAAGTTGTCTGGCCAAAGTTTCGTAGATCCTAGACGACGTTTTAAACTTTTCACTTATCTACATTTTTGCAATTGGATTCATTTTCATGAAAACAGTTATTTTATTTCTATACGTTTAATTATATTCGATAAGAAAAGCTTATAAAAAAATCGAAAATTCAAGACGTTGTACCGACTACGGTGATAAATCTCCTCAACGTAATACAAGTAAAGTTTCTCCAAGGTTCCTGGATATTATGTTATAGATTAGTCTGGCAATTAGTGTGGAACAATTCCTTACGTCTCCTATCACGTACTTAAATGATGTTTTGCTCTAACGACCCATTATATTTACTAATTGAATAACTATTTACTAATTGATTAACTATTGATTAATTTATTTTTGATTTGATGGTTGAAATTAATATTAGCTGGCTGCGTTCAACAAATAATCCAATTTTTTTACAAATCGGATGAGTTCTTTTAAAGTTATTAGGTGTATATAAAAAAAGTTTGTGCACATATAGAAGAGAAACCGGGCGCATGATAAATAAATTTAAAAAATTTAATGGTACCAACAATGAGATAATTATGACCTGCCATGCGAATTTCATTTAAATCGGGCGAGTAGTTTTTAGGATAATGTTTTTTTAAACTCACAAAACTTTTTATCAAAACTTTCGCGATAGATACGAGACCAAAATATTTATTTTTGACTTGGAAGAGCTAAAATTAATATCTCGATTTTGCTTCGAGGGATGATTTGTTTGAACCTGTATCCAAAAATAATCGAAATCGGCCTGGTAGTTTAGGCTCCACACGTTCGTGATGGGACAGACGACAAACGACCGACTACAGCCAGACATTTTTTAAAACCACAGGACTGACTACAGGCACTGCAGACAATCAATTCTTTAAAAACTTCTCTAGGAGTTTTACGTAAATAAGGAAGTACAAATACATAATATAAATAAAACAGAAATATTATAATTTTTCCGTTTATTATTTATCCTCAACTATAAAAGTCAATTATATCAAGCAGCATATCTCACTTATGGTAATTACAGCACAGTTACAACTCAGATTCGGAGACCACACCCATTGGTGGTACTCAAATAATTTTGATTACAAAAGCATTAGTCTCTAAGATGGCCACGGGGCCATTTTCTCTTTAGGCGTCGCCTCGGATTACCAGGAATATGAGGAGAGGATAGGTTCTGCACCAAAGGATTTAGATGGCGGATGAACTTGGAGGGGAAGGACTTGTAAGAGGATACTAGGATATGGACGTAGGGAACATTTAGGTCGTTATGAATTAAAGGTTGGCCTCGTGGGAGGGAGCATTGCATATTTTTCGCAGGATTAACGATTGCATGTGTTGGATCTTGTAAGAATTCGATGGTTTGGTAGATCCCCACAGTTCGAGTCCGTATGTATATCCAAATATGTTTTATAATTAGATTATAAATAGTTAGTTTGTTCGTTAGTGATAAATTAGATCTGTTGTCCAAAAGTTTTAGTAAAGTCTTGCATCGAACGAATTGAATTAAAATAAAGGATCGAAAAGCGGGCGATTTGAATGTGACCCCTGCATTGTAAAGCCAGCCATGTTTAGTGTGGGGTTAAATGGCTTCACTAATTATCGGCTAATAGAATATCATGGTTTTAATTTACCTAGAGGGGGCCCTCATGCAACATACACTGCAATTCTATCTCGGGTACCAGTGTATCCACAAGCTTAACGCCTTTTCCTTGGAACGAAATAACGATCTAGTTTGGGTTCCCAGCCAAGTTTTTTAAAGGAAGTTTTAATTTATTTTTAAACTTCAAAAATCCCCTTGAAGGTAGTTAATGAGTAATTATTGTATGAAAATAAAACAACGGCCAATTCTGGTGGCATCTAAGTTCAAAGAAATACCAACGTTTTCTTTCACAATTATTTTATTGTAACAAACAGCTTTCAACCCTTACATACCAAAGTGGAGGTATATCAAAATAGAGATGGAGATATATATAATTGAAACTAAATTTTAGTTTGTAGCTTTGGACGCAGGAGTCGGACTTTTGTAATCAAGCTTTTGACTTTTGTAATTAAGTTAATTACTAATTATGAAGTCTGATGGTCGAGGGGTCTAAGGCGCTTATTGGTAATAATATGGTCTCAAGATCGAATCCTTTCTAGGAGGATGCAATTTTTTATTGGTCTTTTCTGTAGGATTAGTTCCTCTTTTCCAGAAGTAGCTAGGGATCGCTACTGCCTATTCTAAACTATAAAGGAGAGGATATCCTTTTCTTGAACCTCAGCAATGCTCTTATAAGAGTTGTCTATCTTCTTTATATAATATGATCTCTGGGTCAGCACCTGTCGCCTGCTCTGGTCTGATACAGCAACGAACCAACATAAAAGGACAAAGCTTCTACCAACGTCTAAGATCATATCTCTATTAGAAAGCCAGAATAATGATTTCCATGATGTCAAATGCTTTTCCCTGGATAGATAAAACAACTTAAAAATATGATCACATGATATTATATTCTTTTATCAAGTATCTCTGTCTTTTTTAATTTGATTACTCCGATAATATTAACTTAATTTGTCACATGGGTTCACTTTAAACATGTTTTGCTCTGGCATGTGATATTAGTTGGTGTAGCAGTGTATTCTGACATTAACAAAACGTCTGATATATAAGTAGAAGGGTTTTGAAACTGACGACTTGGGTTTCCAGCCGTTATGCTCCTCGTACATTTTCCTCTTGATTTTTTTAAAAGGGCCGGGTGGAGTGAAGGTCACATGATTTCCCACGTGGATTGTACGTGCAGAGAGCGATGTGAGTTTAAGGTAAAGGGCATCATGTTATGTTAGGGATGAAGGGAAAAGTAGGAGTCGGTGTGATTTATCACGGGTCGGACCTGCTCTTCTTAGTTTTATCGCTCCCAGTGACGAGTCTTTAACTCTTCTTGGTGCAAAAAACTAAATCCATCAATTTTTTTTTCGTTGCGATAAAGAAACAGTTTACTTTTTTTCGGTATTTTACCTTTTTTTCTAAGTGTGTTGAATTCAAAGGGATACCTATATATCCTTTTTTTAGAAAAGAAGGAAAGCCTGTTGTTTGATTTATTTTTTTCTTTAGTCTTTCCTTATCTCTCTCCCGCCCTCCTAGCCTTCTAGTTAAGGGGTTTGGATAAACAGAAGGTATAAAAGGCTTAAGAAACAGGACTGAAGCGGGAGAATAAGAGAAAAAAACTTTAAACTATAACGAGGAACTAAAGGGGAGGAGGGATGATAAGGGGGGAGTGATAAGGGACCGGTAGGTCGGGTGATAAGACAAGGCCGGACTGGGATGTACGGGCTGCAATCCGTCTTTACTCAGCGGGTTGTGTAGAGAGTGCTAGTCTCTAGTTGACGTTATCTCCTCCAGGGTGCGGGCCTGTTCCCTCCTAGTTTTCTAATTAGTGGGGCAAGTAAAGCACTAGAAATGCTAACTTCTCTTTCTTGTGTCTATTTTTAACTCTTCCAAGAAAACACAATTATCTTACAATGATTAATTATACAACATCACATTAAATTGTTTATAAATTATCATGGTTAAACGGCTTTGAATAAAACTTCTTTGAGAAAAAAGGAATTTTTTCTTAAATTTCTGATTTAATTTATTACATTTGTCACGGCACGTATAGTAAGAGTATATAATACTATAGTTTTACCGTCGAATTATAATTAAAAGTCAGTGCTTACCGTTTTCGACCTAAGCCTCTGAACTATGATTAGATTACTATGTCACTAAGTTGAAACGAGCATCTCTGGGTTCGTACCTTGTATGTTAGTAATTTAGCAATTGTTTACCACTGTTTATGTCGGTATTTTTTTGTTTATGCATTTTTTTGAGTCCATGAATTTTTAAGAACTATAATTTTAATTTGAGCTGGCAAATATTTAGCGAATTAATTATATTTTTAAGAAGAAGCAAAAGTTTGTTTATATATAATGTAAGTTTACATTTCGTAAGTATACTGAAAAATTCTCCAAACGTTGCATTTACTAATGTTGCTGTACAGTACACTGATTTTATTTATTGAATTTTCGTAAAATTCATATAAATGGTTATTGTAAAATGGTCTGAATTTTAAAGTTTAATAAAGTGTAAAATCTGTATTGGAAGTTTCTGAAATACTCTAAAGATTATATAGAAGCTTATTCCAGATATAGGTTAAACTTTAGTTATTTTATTATTTTATGATATTGGAGAAGAGAGAAAGAGGTAGGGGAAGGGTGTTGTTAAGAGTAAAGTGTAAGCAAGGAATAATTGATACTTTCTCATACTTGGTAATTCTTTTCTACCAGATTTCCAACAAACTTTTAGGCTGTAAATATCCGTCCAAGAGGAGCTCATTGTCTTGTTCAGATGGCTTTATACATATAATGAAATTTGCTTTCCTAATCCACGTCGTGTTGGTGAAGGTCAGCGCCCAAAGAATGGGTACCTTTTTTGGCGAAGGCCGCTGACCTTCACCAACACAACATAGATTAGGAAAGCACACCTACTTCATTTCACTAAGATAATCATTAAGTTCTAATAGTGTACTAGAAGTAGAACTAATTGTTTATCTTAATGAAATATGCTTTTGTAATGAATTATACTATCAAAATCCATGTCGTTTTGATGAATGTCAGCGACCAATGAAGGTACCCAAGCGTATGGAAGTATAACAGTATCAGCATAGATTTATCAATCTATATCTTAGTTAATGTTCAATTTTATTTATGTGTAAAGCTAGATTATATTCACTAAACTAAAATATTACTAGGTTCTATTAAATTCAACTATATTTTTAAGTAAAAACAAAATTTATATATTTTTTAAACTATAGATAGACGACCAAATCTATTATATTTTCTTCTCGTTATTTTTTCCATCAATATATATATATATATATATATATATATATATATATATTTAAAGCCCTATCTTTTTTTAATGCAAAAAACGGGAGATGGAAATTTTGTATGCTATCATAAGAATGAACTATGACTATAAATAGAATTTTTTAGCTGGCAAGTAGAGGGAGGCTTGGTGGTCCCTTAAAAATGGAACTTGTTTTAGGAGTGGGGAGGAAATAAATTGTACTCAGGACGGGGGCTAAAGTAAAAGAGGGAGGAAGAAAGCAAAATTAGACAAGGAGTGTGAGCAGTTAAAAAAAGATCCAAACGAACAAAAAAGAAATTAAACTTAGAAACCCGTTAAAAATCCGAGGCACAATGATGGACGATCGTTTGCCGTAAACCAAAGATGCCATTTATCACTGATAGGTGCTTAGTTTCCCTATTACTTGCATCTCTCCTTCCAATATTTTCCAAATACATAATTTCCATTTTTTAGACATAGTGTCTCTCCTTCCCAAACATATTATTTTCTATTAATAAATACATGTATATTATCTCCTTCCCAAACACATAATGTCTATCCAGTTACATATTCATCAAGACATACATGTATCGCTCCTTTCCTAACTTATAATTTCCATTCATATATATATTTTACACCAAGACATACTTGTATCTCTCCTTCCCAAACACATAATTTCCATCTAGATACATACTTTCCGCCCAGATAAACATTTTACATCAAGAGATACTTGTATCTCTCCTTCCCAAACACATAATTTCCACCTGATACATAATATTTCTCCTACCTAGATAAATCTCGCTCATTTAACTTTTGGAGTACAAAATAGAAAATATCTATTTTTACCTGAGTTTTAATAGAATGAATGTTTGTGAGTTGAAGGGAAGGTCGTGCAGAGGAATTCTCGCAGGTTGGAACAACTCGCTTGTTAGCAAGGTGAAGGAACGCAAGCGGTTGCTAGTTCCAGCAGACTAAACAGATGCTCTTTATTTTCTCTTCAATTCTGGATTTTTTCTAAAGGAAAAGGTTTCAAGAGATTTTAACAAAGATGTCTCTCGGTTGGAAATTTCTGTCCTTAAGTTGTTTCCTTTTTCTCTCCGTGGGTCCAAAATCTAAATCGACTCTTTGAGGACTCCCTCTTCATTTTCTTTTACTATTTAGATAAGACATGATGTAATTTACAGAGAATAAATAAAAACCGTCGCCTTTGATTACGTATATTAATTTATTTTAATCATTTTGAAGATAGTTTTTTTTTTATATTGAAAATTAAATCTTGATTCTATATAATTTAAAATTCGGTCGAAGTTTAATAACATTTTTAGAGGTTGGATGGAACTATACAATTTTTAATATTCATCTATTATCGAGAGGGCTTAGCAATATGTTTTTGTCTAACAATTATTTGATTTAAGACCCGGCGTTAATGAACTGGACATGTAAACAGTATCCGCATGAACATTTTTTTTTTTTTTTTTTTTTTTTTTTGCAGTATCCACAATTTTACTCTACTAACAACTCTTGAAACCCAAAAAAATAATATTTTTTAAAAATAATGTCAGGTAGTTGTAAGTTATAATTTTAGTTATATGTAGTAATATAAGGAATTATTGTTTAGCTATAAGCAGTTAAAAAACAGAAATGTTATACCTGACCCACACCTTTACTGAGTTCCGCCTTGGATCTTAACTTCATATCCCTTTTTTCCTTCCGTAATCCTTCTACCCATACAGCACTAAGTCTACCACACCTTGTACTGTTAGTTTATCATTAAAGTTTGTAAAATAATTAACTTAGTATAGAATTCACTTTTACTAAGTTATCCCGCACGCTGAAGATGATATTATACGTCAAAACGCGTTGTGAATTTTAATATAAAATAATTGTGGTGGCAATATTGTTGTGTTACTTTTTACCAATCTCTCTATCCATAATCACTGGTTAAATTAGTTTTTGTATTATATTTATAACCTGTTTTATTTTGCACATATTGTAATGAGTTGACGCAGAGTTAAGAGAAAGCATTTATTTTAAGTTAATATAGGAAATAAGAAAGAACTGAGAAGGAATAACTCTTTATTGGGATTTACAGGTATAAATTGTTTAACGTGATTTATCGCTTCGAGTATGATAGAGAAAATAATTTCCTGTTAGATTACTCCCGATACCGACTGATCCCACGTCTTTGAAAAGCAATTTATTAAAAAACATGTATTTGGTGAGGTGTTTGGTAAAGGTTGAAGTTAGACGTTGTGAGGGGGGGAGGGACTTGTCGACGTTGTACTGTCGAGGCGGCAAATAGCTCGAGGTAAGTCACAGCTCAGGTGGTTCTCTCGAGCAAACAACTCCGGAGTAAAGCCTGCTGAGATTGCAGGAAATTGAAAGTTTAAAAAAACCACTGCTGGGTGAGTTGTGAGCGGAGTAAAGCCGGCATTATCTCGCTCTCTCTCTCTTGGAGGAATTAGATGAGTGTTAGAGGTCGGAGAGTTTTGCTTCATTAAACAGACGGCTCGTAGCTTCTCTGGCTGCAGCTTCTCTGGCAGTAGCTTCTCTGTCTCGTAGCTTCTCTGTCCGTTGCTTTACAGCTTCCAACTGATTTTCTACGAATAATTGCTTTTCCATCACACTGCACTACATAACCCTTCCTTACTACCCCTTAACACTTTCCTTTACACCATAAAACCCTTTTTACTATATTTTCTTTTAACAACGTGATATAATTTAATATATATATATATATATATATATATATATATATATATATATATATATATATATATATATATATATATATATATATATATGCATGCTCAGAATGATGACATGGAATGCCTCTATACCGTGATGAATTCATATAGATTAGAGTGAATTTTTCATGTTATTTTGCAAATGGTGGAATAAAACCGTGGTCAACAAAGAGAGTATGCGTTACTGAAATTTTTTTAACCAAATGTACTGTGTGTAATGTAAATGTGTTGTAATGTAAATGGCGTCTAGGAGGATTTGCAGTCTGACGTCTATAAGGATGTGTAGTCCGAGATCTAGAAGGATGTGCAGTATGAGATCTATTAGGATGTGCAATCACATGGCTATATGGGTGTGCGGTCTAAGAACTAGAAGATTGGTTGATATTGTTTTTTTATCAAATTTATTGTCTTTATATGTCTGCTGAAATCATTAGGAAACATTTCTCTCTCTTTGAAAATAAGAGCAATCTATATATAAGCTGAATACCTATATACTTATTATAAGCTGAAGTTCGGTGTAGGCCGGTTATAAAATTCTAGTTGGTTCATCATATTAGCTGATGTTTAGTTTAGACTGTTTAAAAACTTCTTGTTGAAATATCACAGGAAAAAAATTACGACCTCTTTTTAGAGGACTAAAAACAAACTTGGTATGCATGATTAGGATTTATAAAGATGTTTAAGGAGTTTTCCGCTCGAAATGTCAAGAATTTTTTAATACAATAGGTTCGTATATTATTATATATTTCATTTCTTATTCTTTGCTTTTTATTCTTGCTGCCAAGAAAATAGTATTAACATAAAAAAGAGAAATACTTGTTCAGACAAAAATCCCAGCGAAATATGAAAAGAGCTAAAGGAGTAAAAACGAAAAAGAAAACACGGGATTTGTAGAAATCAGTGCAGACTCGCTCGGAAACCGCCGGAAAACTCAACGTTTATACGTGTCTGTATATATGTGTGCTTTTCCTTACATTTTTGCGAGGGAAAGTATTGGTTAGGTGTTTATGTTTATATGTTTGAGAGGCACTTTGCTTTCAGACGAGTAAAGAGTTTATTCTACTGAGGAAAGCTTTGCCTACTTCTACACCCGAGCCCAATGTATGTGCCCAGTATTTATGTAAAGGTTAAACTTTTTTGCTTTCCTCTTTATCTCACCGAAGTCACTATTTATGAATATTATTTTTTTTATCATTACTTTTTAAGAGTATGTATGGTTTTATCCACTTGGTTCCTTGATGGACAAACATCAGGAACAACTCTATTACAATTCAATTAACCAAAACACCAATTAACCTCTGATCAATATCAATATAATATATGTTTGTCTTCTCAGATAAAAACAAAATAAAACAAATAAAAAAATACGTGTGGTGTCGTGGGACACCCGGTAGGAATGAAGTTCCTTACGCTTTTCATTAAATATAAATGATAAAATCGCTGTACTAACTACGTATACATGGTGTAGTTAGAAAAGAGACAAAATTAAAAGTAACTAATTGTTTGTAGTAGCGGAGTTAAGGCAAAATTAAATGAAAATATTTATATTATCTTTGAAGCGAGCGTCTTTCAATAAATAATGTATTGTATATTGAGAAAAAAGGTAATGATAAATTTATAGTTAAAGCAGATGGTTGTAGAACGAAAAAGAACTGTCCTCCCAGGCCCCGTCGGCATATTACTCCAATTAAATATTAAAATAAAAAATATAAATCATTAACTCACAAAAACTTCAGCTTGTATCAAGTTGAAATGTTACATGCTTGTTTCAATTGTACTGTAGGTGATGTATACAAAGTTCCATTTAAATCTTTACGTTAGAACGTAAGATATCGGTAATAGTACATTACGCGTCGAGTGCGGCATTTTGCATGCAAGTGTGGAGTTTGCACCCGAGTGACAGCGAGGGTAGTAAAACCACACGAGCAATGCAAAATGCCGTTTTCGCAAGAGTTGCGTACCGTACTTTATCTACGATTGTTAGATTTAAATAATAAATAAAGAAAAAAATGAACTTGCTGTATCTAAGTTCGTATCTCTCTCTTGATAAAGATGGCATTAATTCTTGAGTTGTATTTTTTGCCGAATTAATAATTTCTGGAGGAGTATTCTCCACATTTTTGTCAAAGTCACTTGATTCATTCATTTTTTTTTTTTCACTAAAAACTCGATATAAACAGTTACTTTAATAAAAGAACAGCAAATTAGTTTTGTTAAATGTAAACAAACTAATCGTGCGTAAAGCTAAATAATTCCTCTTCTTTACCACGCTAGCGCGGTAAAGAAGAAGAATTCTTCAGAACTATGAGACGCGCATGCGCAATGAATACAAGTACGTAAATAATCACTTTCTACGCATCTAAACAGAGATATAATGTTTATATTTCGTATCAATCGTAGATAAAAACGTTGTTTTCTTTATTTTAATCGGTTTGGTCCGCTTTAATAAATTTAGCGATCTTTATCACTTCATAGTAGTGTCGGTGTTCGTTTTACTAAAAAAGATTATTTGAAAAAGTTGTTTGTCTCATTAAATACATGAAGTTAGAATTTCTTCCCGTCCAAAAATTCCAATTTTAAATTCGAAGCTTACGTTTACGCGAGCGTTGGCAAAATGAACATTTGTACCAAATTTCAACTAAGTCGGTCAACTTTTACACAAGTTATCGCCATCGGTAGATTTCGTGACGGTGATTTTGTGACGGTGATTTTATGATGGTTATTTTGTGACGGTGATTTTGGTAGTTTTTTTCGGATTCACTCCCGGGCTCCAGAACGTGCCTTAAGGAACTTCGTTCCAAAAATAAAAAATAATATATATTAAATTAAAAGCGAAATTATTCTAACCAATAAAAACAAAGTTTGCATTATAAATCCTTTATATTTATGCATTTTGTTTGTGTCAATCATCGACTCGTTTTTGTTTATAAAAAAATGCTGTGAAAATTTTCATAACAATCACGGTTAATCTGTGTGAGACGGTGTCCCTAAAATTTGATAGAATGTTTTTGTATTGGTTCAGAGTCTATGGCCCACCTTAATGCTCGATTGGATGGCTGAAAGAGGGGTAATTTGCTCTAATGATTTCGACGACAGACGACAGCCACATGTAAATAAACAAAATCGAAACTAATATAAAGGATTTCATTTTGTATATGAGTAATAAAGCAAACCTAATATTTAATTCAGATAGGGTTCTAGTTGTTGGAATGAACAAGTACAGTACACAGTCATCTGAACAAGTACATTATTCAGTCAACTGAACAAGTACAGTATTAATCAACTGATTATATACTATTTGCATCATATTCACATCGATTGATTTGTACGTACCCGAAAGAAATAATATTATATATATATACTAGCTGACCCGGTGAACTTCGTACCGCCTGATAAACATTAATAACATAAGAAATGTAAAGCTGTTGCCTTTGAAAAACCTTATAAATAGTTTATTTAGGCATAAATAATGTTGCCTTAAGTGATAATTTATATTACAATTTTTAATATACACTTGTACAATATTGGCATAAGAGACATACATATAAACAAACATTCATTTTAATTTTTATAGATATAGGTTATAGAAATATTTTTTCAATTTTACCCCCTTCCTAAATTTAAATATGAAAAAAATGTACTTAACAACAATTACTGTAGTCTTAAAGAGCTTTTCAATCATATGCTTCACGAAGGGTTTTTATTACTTTGACATTTGTACCCCGTACCCTTTGTGTACTAAAATCGGAACATAGTTTTACTAACTCAGAAACTTTCCCGGGCATCCGTCATTAAACTCATCATAATTCTTAGGCATTTCTAGCAATCATAGAAAATTGAATTTTTGTATTTTGGTAGAGTTTAATGTACACATATAAAAATAATTAAAAAATCCACATAAATCTGGTTCTTTGCCCTTCTCAAGGCTACTAGAAAAACCGCCTATTCAAAATATTTTAAGAAAAACTTGCGCTGCTAGCGCTATTTAGTGAAGATTCTCGAAACTAAAGTATACAACTTGTTACACGTCTTACAAACTTTGCTAAACTATTACAATTCTCTTATTCTTGAAAATAATGATTTTTTTCTTTCTTATAATGAATATTTGCTCAGATTGGCCGAGTAATGTGACAGGATTTACGGTTTTATTCACTTCAGGTTTTCTACTTGCTAGCTTCTAGCGATTGTCAAATTAATTCTGTGTTTTTTTAACCCTCTAATCAGGACAATTTAAGTATTTGTTGTATTCAGTTTTATAATAGTAGCAAATCATTTAGAGAGAAATCTGCGATTTATTTCTTTATACGTTTTATTTTGCAAGCTTGAATAAATAAATAAATTTGCATGTATGGAAATTTATTTGTGACCATTTGAAGTAGTTATGATTTATGAGAAGTTGATACATTGTAAAGTGAATATTTGAAAATAATTTCGTATTTAATTTTATTTATATTTTTACATAATCCCTCGAATTAACAGATTGTCGCTTTATCTGTTAATCTCTGAAATTTTCTCTTTTTGTTGATATTGTGGGATTAGCTTTGACCTCGACGAGGATTTAGCTAGGACGATTTCAAAAACTCAACAAATATTCGAATAAAATTGATATCTCTAAACCAATTACTATAGATTGAGAAATTAACACGTTGAGGGAGGTCATCCAAATGGATGTAATAATGTTTAAGAGGTCCAGTCCGTATTAATATTTGTATAGCCAAACTAATTGTAAGCCAAAATAAAATTTTCAATTATTTATGTACTCGTATATAATTTTGTTTACAAAATGACCAATGATATAGGAAGTATTGTAAACTTTCTCAAGTACTACAGTTTTTATGTCACTAAATTAAATAATTCTTAGAAAGAAATCTGTGTCAGACACTAGGGAACATTTATGGTCTAGTGTCTGTAGGTCGGTCTGTCGACATTTTTACAAACCGCTATATCTATATTCCCAAAACTACTCGAATTCGTATGTTAGATCATAATTTGGTCTCAGATGGTCCCATATTAATTTCAATCGTGTGCGCTTATTTAATATTAAATACCAATAGTCTCCTAATTAGTGTGACACACCGCATCCTTCAACGATCTTACGCTTTTTCAGCCTATTATTCTAAAATGTATTTCATTTTCCCTCCGTTTGTTAAATCTGTTAAACTTGTTTAGATTTTTTACATGAATTAAAGTAGCTATAAGAAGGTTGAAATTAATCTGGGACTATGTGCGGGCTGGTAGGCTTTGGCAAACCATCCAAATTTCATAAAAATCAGATGAGTATTGTTGAAGATATAGGTATAAATAAATGTATGTTTGTGCGATTGTGGAAGAGAAACAAATCAGCGCAAAAGTTTAAAACTTAAATGCCAACAATGGGCTAATTGTGAACAAGCATACAAATTTCATCAAAATTAGACGTGTACTTTTTAAGATATGTTGGTTCGCAAAAATTGAGCAACAGACCGAGAGACATACTTCGCACCAAAAATGTTCCCTGATGTCTGAAACGGATTTGTGTCTTGGAATTTTTAAAGTCGGTGACATAAAAGTTTTTCGTTCTTTAGAACGATCACATAGCTTCCGTTACCTTGGTTAAGCTCGGAAGCAAGAAATGTGATTCCACAGGGAATGTAAACAGTTATCACATTATTTGTGTGTCTTCTCGTCCAATAATATGACGCGAGGAAGCTTTGAGCCTTTGACTAATGGGCAGACTATTTAGACAAATATTATACACATAAATTTAAATGTAAACATAATTTATTGATGTGATTTGGAAAGAATGAAAACGATTGATCACATAGATCTTGTATGTGAAGTATTTATTTGTTTACAATAAATAACGTGATTGCGGTTTGGGCTGCGTTTTCTTTATGGACGGCCGGTTCCGAATACTCGTATATTACGTTAAAGGTTCTATCTAGTTCAACATTTATTCGTTTGGACAGGAGACACGGTACAGTGCAGTCCGAAAAGTTCGATTATTTCTATGGGTTGAGACGTTTTCGGTGGTGTCACATCCTATCTGGAAGTTTATCTTCTAGGGGGCTGCGGGGGATTTCTGTCTAAACTCGAGAGTCGCACAAACTCGCTCGCTTTCCCTTACTTGCTGGTTTAAAAGAACCAAAGAACGGCTAGTCGCTCGTCGCCGCTTCTAACCGGACTCTGCCTTCTTCCGGGGGAGAAGTACAAACAACTAAAAACTAAAACAATAGACAGAAACGACGATCGTTCGAGCGCGGAGAAGACACGACAACTTGTAAATACTACCAGGAACCAGGGGAGAGAAAAACATGTGACAAATAATTAACTTCTCCGTGCAACTTTGGAATCGTCCAAACCTGCTTCCTGGACGGAGTCCCCTACTGGTAACTTTAAAATAAACTCTCATACTTTAAACTTAAACACAAACCAAGTATCGAAGCCAAAAAACAACACTCATACCACAGAGCAACTAAAACAAGCTTTGTGCCGTCGGAATGTAATGTGAGTTCAATCAAGTTTCCCGTGAATTTTACAGGTCGATATTCTGCAGATTAGTGTTTCAGACATCAGGGAACATTTTTAGTTGCGTATTTTTCTGTCGCTCAATTTTTGCGAACCAACATATCCTAAAAACTACACGTCCGATTTTAATCAAATTTGAATGGTAGGTCACAATTCTCCTATTCTTGGTCCCCTATAGTTTCAACTTACGCTTCCCATTTGTGTAAGTTTCAACTTACGCTTCCCATTTGTTTCGCTTTCACATGCGCACAAACGTACATTTATTTACACCTATAATTTTCGAAAGTACTTATGATTTTTATGAAATTTGGATGGTTTGTCGAAAGTACCACAGATAGCACCAGATCAATTTCAACTATCTGCGCTCTTTAACTTTTGCTTAATTGATACTTAAATTCATGTAAACAAATGAAATCAATTTTGAAATATTAAATAGACTGCCAATTAGTGTGGCACATAGCTTCCTTGCATCCTATCGCGAACTTTATCAATTTTATGCTTTTACAAGCGATTATTGTCTAATTTATTTATTTCCCCATTTTAATTTATTTATTTTCCCATTTTTCCCAATTCCGAGCTTACCGAAGGTAACGGAAGCTATGTGTTCGTTATGAAGAGCGAAAAATGTTTAGGTCTCCAATTTCAAAAATTCCAAGGCAGAAATCCGTTTCAGACATCAGAGAACATTTTTGTTTCCGTCTCTGTCTGTCGGTGTCGCTCAATTTTTGCGAACCAACATATTATCTTAAAATCTACTCCCGATGTTATTTAAATTTTGATGATAGGTCATAATTAGCCCATTGTTGGTCCCATATAAGTTTCAACCTCCTGCGCTCATTTGTTTCACTTATACTTACTCACAAACATACTTTTATTTATACCTAAATTTTAAAAATTACTAATCGGATTTTTTTAAAATTTTGATGGCTCGTCAAAAGTAGCCCGCAGATAGGCCCAAATTATTTCAACCGTCTGCGCTCTTTAAATTTTGCTTAATTGAGACTTTAATAGATGTAAAAATCAAAACAATTTTGACAGATTTAAAAAAATGAAATAAATTGGATAATAATGGGTTTTGAAAGCATAAAATCATTAAATTTTACGAAATAGGACGCGAGGAAGCTATGTGCCTAAAATTGACAGATTATTTTAATGCCAAAACTGTTTCGATTTGTTTACATCAATTAAAGTATCAATTTAGCAAAAATTAAACAGCGTAGACAGTTGAAATTAATCTGGTTCTGTCTTCGGGGTACTATCGACAAACCATTCAAATTTCATAAAAATCAGATAAGTACTTTTGATGATATAGGTGTAAATAAATGTATGGCTGTGCGCATGTGGAAGAGAAACAAATGGGTGCAGAAGTTTGACCTACCATCCAAATTTTAATAAAATTAGACGGGTAATTTTTAAGATATGTTGGTTCGCGAAAATTGAGCGACAGACCGACAGACAGACACGGAACCAAAAATGTTCCCTGGTGTCTGAAACGGATTTCTGTCGTCGTTGAAATCGGAGACATGTTGAAAGTTATAAAATCGGAGACATGGAAATATTTTCGTTCTTCAGAACGATCACATATAGCTTACGTTACCTTCGGTAGTAGTGGTAGTAATAGTTACCTTGTACTACCTACTAGACGGGTAGGACGAATCACTTGTTTGAACCTAGCAATCATGCCTTATGGTAGTACCATTTTACTAGCCTTGTGGTGGAGAATTCCAGCTACTTCACAGATCAAACATTTGTTTGTACCGCCGAAGCTAGTACGGTGTGGTCATTAGTGAGCTATATAAGCGTGGGGGAAGAGAACCCTTCAGGGGGTGTCCCGCGCCCTACTCCGTCCTCGAACAATAGATACAAATCAAATCTCATGACACGGATCGAACCCACATCAAAGCGTGCTGGGGGAAGAGAACCCCTGAGGGGGGTGTCCCTCGACCTGCTCCGTCCGCGATTGATAGATGCAATTCAGAGTATCATGGCACGGGATCGAACCCACGACCTCGAGTGGCCTCGATAGCTGGGAGGCGCCTAGAGCACCTCGGTCATGCTGGCTCCCTCGGTAAGCTCGGAAGCACAAAAAAAAAACGAGGGAAATAAATTAGACAGTAATGGATTGTAAAAGCATAAAATCAATAAAGTACGTGCTAGTATGTGACGAAGCTATGTGCCACACTAAGTGGAGTCTATCTTACCAATATTTCCAGTAACTTACTTGTGGTGAAAAAAAAAGCAATCAAAACTTAACATTTATTGCCACAAAAACATAATTGATAGTTATATATTGGAGTTTCCTCTTCGGGCTTTATACGGTGCAAGTGTGTATCGCTAATTCTCGGTTAAATTCCGACTTTGTTTCATGCAAGGGCAAAAGAAGTGGGCGATTCCATCCTCCTCGTCTCCTTAACTATTGATACGAATGTATTTATTCTTGGTTCTACCAAGGGGAGTCTAAGATATATATCAAACATCGGGGGTACAATTGCCGTTGCCAAATTGATACAGATGGTAATTCCAGTATCGGCAAACAAACGTTTGTAGTGGAAGAGATTTAGATAGAGAAGGGACGGTTAGAGATCGGTTTGTTCTCGAAGCAAACAAGCCGATGGGATCGGGAGGAGCAGAAGGGGTCGACGGGCCAGGTCGCTTCCATCTATATTCTATTCCTGAGAGGCTGAGAAGGACGGCCAACAGCTGTCGGCGGGGGTCGAAACACAAACAGCAATTCCCCGGGTCGGAGGATGGGCCAAGGCACACAGACATCCCAAACCTATTAAGATGTCATCCGGTCTCGAGGTATCGGAACCAAGGCCTTCCCACAAAGCGATACCTTCGCCTTTCGACAATGCTTCTCTCGACGCAGTCTTCTCTCCGAGAGGGTTATAAACAATCGAAACTAGATATAATTTATGTTGAAGGCAGAGCGAATCGATCCGGACAAATAGTCGAGGTAACAATTAGAGCGAGCTTGATGTGATCTTACTTAAGGATCACTTAGCCAAGTAATGAATTACACGATCTTTTATTAAGACAAGGCAAATAGATCCAGCTACATACTGATATTACTTAAAGGGGGCTGCGTCTACACCCTGATGTTTATTTTAAGCAATTGAATGGTTCTATTAATATTAATATGGCTACAAGAAGCGATGTCACATTCCTCTTTACCTATATCCATAGTTTCTCCACTGGTACTGAGAATATGCCCTTTATCTGTGTCGTGTTTGATTAGTATGAGGTCAGATAAGAGTTCAAAAATGGCTGCGCTCATCATTTGGTGGCCATCCCATCTCCTGTTGGGACGGAAGGGATGGTTAAGGGTCAAGAGCTTTAAAACCTCGCTTTTACTTAGAAGCTATTATGTATTAGATAATAGTTCGCTGTCTGGTCGTTTAATAATTTGTAAGATAGGTGTTTACTGGTGGTTTCCAAGTATCTAGGTTATTTAATTCAGAGGGCTGGTCAGAGTGTGGTAGGAGGAAACTCATCAGAGAGAAAGGCTTGCTGGGGGAGGTTTAAGACGACAAGGGCTTGTATTTAGTGGGCCGTGATATTTGCCCTGACCTGATCTATGGGGTTCAGGTCGAGACTTGAAGGAAGGTCGGCAAGCCGCCTTTCCTCTGCTCCCTCAGACAAAACCTTGTGAGCCGCCTTAACTTAAAGTCCGAGAAGCTTTGCCTTCTCCCTCCGACCGTCCCTCGCCCATTAATTTGATCCGATAAACCCCTTTGCTCGGTCTCGCGGTAATTCGAGCCTCCTTACCCGAGGGAAGTTTTTCGGCCAGCCTACTGAACTGGGGCTGATTGATGTTCACTTAACCCTTATTATTCTAAACCTCTTCGCTCTAAACGTTTCTTTTCTTCCCTTGATAATCCTCCACCGACCTCCTCCCGCTAATTTACCCGCCCGTTTAAAATTACAACAATTAATTCTGTAATTATTAAATATTAATCTTTTTACTTTCCCTCTCCCTATTAACAGAGTTAAGTGTTCCTTTCGGTCCCTTATTGACAATTAGGAGAATTCTTTTTAAGTAACCGAGTTGAAAAGGGATTTACAACAAAAATAAAAGTTAAGAACAAAAGACTTGGACGGAATCAAAATTATTTTTAAAAAAATCGGAAATCCTGTTGGCTTCAGACGAAGACCACGTCCTTTGGACAGCGAATGAGCGAGCCTAGTAAAATAAATATCTATGGAACCTTCCTTCCTAGATCACAATTTGTCAGACTTAGTGAACAAGCGAACCAAGCAAATATTTAGTCCTTCTCAACTAGATTAGTACTCGTCTGACTTACATCTTTCCCTCAATCCTTCGTATGTGATAGGATACAAGGAAGCTATCTGCCACACTAACTGGCAGACTATAATTGTATTTGTTTATTTTAAAAAAAATGAATAAATATTAAAATATAGAATAATTTAGAATAATATATGCATTTTCTGAATTACTCCTCCATAAAAGCTTGAGTTTGTAGGAGGAGTTCATCAATTGGTACAGGTTATAATAATACGCTAAATATAAACATATTTATTAATCATAAAATAATATAAGAGGTTTTGAACGAAAAATATTTTTAAATACAATATAGACTGATCTATCTGAATGTATATGGTATTATAACTTTTTAGTAAATAGGTTTTGTTAATATTATAGATAAAACTATTCTAACGACCATAACGTGTTGCCTAACTACTAACCATAACCTCTAACCCATAACCCCATCCTACCATAACGTGTTGAAGACACGATTCTTCGAAAGAATAATATAAAAAGCGGAATATTTATAAGAAAAGTAATAAAATTTGCTGAGGTTATTAATGCTTTTATTAATATTTATATTAAAATATGGTTGGTCCATTTTAAGAGACTCCAAAACATTTACTTCATTACTTCTTACTACCTTAAGGCAAGAATTGTTGTAGACATGCAAGGCATCTGGAAAGCTAAAGTGCAAACTAATTTGCACTTCGTCATTGAAAAGTTGTTTTGATTCAGTAATTGAAAACGGTTCAAAAACTGATTTTTTTAAACTTAACTTCATAAACTACAACCAATTTTGAACATGAAGCAGATGCACGTTTGATCTTAAATTCACCTCCTGGCAGTTGTTTCCAGTTATAATTAAAATGTGTTATCTGTATGTTGTATGTTTGTTATAAGTCTGTATTTGACAGTTTTTGTGATAGAGTTGTTCATTGATACGAAGAAAACTGGACCAATTACTTATTTATTAGTAAATAGGCAATTATAATTATTTATTATATTCATTATCTCTTCACTCTCTGCATTAGTACCTTATCTG
Source organism: Gerris lacustris (assembly GCA_951217055.1). Lineage (NCBI taxonomy): Eukaryota > Metazoa > Arthropoda > Insecta > Hemiptera > Gerridae > Gerris > Gerris lacustris. The sequence continues at coordinate 30,098,571 of OX578278.1, forward strand.
AAATGAAAATATTAGTTACTAGTCTAACAAAAATTTAATGAAAAATAAGACAGTATAAAATATATAGTACTTAAATAATGTATCAACAAAGAAAAATAATATGTATCGAATAAACCATTTTACATAAGTGGTGGAGATAATGTATAGACAACTTATCTAAATAGCGTCTAGTTTTTTCCCCTCTTCAACTCTTTTATCAGGGGCATTAAGTTAGTAGGGGAAAAGCTATTTCAGAATCTATTAGCCGAGAGAGGTGCGCTTTGAGGTTTATTAGCCGGATTGTTTTTTGAAGCCGACATTTAAGTAAAACCTTCAAAAAAATGTTAGACGATAAAGAAGTGGAAAAGCGTCGTATTTGTGCAAGTTTTACTAAAGGACTACTGGGACATGTGCAGCTTGCATTCTGGACCGTGGAATTCCTGCCGCACAACATGCACGTCTCATTTATTTACAGAGCTCGACCCTTTCGGTCCTAAGCTTCCCTTGCGAGGTCGACCCTTCGTGAAATATAAACAGCTACGATTTTCAGGACCACCGAGTCGTTTTTTCGCCTTCCCCGTTTTTCCTGAATATTGCATGTCCAAAGGGATTCCGGTGGCGCGAACGGCTCCAAAAAAATTTTCCCTTGAGTCACCGAAAAAAATTCCCCTAGAGTTGCGACCTTTAACCCCGAGTAAAAATAATACATTTAAAGGGTCCGTGTCATTACGACGTTTGAAAATTCAGCAGACGTTACGTGGGGTGCTATATCATCGCGCTGCTGGTGCTGCACTCATTCAACAATTAAAAAAGTGGAATTACTAGCCCTACCACTATTTTACTGACTTAAAATAAACCAAATTTACTTCCCTTTAGTTCAGATTGTCTGATTGCAAAGTGGTATATATATATATATATATATATATATATATATATATATATATATATATATATATATATATATATATATATATATATATATATATATATATATATGCAGTAAATTGGTTAGGTTTTTTCAATATCATTAAGTAATTTATTCTTCAATATATTAGAAGATAATAACGATATTTTTTTCCCAGGAAAATGTATATTGCTATTCTCTCCAGGTAGGACCCACAGACCCTAATTTACGGAAAGGAGGGGGAAAATATGAAAACTGTTTATTTCTCGGCATCCAGTGCCAATAAGTTGGCTCCTCTTTTGGTTGGGGGTGTCATCAAGTCGATTGCCAATAATTCACGTTGGCGAAGTTGGAGGCAGTTAACGCACCGGTAACCAACCCACTAATCGCCTCCTTCTTTCCGCTTTACACTTCCAAAACCCTCGTTTTTCCACTACCGGAGGAAAACGACCTTGGTAGCTCTTTTCTTCAATTTAAAAAAAAAATCTAATAAGCATTAAAACACCGTATATTTTTTCTTGCAGGGACCCTTTAACGAAGTTACCCGAACGAAAAAAAAAATCGAGACGAGACTTAATGGCCGGGGCCGTAAAGTTAGCCGAAAGGTCACGTGATTTACAGTTTGGGGCCCCCGAACCCTCTAAATCTTTCCGGCCCCTTTTTTTCTCGAGTTGTAACTTAAGAGAGGTTAAAAGAATAGAACAGCCCAAAAAGTATTACATTTTTTAAGGGGGAGGGGGTGAGAAGGTTCTCCCTGAAAATTAGAAAATTCTGTGACCGAAACCGACGGTCCTCCCCCAATTCCCTGCCCTCTATCGTCATTAGTGCACCCTCTGTTCCCTTTCCAAGAAAACCATTTTTATTTTCATTAAAAAAATAATAATAATACAATTAAAAGAAAAACATGCATACATATATAGATGTATATATATTTAATTTAAAGGTTATGAGGAGAAAACCGTTTGTTTATATATATATATATATATATATATATATATATATATATATATATATGGATTTTTAAGTTTGATCCTACCACCGGATCTTATATCTCTCCAATTTTTTAGGGGTAATACCGAAAAATGATATAAATACTTGGTTATTATATCAAGAAAGAGATAAAATAGAAAAATTTCCACTAAATGGAATAAAATAATATATATATATATATATATATATATATATATATATATATATATATATATACATATATTCTTCTTTGTACTTATTTTAGTATATATATATATATATATATATATATATATGTATATATATATATATATATATATATATATATATATATATATATATATACTAAAATAAGGACAAAGAAGGGTTGAATCTCGAGTTTTTTCACTTAATTATAGAATCAAATGAATTATATCGAGAAGGTCTCATGGGTTTTTCTGTGCCCCTCCTCTACCCCTTCTTTCTCTAGAAAATACATTTATTTTAAGGATTAATGTTGCTCTGGTTATTATTTTCTTTAATAATTTTATTATAACATGTACGAAGTTTTTTTTTTTTATAATTGGTTTTGTGTAATATATTTTAATAAAAGAGGCGACCTTAACAAATAATTAAAGCAAATCCGTTCTTGACATTCTAATCACTTTTTCCAAGCCTTTATAATATTTTTTTTTGTTAATACTTTCTCAGTAAAATAAAGCTCGGAGAGCTAAACCGTAATTGGAGTATTAACTGTCAAATCTCAGGACAGTGTGTTAATTACTCTTTCAACTGGTTTAATTAAAATAATAAATTCATAGGTACATTTAAAGGTTATGAGGAAACCTATGATTATATTGAGGGGGAAGGGGGATTCCGGTCATATGCTCGTCTCCATGAAATATCTAATTAAAATATAACCTTAATTTAGTAGCATTGGCTGAGATATTTTCGTTTCCGTTGAAAGCGATTTTTAACGCGAAAGAGGTCATACTATCGCGTACAACTAATTTGAATAACTTTCTTGACTTGGAGTAACTATAGATATTTACACGAAACAAATGTGTAAGAAAATTGAAGATATTCAGTTTCAGTTTAGATAGCTAATTAGTATACCCCGGATTATTTTGAACTTATCTTACATTCAACGAAATATGCATCTTGTCAATCTGTCTGTCTGTCTGTGTGTAACGTTCTACGTGATAACTCGAGTAAAAGTTGACCGATTTAGTTGAAATTTGGTATGCATGTTCCTTTTACTTATACATTTATATACATTTATACATTTACTTATACATTACATTCATTTGTTGGACAGCGTGATCCGTCCAAGAGTTTACGCGCAATGCTCGCGTAAACTTCAGCTTCAAATTTAAAATTGGAATTTCACGACGATGAAATTCTATCATCACCTATTGGACGAGACGAACATGTTTTAGTAAAACCAACAACGACACCGCTATGAATTAATGAAGACCGCTAAAACTATTAAAGAGGACCTAAACGTTTAAAATAGAGAAAACAACCTTTTTACCGATATCTTACGTTCTAACGTAACAATTTTAATAACACTTCATATACATCGTCTAATGTACAATTGAAACTGGCATGTAAAATTTCAACTTGATACAAGCAGAAGTTTTTGAGTTGTGAAGTGATACATTTATAATAATTGTTTAAAAGCTACTGCGGGTGGTTAAGATTCTTATAGTCTTGTAGTGTATAGGTTTGTTTAGGAAGTAAAGCTTCGTACCGAGTACCCCCACACTTCCCTCTTCCACTTATCTTCAACTATGACATTCATCATGATTAATAAATTTCAATATTCAGTATTTCATTGCAATACGCTCGCTTCAATGATAGAGCCTCGCAATGCTTAGTTTCTATGTATTCAGTTGCTTGAGTATTGCGGTGTTAGGCAGCAACATATTTTATTGTAAAGAATGTTTGTTGAATGTTAATTTTTATCTAGTTATAATCGGTGCAAAGACCAGAAGCAGGAGACAGTTAGAAGCATAGATGCTTACTCCAAATCAATAAAATTATTGAAATTAGTTGTATGCAATGGTATGTTCACTTTCGCGTTAAAAATAAGCTTTTAACGAAATCGAAAAAATCTCAGCCAATGGTACTGCTCTCCACAAATCATGACATCCAGCCTCGGTCAAATGAAGTGATTTTTGTCGCAGCTACTTACTTTTCCGCAGCGATTAGTAGCAACGACTACAACAGTCACACGGAGGTACTGGTACCATCGAGTAGTTAGTACTAAGTGAGAAGAGAAGATGAAGATAGACCGACGAGTCTTAACGTTAATTCGTCGGTTTGCTTTGCTCTTGAAAGAGCTGGCTTTGGATGATCCATTTGCCTACAGAAATATTCTTCGGCTAACTAAAGTTAAGTTTAAAGGATCACTAGAATTGGTTACACCTCTAATAGAAAAAAAAGATACACTTATGAGAACTTCAATACTTTGTCAAACTGAAAATAACTTTGAGTTACTTAGCAAGTGGTTATAGTCCCTAGATATTTATTTTTTTCCGTTTTTTTCAACATTAAATTTCAGCATTAAATATAAAATTGAATATAAATCAAGTAATTCTGTACATTGGCAGACAATTCTTTTTTAACAATATTTCAGTAACATGAGCCCTCAATAGCAAATGCTAGACCGAGAAAGTATGAGATAAGACCACGACTAGCGATAAGAGGTGTCAAACGAGTCAACAGCAGCGCTGAGTAACGGTGAACTAGGTCACATAACCGCCCTACTCGCTTTTTCTGGCAACCGAACATGTTCAATTGTTATCGCCGCTACTATTTACTCGCTGCGAGTCGAGTCACAAAGCGATTTCTGTCGCTGCTACTTGAATAGCAGCGAATAATCACTCCGTGTGACCGAGGCTTTAAAAAGTAAAATCGGAGCTACATTCCAATCCTAGTTTCACCGAACAAAGTAATGTTAAATGGAAAGACAAAAATTGAAGATGAATTTAATTAATATTATGTAGTGTATGGTGTGAGGGTTAATGAGACAAGTGTGGTAGAACGTGATTCTACCCTGTCAAATAATCTACCTTGAGTTCACTTGATTAAACTGTCACCAAGTCTGTTATGCTATTCACCTACTTTGCAGTAATAACTCCGGATCTTCATCGGTTTTAGAGTCAAAGCAATGTCGCGGTCTCCCACACTTCTCTATGACTGTTATTACTGAGACTTGATAGCCACCAACGGCAGAGTAAACGCTTGATTAATTTACCAGTCAAATCCAATTAAATTAATTAGCAACAAGTGAAAGAGATGAAGGGTACTTTGTCATAAGTGATACTTATTACAAGCTTTGAATATATGATGACGAGGTGTATCCCGTGTATTAGTTCCGTCTGTTATCTCGTCTCCAGTAACCTCTTGATTCATCTAGGAAAATGCTATTGTTGTCGGAGTCCAAAAATCCAACAATATATGCCATTCGACATAAAGGAATAAAACCCAGATTTTTATTACCGTATCAATACATACCGGATCTCACTTGGTCTTTGGTCACTACAAACATGATATTGGTGATACGAGAGCTAAACGAATCGGAAATGCAGCTATACACTCTTTTTACAATTTGTATTAACATTTTACAATCAAATTGGCCAGCCTATATCAGGAAAAAAATAAAGCCACTAGGCCTAAATAAAATAGCCACTGGAGGGTTGGGGTCAGTTACATTTTTATTTGCCTAGTTTGCCCGATCTTCTCGAATTAAAAATTCTGTGCTCTCATTAGTTCCCTCCACATTTTTTTCCTCCGCATTGTCAAAAGCTAATATTAAGAGTATTGAGAGATAAGGTTGTAGATTGGTCGCACAACACATTTATATACCAACAAATTTATATCCATGTACATGAGGCGAGAACTGAAGTTGTAGGACGCATATTGATCGGAAGCAGCCGAAAATAAAAAGGGGCCTGATTTGCTCGTATAGGACAACAGTTGGCGCTCCTCCGTAGTCACAACATGGATGGGTGATCTACAGATAACCATGGTTAAATCCCTGGACGGGACTTGCTTGGTGTTTACGTTCACCCAGCATAGCCGTATAAAAAGATAACTGATTATTTTAAGAGACGACTCACAGGTTGCGTATGTCAATTGTGACAAGATCTTTTTTTTTTTTTTTTAAACAAATTCTTTATTGGCATAAGTAACAAAAAAAATATTTGTGTTTACCGGAGCCATAATGTTATTTTGAGAGGGGTTATTTTGTGCCTTTTTATAATTTTGATATTTTGTAAGGGATTGGAGCTTTTTAATCAAATTTGGGGAAGGGTATAATGGATAATTTCGGAGTATATATTTATATTTTTTTATTTTTCTAAACGGAAGTTTTTGAATGGATTTTTGTTAGGGTTGTTTGCAGGTATTTAAACGGGTATCATAGGCAGTCTGTGGACTGACTTAAGAGTGGACCAACCTGGCATTTGCCTAGTAAATTGAGGGAAACCACAGAAAACCTCAATTAGGTTGGGTGGACCCGAGTCCTTCCAAAATTCTTCCTATGTTTTCCCTAAGTAATTTTTATTTATTTTTTAAATTTTATTTCGTTTGTGGATTTCTGTTGGTGAGTAGACTCCAGATTTTTTCAATTTTAGGCTAAGGGGAGTAATTTATTTCTTTTACGAATTTTAGTGTAAGTTTAATATTTTTTAAATTTGAGAATAGGATGGTCTTGATTTTTTCATTTTTGTCTTGAATTTCTTGTATTTTAATTTCTTGGTATAATTTATTTCTTTCTGATTTATATTTCGGACATTCCAATAGGATGTGAGCTACATTTTCTTCTTTTTCAGGACAAGTATAACATATTGGTGAATCACTTAGTCCTATTATATAGTTGTACTGAATGCATCGTGCATGGTAACTTCTTAATCTATTAATTTTCATTATATCTGTACGTGGTAGTTTTGTTTTCCAAAACCATGGTTTAAGTGGAATTTTTTTGACTATTAATTTGAAATTTTTTGCTTTTTCTGGTTCTTCTTGTAGTTTTATATTAAATTTTTCAAACATATTCTTTTTGGATAGTGTTATGAGGTCTCTTGTTGGTATTTGTTTTTCAGATTGTTGTGTAGGGGTTTTGGCAAGTTTGTCTGCTTCCTCGTTTCCTTCTATTCCTTGATGTGATTTGACCCATATAAAGTCTATTTCTTTATTGTTTCTTCTTATTTCTGCTATATTGTTTAAAATATTCATGAAGATGTGATCCAAGTGTGTAGTGTATGAAATGTTGTCAAGTTTTTTAAGAACGCCCTGGTTGTCACATGCTATCGTGTATTTGTTATAGTTATTTTGTAATGTGTTAATGTATTCTAGTGCATGTAAAATTGCTAAACTTTCTAATGTATATATACTAGTATGTTGAGGGCATGAGTAGCCGATGCCTTGTTTTAATTGGGGGTCATAATAAGAATATCCTGTTAAATTTTGTTGTTTTGATCCGTCTGTAAATATAGTGTAAGTGTTGTGTGGATGTAATTTATTTAGTTGATCTTCGAATGTAATGTTATTGTAAGGATAAGTAAATTTGGGTATATATATATTTGGTTTTTGATATAGGTTTTCATAATTAATTTGATGAATTGGTAATAATTCGTGTTGGTATATACTTTGATTTAAGTAAGGTAATAGATTATTGTAGCTATTGTTTAATAAGGGTGTAGGTTTATGTCGCCAGTATCTGTGTACTCTGTTTATTTTGTTAGATAGTTCTGATATAGTTTTGTATATGGTAGAGTATTGAGTGTATAATTTTAATAGTAGTTTGTCAGCTAAATGTTGTCGGCGAAGGTTAAGTGGTTGTTCGCAGCATTCAGTTAATATAATGATTATTGGTGTTGATTTTAAATATCCCATAGATAATCGTAAGGCCCTGTATTGAATGCGGTCGAGTTTTGTAAGTAAGTATTGTTTTGCGTTACCGTAGAAAGGTGATGCAAAGTCTAAGCATGATCTTATTGTTGCCCTATAAAATGTAATCATGGTTTTTGGATCACTTCCCCATGATTTGTTGCAGGTCATTTTCATTATGTTCAGGTATTTTTCACATTTTAAGGAAATATTCTTGATGTGTTCTTTCCATGTAAGTTTTTGATCGAGGAAGAGACCAAGAAATCTGATTACTGTTTTTCGTTTTATTTGTATATTTCCAAAATTGATATAATTTTCTAGGTGGGGATTATTTCTTCTTGTGAAAACACAACATTCTGATTTTTCATGGGATAGTTCTAGTCCAGTAATTCTAGTCCAGTTTTGAATTGCTTGTAATGCTTGACTAAGATCATTTACCATGTCATCAATTTTTTTACTGATTGAGTATATTAATACATCATCGGCAAACTGGAGTATTTTTACAGGATGGGGTATTGTTATTTCAAGGTCTGAAGTGTGAATTATGTATAATAGGGGGCTTAAAATAGCCCCCTGTGGGATACCTTTTCTAGTTATTCTACTTCCTACTATTTCTCCGTTGACTCGAAAAAGTAGTGTTCTATTAGTTATTAATTTTATAATAAAATTTGCAGTTTGTTGTGGTATGTTCATTTGTATTAATTTATGATGTAATATATTAAGGTCAACATTGCCATAAGCTTGTGTAATGTCTAGAAGTAGTGTTAATACTGACTTTTTTTGTGTGAATGCGCTGTGTATGTCTGTTACAAGCTGACTTTGGCTTTCTAAAACTGATTTATTTTTTCTAAATCCTTTTTGCGATTTTGCAAGTTTTTCATTCGACTCTATCCACCATTCCAATCTATTTTTAATTAATCTTTCAAAAGTTTTTAACATACATGATGATAATGAAATTGGACGATAATTTGAGGCTAAATCGGCTGTTTTTCCTAGTTTTTTAATGGGGATTATTATAAATGTTTGCCATGATTCAGGAATTTTTTGTGTTTCCCAAATGTTATTAAATATTTCTAAAAGTGTGTTTTTTGAAATTGGGGTTAGGTGGTGTATCATGTCATAGTGAATATTATCGTGTCCAGGGGAAGTATTGCTGTGTTTAATAGCCGTTTTAAATTCGGAAAATGTAAAAGGTTTGGTTAGTACATGAGTGTTGTTACTATTTAAAGATTTTGGGATTATATTTGTTACTGATGGGGGGGCTAATTTATCCATAAATTCCTCTAGCCAGGTTCCTGGATTTGTTTGTATTTCATTTGATGGATTTTTATTTAATTTTTTAAACGATTTCCAAACACTGGATGGTGTATTTTTTGAAAAGTTTAGGTTATCACAATATTGTTTCCAACTATTTCTTTTTTTAAGTTTAATTAATCGTCTAAATTTTGTGTGTTTACGTTTGAAATTAATAAAATTTGTTAAATTTGGATTGGCGTTAAAGTTTTGATAAGCGTTGTATCTTTCATATTTTGATTGTTCGCAGGTTGTATCCCACCAATAATAAGGTTGGGATAAGGAGTTGAAATAATTTTTCTTTTTTTTATTTCCGGAATTGAATCTTTAGATGCTGTGTTTATATCATCTATAAAGTCATTGTATGTTAATAGTGTATGTTTTATTAGTCTGTTTTGTGTTAGTATTTCCATATTATCCTCATATTTTGTCCAATCTGCTTTATCAACATTCCAACGTCTTGTTGGGTATCGATATATTTTTTCTATGTGGGAGGAATTTGTTTCTAATATTATCGGATAGTGGTTCGAACTATGTGGATCTTTTAAAATTTTCCATTCAAAGTCAGTTGCAATGTTATTAGAAGCTATTGCAAGGTCTATTACAGATTGTGTTTTTTGGTTTATTTTAGGAATAAGGGTTGGTATATTTTTATTTAAGATTATTGCATTATTTTGATCAATTGCTTTTAATAAATTTTGACCTTTGGAATCAGTATTACTACTACCCCAGGCTTCGTGATGACTATTAAAATCTCCTATTAGAAGGTATGTTGGTTTAATTGCTTTTATTAGATCATGCCATTTGTTAGAGAGAATTTGAGTCATTGGAGGGTTATATATTGATATAATATTTAATTTTGTGTTCTTATATTTTATTTGAATGCCAATATGATCCGTTCCTATCTTTGGAAGGTTGTTAAGTATTGTGTAGTGTATGTTGGATTTAATTATTATTGCGACTCCCCCACCTCTTCTGTCATCTTGCCTGTCTAATCTTATTATATTATAACCTTTAAATGTAATATTTGTTTCATGTTTAAACCAAGTCTCAGAGAGGCAGGCTATGTCAATTTTAGATGAATATAAGAGGTGTTCGAGTTCATCTTTTTTATTATTTATTGATCTTATATTCCATTGTAATATTTTAAATGTTCGTAAGTTAAACTCACGAGCACTCAGTACACTATAGTCTGGTTTTGGAATGTCACGAAGTTGATCCATATTATGGGAAATTTATTTTTGAAAGTATATTTTTTATGACTGTATCGTCGATTTGAATATTTTTTTCCGCGTTTAGTTCTTTTATTATTATTTTAGTTATTTCTGTGATAAGGTTGATGAGATTTTTATCTAGATCATGATGTAATGTTTCATTATTGTTTGGGGTTTGTTGTGTCGGTTTATGAGGGTTAGACTGTATCAGTCCCCCAGGTGTTTGTTTTGGAGTGATTAGTTTTTGAAAATATAATTCTTTATTTGGTTGAACATGATTTAATCGTTGTCGCTTTGGTGCTACTGAAGGGGTTGATATTACTGTTTGATTTTGAAATTTGCGAGATTCAGTTTTATTAGATGTAGGAATAGGTTGTGATACCGTTTGTTGCACCGTTGTTGAATAGGTGTTAGTATTAGTTATTTTTGATTTTGCTTCACCGTAAGATATATTATTTTTGACCATAATTTCTTTTATTGATTGTTGAGATTTGAATTCAGGACATTGGTTTATATTAGTTGTTTTATGCCCTTGTTTACAATAAAGACATATTGGGTTTTCTTTAATTGGGCATGATTTGATTATATTGTGTTCATTAAGACCGTGTGTGTTAGGGTTTAACCCGCATGTTTCACAGCGGGCTGATCCTTTACAATTATTTTCGTTATGTCCGTATCGTAAGCACTTTCTACATTGAATTACTCGCGGTATAAATGTTTCGATAGGACATCGTACAAAGTGTAAGTAAGCGTGAGTCGGTAAAATTTGGCCTCGGATTGTAATTATGACGGATTGAGTGGGCAGATATTTTGGTTCGTTATTTTCAAAAATTTTTCGATTTATTCGTTTAACATGAGTTAATTTAATGTTTGGCATATTATGAAATTCCATATTTTGTAAAATTTCGTTTTCTGTAAGAGAATGTTCTATTCCACGTACAACACCTTTTTTTAAATAATATTGATCTTGGAATATAAATTTTATATTCTTTGTTTAGTTCTATGTTATTTAATAATTTATTTGCAGTATTGTATGTATTGAATGTTATTTTTAATTTATCGATTCCTATTTTTGTAATTTTATTTATATCCTTTGAAATATATCCAAGTTTGCCTTGTATTAACTTACCCATCGTCATTGGGTGTAAGCGAGACAAGCCTTTTTTTCCTGGGATTAAATTTTTGTTTTCAATAATTACATGGTATGGACCGATGTCAGTGTTCTTGAACAAGCAGCATTCTTCATTTGGTAGCGGTATTGGTTGTAATTTTTCACTTGGTATCACTTGTACGTCCCGATGTGTTTCTATTCCGCCACTGTTTTCTTGCATTTTATAATATTAATTTTTCTTTTAAGTTTCTCTTATAAAGTTTGGATTGGTAGTTGTATAAAAGTGGTTTTCTTGAGTGTTTAAAGCTGGACTTCCTTTTTTCTGACTCTTTTAATCAAGAATTTTGGACAAGATCTTAAATATAAGCTCGTAATAAACTCATTCATTAATCAAAACACAACTTAAAAATCAGTGTCTACATTTCAAGGTCTATGTCATTGTAACTCATTTACAAATTCTAAGGTTTATACAGTTAATGGAGCGACACTCTAACCCCGTGCCATCTAATATACATATTTAGTTGTATACTCCCTTTAACAGGCCTAGTCCCTCCACGGGCTGTTGCATCGCGGAGTTAGCTGGGAATAGAAGTTACTTTTCTGTGCAGTCTGTGTTTAGATTCTGCTGTGTGAGTTCAAAAAACCGCCTGCTGTAGGATGGAGCTGTTTAAGGATTCGAAGACACTCTCCACATTAAATAATAGTACTTGCTTATTTATCAAAACGGCTTCTGGCCGTCAGCAAGACCAAGAAGAGGGAAGTAAAAACTTCTAGGAGGGGGAAAGAAAGACTCCTGGTGAAGGGAAGGAAAGACTCCTGGGAGAAGGAAAGAAAGAAAATCTGGTAGAGGCAAATCCACCAGAAACTAAATGGCAGATTGTCTAGCCGGAAATTTTCACCCCTATTAAAGTAGGATAGACTAAGAAAACCCAAATAGTAATAAAAATGACTAGCTTAAGTAAGAATGACGATTAACTTTTAAAACTTTAGATTCTTTTCCCTTAACATCTTTTTTATTCAAATATGATTTGAAATTCGGATCGGGTTGGGAGGTTGGGCTATTGGAGTTGCCTGTAGCAGACAGACTCTGCTATGAAAATAGACAGAGAGTTGAAGAGGAGGTGACAGGATTGAAATATGATTTGGAGATGCAAAGCAAAGCAATTTTAATTTGTTTGGGCTACTTTGCCCCCTCTGAGCAACTCGCTCTAAGTAAACACTTGCCTCTAATTCAATTCACATTAATCTCTTATTTATCATTGGTCAATTCCAACCATACATTACTGCTCTTTCTCTTCTTCTTTTTTTTATAACAATATAATTTTTAATATTTATTTTTTGCCGGTAAGCGATTTTTGTTTTTACTCCTTCCATAAAAAAATTGTTTGGAATACAGTAATTTGTCGAATATTTACCATATAATTAATTCTACTCTACTTTCTTTAAATAATTCGTAATAACCACCGTGTAATACATATGAACAGTATGTTATATATGTTGACTATTCTCCTACTATACTCAATAGAATATTCATTACAATTCATTTATAATGACTGTGGTGTAATATTTACTATTTACCTGTTGACTATTCTCTCACTGTATTCAACAGAATTTTTATTAGAACAATGCAATTATAATAACTACGGTTCAATATTATCTAATTATATATTAACCATTCTTATAATATATTCAAGAATGATTATTAAAAGTTTGCTGAAGAATTTAGAGTTAATGCAATAAATTTAATAAAGTTCGCCTAAAAATACAAGAAACGTTAAAAATAAAAACGTTATCGTGTAAAAATATAAGATTTATTGCTGTTAAACTGTCATTTTATTAACTTCGATTAAAAAATATATATTTAATTGGCCAAAAATTGTTATTCACAGTTTTTCATTGGCTATGCATGTTGCGCGAGTTATCAAGCAAGAAAACAATAATAAGCATAAAAACATGTAATTAGATATTTACTTTACTTCATTTACTTCTGGGCCGTTGTCTTGGAGTATGAGCAAGTCTTTTAAAATGAATTAACACTCGACAATGTGTCTTATTCTTGTGTAGACGTGTTCAGCTCGACGGCGCTTTATGAGGTTGAGTTTCGATGTTTCCACGACTTAAAAGGAATAATTTAAGTGCATTTCCAAGTATTCATCTAGACAAAACCTCATAAAAACACAACATTATAACTGAGGATAAGCACTTATATTATTCCTATTATTAATTGCGGAAAAAATAAAAATTATATTTCTATCGTGGCCACTCTGAAGTGAAAAACTATTTAAATATTATTTTAACGCATAAATTTAGTTTATAATTTGATATTTTTTACTTTCTCTTATAAAGAGAAAGTATTGTGATGGCGCTAAAATTCGATTTTGAGATTTTGATGGATTTACACGTTTCGAGGTCCCCTGAGTCCAAAAAAGTGGTTTTTAAAAAATGTCTGTCTGTCGTCTGTCGTGTGTCTAAATGTCTGTCTATCGTGTGTCTGTCGTCAGTCTGTGCAGACATCTGGAGCCTAAACTACTGGGACAGAAAAATCATAAACCGAGGTGAATTCGAGAAAATAATTTTAGCTCCAAATTTGGGGGCGCTACCCCCCCCCCCCCCCCCCCCCAAAAAAAAACACTGAAAAAACGTGAAAAAAATTATTTCTCGAAAACGGTTCCGACTATTTTGAGGTCTAAAAATTCTAAAATGTAGCCCATTTAAATACTAATCTATAAGCCGTTTTCCCGGGAAAAATCCGCGGACGGAGAGAGCCCTGGTCCTATTCCCCGCCCAGGAGATATTATTTTTATAATACATTTTGATGAAATATTCAATAATAATTAAATGTACATACGAAAACTAATAAATGCAGGGCTTGTAGTGAGTCACTGAAAGTCACTTAAAGTCACTTATTTTGACGAGAGTCACTTTTTTGTCACTTATTTAAAAAAAAGTCACTGAAAGTCACTTATTTGGGCTTACAACAAAATGTTTTCTTATTTTTTGTAGTTTTTTAAATACAAAACATATATTTTAACTGTTTTTCAAAAGGTATTTATAAGCTTAAGACTTTTTTTAACTATAAATTTTATATTAGGCCTACTTTGAACTGTGTTGAATGATAAAGTTTGTGACAGTTGCACTAGATTCAGCTGGCGTGTGGTGTTTTATCGTCAATATTATGAAGATGGATGAAAATAATAAAAAGAATATCTTATTCCGAACTCTCTCCTGATTGTTATTACTTTTCCTCACAACCTATAGTAGGAAAAGTATTGTTTTCACTAAAAACTTTTTTTTCGAGGTTTCAACGGAATTATCCGTTTTGGGTGTTTTTAAGACCTCCTGAGTGGTTATGACGTCTGTATGTATGTATGTAAGTATGTGCCTGTGTATGTTATCATCGTAGCCCCCAAGGTATTTAACCTAGAGAGTTGAAACTTGGCAGAAAATCAGTCATTATCTGTAGTGGTGCTGCCCGGAAAATCAACTTTTTCCGCCATCTTGAACGCAGTTTGCTGAGTCAGCATAATTTAAAAAAAATCGTAATAAATCGAAAATGGTCCTGATCGAGTTGAAATATGGCACGAATGTACCTCTCTGTATGACAAACAAGCCCACCAAAAAGTTTTTTTTTTCACCACTTTTTCTTTTTTTGAAGAATGATTGGACGTGGCCTCTGAAGTGAGGAAAAGTTCCGAGTACCCCGTACCCGATTTTTTTTTTTTTCGTACAGTTACGGTACACAAAATCAAATAAACAAAAAACCGTTCTAAAATTTTTATAACTGCATTTGTTTATCTGTGCTAAACAACAAAAAGTAACTAAAATAATATTTTTTTACTTAAAATTAAGTCACTTAAAGTCACTTATTTGGGGAAAACAGGTCACTTAAAAGTCACTTATTTTGAAAAAAATAGTCACTAAAGTCACTTAATTTTGAGGAAAATCTGCTACAAGCCCTGTAAATGGAAAACACTTGGCTAAATAATTATGAACTCGTATATGAGAAAGTTTGTCTGAGTTGTCTCGGACCGAATTTTTTTTTTTTTTTTTACTGAATCGGCTACCTAGCAAATAATGCCTAGAAGTCGTTTATTTTCTGATGATCTGTGACTGTATTTTTTAAATTAATAGTTATAAAAAAAGAAAAAAACTTTAAGATAAATATGATGCGGAAGATTTAATTGTAATTATAAAAAGAAAAAGAAAAGAAATAGGGGGGGGGGGGGAATAATAATAAAGTAAAAGAAAGGAAAAGACGTTGGTGGAGATTCTTTGTCCACCTCAACAGGTTTCCACCTTACAGGGTGTTATATACATAGCCAAAAATCTGTTGCGAATAAAAGGTTAGACAGCTTAAACAAGTTTACAGTATGTATTACCAAAAGACTAATTCTTTTAGGTGTTACATATATTTTGGAGATGTCCATGTCTAATAATTAGTAAACACTGATGCCTAACTTTTGTGAGCTATTCTGTGTGCATAAATCTTCCGATGTTTGCATTGATGTCTGACATTCAGTGCAGGCTTGTATTTCTAACTATATGAATTTGTACGTGGATGGATACGACAGTTTCCAATAAGCACTGGTTGAAGGTGTAAGAGCGGCGGGAAGGAATGAAGTACGACGAGGTAGAGGTCTGAGGAGGTCCAACTAAGTCCTGCTTTAATATAATTTATAGTGTAGTCAGTTGGGGACACGAGACTTGAGCCTGGAGTTGGGAGGTGATTTATGCGCCGGCCTCTCCGCTCAGTTAGGCCCGATAAATACGGCTCAAAACTTGAACCAACAAGAATTAACTCATCTCACTGTCAGCTTCCAGTTCCGTCCCTTCCAATAATGCCCCGGGCTTAGAGCCCCTCTCTTCCTCATACGTCCACCAACTATTATAAGAACAATTCAAGTCTTCATTTTTTTATAATGCCAGAATATTAATACAATGTAGTTTGTTTTTAAATCAAGTATCATTTTTCACAGGCAATTTAGTCCAAACAATGAAATCCTCGGTGAAAGATCCCGTGACTAATTTGGTCGGAAATACATGTATAGATTGTCTGTGAAAAGATAATAAATAAAAAGCGCACTGTATTGTTTAGCTCAACAGGGTGAACTTAATACGTATCGTCAAACTTATAGGTATTATTCTACACACTGAGGCAAGTAAAAAACTTCGTCTAATTATGAGTCCGAATATCGCGCGTTTCCGAGTTATGAGCAATTTTTGGATCTTAGAAATAAATTAAACTGTATTTAAGTAAAGTATTAAAAAATAAGGTGGCTTTTATACTTGTCAAAATATACCTAAAATTGTCACTAGTCGTGTCTAAATGCACACAAATGTAAAAGGGCGCGGTACAAAGACGGTATGTGTAGATGTAGACCACAGAATGGTAATTCAGATTGCCTCTTTGAACGCAACGTTGTGAACTATGTCGATTCCGGTAGGAAAAAAGTAAGGGATAGATAGGTTACGGAATGATCAAAGTGCGCCACTTACTTGATAAATGAAATTGTTGGATTAAAAATCCTCTAAATATCCTTTGTATAGTACACCCAACAAATTTCGAACCTGAAGAGAGAAAGAGCCATGTCCATTCGAACCGTTAATCTAATCTATACGAATTTAGTCTATCATTAGTCTGTAAAATTTGCAATGTGCTACATTTTTACTTTCTCATAAATGTAGTATATATAAACAGAAAGTTTTCTGATGACGTGAAAATTCTATTTTGAGATTTTTATGGATTACGCGTATTGAGGTCCCCCGAGTCCAAACAAATTTTTTTTTTTTAAATGAGTGTTTTGGCTGTGGAGCCAAAACTACTTGGCCGAGTTTGATGAAATTTGGCATACAGGTTCAGAAAAATCATACCCCCTATGGTAAAATCAAAAAATCTTGGATATTTTTTTCACATAATAATTTCATAGGCTTTTTTTCGTACATACGTTATTTATAAAATAAAATTATTACGGTGGAAGTAAAATAACTCAAAAAAGCTATAATGTCCACTAAAAAGGGCGCTCGGTTACAAGTAATGTATAAGTTCTATAATAATCCAACTGTCTCCAAGTTAATTGAACCTCTCCAAGTTAATTGTATTCTCGCAAGTTATTTCAACTGTCTCCAAGTTAATTGAATAGTCTCTAACTTAGAGTCAATGTTATTAGATTTATCAGTATGTGAAACAAAGCCGCAGTACCTTATTTTAGAACCGGCCGGTTTCAACCGCTTAAGTTGGTCATCGTCACTCACTAATCAGATCAAAACGCTCTGTATTATTATATTGTTGTTTGTTTTAATGATCAATTTCACTCTTTGAATTATATTTATCTCAATTAAGTTGAACTAGATAGAGTAGAAGCGACTAATTCGAAGAGATCAAATCGAAGCAACTTATTCGACATTATTGTGAAATTATGTATGATGTATATGAAGAAGGAAAGGTATTATTTCTTCGCTTGATATTTCCTCGGGCTCTCTGTTCGAGACACAACTGAGAAAATTTTACAACAAAAAAAGGAGAAAAACTTGCTCTCTTAAAAAGGAAACTAACTCAAGTAGGTGGAACAAGAGCTCGAGGTTTAGCAGGAAAAAAAAAACTACAAGGAAGCTACTATATCAGAAGAAAAGTCCCCTTCGTGTACAAAGAGCCAACCACTTGTCACCGGTATCTGCAGCGACCACTCTCCTCGAAGTAGACCATTCACGTCCACATTCGTCCTTACCAGCACCCCATTGCTACGACAATAGTAGCCCATAATGTAACAAATGTAAGAGCGGCCGTTGTGGCAAGGGGGGGCCGCCAAGTGGCCTTTAGTTTCCTTAATACTCCGCATCGGCAACGTCCTTATAGAAATATCCAACCATTTTTCTTACGACCCCCCCCCCCCCCCCCACGTCCTTTGTATTTTGCACCACTTCAACTACACAGTTATTTCCCTTCCACCCGTCCGCTTATTTTCCCTTTTCCTAAAAAGAAAACTATTTGTTTTTATTTAAAATAATAAAAGTTGTAAAACTAACCAATGGCACTAATAAGAAGGAAAATAATGCGGAGATCACCAAGTATGTTTATCCTCTTATTCCTCTCAATTCAGAATACTCATTTTAATGTTTCTTGGCGAAGTAAGTGTATTGACGATGTTTAGGAAGCTATATATCTTAGAAAGAGTATATTTTGGTTTGTCTTCTATACTCTATACAAATCTAGATTTGTATTCCAAGCTTAATGAAATTTTGTACTTGGCCTTTAAGAGAAAGGGAACTCCCATCCCTTTTTGATGAAATTGTTCACCCTCTCTAACATCATAGTTTTGCACGATTGACTATTGTGAAAAAGTATTAAAACCTCTTCACTCTGCGTAAATCTCAATCATCGCTGAGTGCTTTAACTAGTAGAAAATTAATTAACCAAATTAAGACAAATATAGGAGTACTAACTGCCTTCTTACTTTTAAAATGAATGCATCGTCAATATGTTCATCATAGGGGCCGGTGTAGCCGAGGGGTTAGCGCACTCGACTCTGAAACCAAGATCTAAACCCCGGCTGTGAGTTCGAATCCCAGCGGGGTAAGACATGTTTCACACTGATTATCTCATCGATTAGATGAGTAAAGTGGCCGGATAGCCCCCGTCCTGTAATAACCCTGGCAGTTGATCGGGACTAAAACCCAAAAGAAAAAAAAAAAAAATATATATATATATATGTTCAACCCAAAGTCATTGATTAAAAATAGGTGTTGACAGAAGAATGTGTGTATAGGAGAATCCCTCTTGGAAAATGAAAGTGCAGAGGAATTTATGCTACCTTGGATTTCACTAATGTACAAATATCCAAATTTAGTAGAATTAAAAAGAAAAATTGCTGATACCGGGTTTCAGAATTTTATCTCATCACAATATGTTATACTAACGCTCAGAGATTGAATACGGTTAAATGTGCTTATATTATATGGGGTTTAATAGAAACTGATATAACAAGGCTTATTCAATACCTAAACTGGATCGGTACGGCAATGCTGCAGATTACTAGTATATGCAAGCTGTGAATCATGAGGTTAAACTGTATCGGTTCTGGAATGCTGTAGATTATATCATGTCGTTTAAAACCGCTCTTACCGCGGTTTTGTCTCGGATAACAAACCAAACCCACGTTCCTTGAAGGACTCCCTGATTTACATTGGCTAAAAATCGTACAAAGAGTGTTTCCTCTCTTTTGTAAAACGCAAAATACGAAACAAATAAATTAATTACTCAGTTAAGGTAAAGAAAAAGTTTTTAATTTTTAACTTAATTCGGTTTTTTCACTGAGGAAGCTAATTTGAATAGAAAAAAAGGAGCTAATTTGAATCCCAATCAACCCCTGCATATTCTTTGTTTACTGGTAGTATAAGGCGCAGGGAATCCTGGAGAAAACCAAATTATAATTCTCCGGAATCAGACTATTTCGCCTGTCCCTCTCAGAGTCAACATTTACCTAACCCCTCCCCCCTTCCCCTCAACAAAACGAGTGTGTTCCTATAATCGAACGAGTCATAAACCGAGGAAAAAATTCGCTATATCGAGGATTGCTCTAAATCTGACCATTCAAAATAATTCCCCGTTTGTTTTAGAATAATTGATACACACGCTTTTACTCGTTATATCCTTTAAACCGGAGTTTAAATTGAAACATTAACACGAAAATGATAATTTTAGTTTAGTGTAATGTAAGATTTTTTTTTTTTTTTTTTTTTTTTTTTTTTTTTTTTTTTTTTACGAAGAATTACCTTTTATACTGATTGTTATATTGATTGAAGAGATGTTTCACCGTTGTTCAGTTTTTGGAATAATCAGCAGTCAAAGGGTTTTGTCGCCCACATATCAAATTGCTCTTTATCTTTATCCCACGTTTCTACACTAAGCTGGCTCCAGAAGACAGATTAACCATAACAATTATTAAATTTACATTTAACAAAAACAGATTAATCATAACATCAAGGAACATTTTTGGTTCCGTGCGAACCAACATATTTTAAAAATTACTTGTTCGATTTTAATGATTTTTATAGTAGGTCATAATTAGTCCATTGTTGGTGCCATTTGTTTTTCTTCTACATGCTTACAAACATACATTTATTTACACCTATATCTTCATTAATACTCATTTGATTTTTATGAAATTGGTGGTTTGTCAAAAGAAGCCCGCAGATTACCCTAGATCAATTTCAACCGTCTGCGCTCTTTAAATTGTGCTAAATTATTCCTTTAATTCATGTAAAAAATCAAAAGAATTTTTGCATATTAAAATAATCTGCCAATTAGTGTGGCACGTAGCTTCCTCACGTCCTATTTCGTAAAATTTAATGATTTTATGCTTTCAAAACCCATTATTATCCAATTTATTTCATTTTTCCCCCGTGTTTTTCAATCTGTCAAAATTGTTTTGATACAATTTTGACACATTTAAGATATAAGGGGGGGGGGGGGGGGATTAAATGAATTTGACAATAATAGGTTGCAAAAGCATAAAATCATTTTAATTATACGAAATTAGGCACGAGGAAGCTATGTGCCCCACTAATTGGCAGACTATTTTTTTTATAGTTTCTTTCTGTTATCTTTTTCTGTTTTTTTACTTCCTTTGGTCTCCAAGTATCATGCTTAATTCTTTAATCCTGAACCTGAAGCACCCTGTATATTGTGAATTATATAATGTTATCCTTTCATTGTGGGTAGTAAAAATAGAATGTCAGACGTAATGAAAAATTTCACAATACCTTTTAACATAGGTATATACCAACCATCACTTTTTTTTTAATAAGTGTCTTTAATTATTTTTAGTTTGTTTTCTTTATTTTATATATAAAAAAAAGTATAATCCAATTTAAACATTAAAATTAAAGGGAAAATGTTTTGTTTTTGTATGTAAGAGTAGAGGGAAGGGGGGGGGGGGGGGGGGGGGGGGTTGATAACGTTGTATATGAAAGGTATATGTTTCACCCGAAACTGTCTCTGCGTTTTTTTTTTTAATTTGATACAATATTGTAGCAAAGTACGAATAAAAAATACATATAAAACTCAAAAAAAAAAACACAACGTATTGTTAGTCGATGGCAAATTGTATTTTTTTAAAATTAAAAGAAGGAATAGGAAACAAACAAAACTCCGCTTGTTTGCTGGCAACACAGGGGGTTTTTCTTTTCAAACAAATAAAAATATAAAAACATCCTTAACATTTTCACAGTGCTTTTACAATTAACTTTTGGTTTTCATTTCAGTGCGTGAAAACTAAAAAATATTAATTAATGAATTAAAAGAAGAAACTGTAGCTCATTAAATTGAATTATGGAAACTCTTTCAAAAATTATTTTTATATTCAAGGTCGGTGTACCCTAGAGTTAGATATTCTGGCTTTTTTTTTTTTTTTTAAATGTATTTTTATAAATTGCAGATTGTGGATAATTTACATTTTTTCATTTCTATAGGCAATCTACTGTAATAAAGTGGACCTGTTATTAGATAATTCTGTGATTTAGATTTTTTTAATAGAGAGTTAAGATGATGTAACAGTATTTTGATCCAGTCAAGCAGTCATGTTGTAGATATATTTGATCTTTTTCATAGTAGTGAAGAAAAGCATTCCTCTCATGTAAGAGATATACAAGTAAAACAGTGAAGCCCCAAAAACATTAAGTGCAGCATATCACAAACATCGACAAATTAAGAGAACATAACAGATGAGTAATTACAAATTAATAAACAGGTCGTGTGTTCTAGTCAGCACACACCGAGGGTCCGTAGGCAAAATTGTATTGTTTAAGTAGTGCCCTATTGATGGTGCTTTTTAAAATGTTAAAAAGCCTACTTTCAACTATCCTATGTGTCTGATATTCTAGAACAAACATCTGATTAAGTATTTTTTGCCATTGAACCGGACTTTAAACATATAAATAAATCCAAAAGAGCATAGTTATCAAATAAAACGTATTTTGTCAATAAAAACAAAAAAAAAGATTTTTCGAAATTTCCAAAAAGTGGTATCTTTACTTTTGGTCGAAGAATGTTCAGAAATTTTTTCAGATTTTTTGCACTTTACATTAGCGA
Organism: Gerris lacustris; assembly: GCA_951217055.1. Taxonomy (NCBI): domain Eukaryota; kingdom Metazoa; phylum Arthropoda; class Insecta; order Hemiptera; family Gerridae; genus Gerris; species Gerris lacustris. The sequence continues at coordinate 30,121,004 of OX578278.1, forward strand.
TATAGGGGGGGGGGGGGGATTTTCACACCAACTTCAAACTCGCCTACGTTCGTCCTATCAAAGCTTATAACAAAAAAATTATATATTTTTGTAATCAACTCGACGTACCCTTTCATATGATACCCCACAAGATTCCAAAAAAAACAAAAACATTTTAACCCTTAAGTTTTTTTACCCTTACTTTTTTGGAAAATAATTTTTTTAAGTCGCTCTACTTTTAAAATGTGTGGGTAGGTACTATACACATATATGCTAAATTTCAAAGCGATCGGACAGCCGTGAGAGCAGGCGACAGACGGACAGACGGACAGACACACGCAGGAAAATATAAGGGTCCTTGGTTTTACCTACGGACCCTAAAAACTGTTGATAACGCCTCATACTTTTAGTGACATACGCATATAGTCATATACTATGATCTTTCGTAGTAATGCTGTTTAAAAAAATTATCTTCTTTTTAGAGCATGGTTTATATAATAAAAGACTGTAAAATATTTTTAAAATAAAATATAATTTTCTACTTTTTAGTCTTCGTCACATTGAATCTTATAATCTATTTTAGCTGTCAGTGGTCGTCGTTGTTGAATTTCTGAAAAAAAAAAGTTTTATTTTATCGAATATAGCCGCCAAAATTTGTCTACATAAATCTGAAAATCTACTGATTTATCGGCAAATTCAAACCATAAAACTAGCAACTGATTTGTTTATGTATTATATTATGACCTAGTGTACAGACCTATAATATAATCATAATAAAAGTTTTTAGAGGAAAATCGGTTCTGTAAAACCAGAGATAAAGCGCAGTGTAGATACAGAGGAGCACGGGAGACAGTGGCTGTCCTAAGCCGAGTATAAAATTAAAGAGGTTAACGGGTTCCAATCGAGCTTGCTCTACTCTACAGCAAAATATTAACCGTTTGAAATTAAATTATTTCAACGAAAATCACCTCTCAGCGAATAAATAAATAGCTGTCAGCGATTTACCGATTTTTCGACTAATGATTTATTTATTTCGCAAAAGTAATGACTGATGTTTGTATTGCTATCAGTAGTACATAATCAATACAAGTTTTAACTTTCTAGGTAGTTGGGATGTGGGTCATTTGTAGTTAGTTTGGCCTGGACAATAACTTGAAGTTAATTATACGCGTAAAAAAATTGTCAAACTAAAATATGTGTTTTTATTTTTTGTGTTAACGTATTGTTCTTGTTTTACATTTTTGTCAATCAAACTATTTTTTTATTTGTGCGATTCTTTTCTAATTTTTCTTTATTATTTTGTGGGTTGGCTTTTTTTCTTTAGTTTTCTCTAAAACATCAATTGCAAATTTGAAGTTTTAAAATATGTTTAAACATTATTTTGGACCTGGAAATATACAGGGGAAGAGAGTCGAGTCAGAAGTTAACTGTTTTAGTTTTACTTTGCCGATCAAGTTATGAGAAGTCCGGGGGAACTTGGGCAGTGCGCGTTGACGACCGATTTCCAACTGCAATTCCGGGTACCGAGCGGCCTGAGGAAACATTTCCACAACGTTCTTTTCTTTTAACCGACGAATTTTGGACTAAAAAAAAATACTTAAGGGTTGTCGAGAAGAAAGACTGTGGAGGTGGCGCACAGGAATTCGCAGTAAAATTAAAAGTGGTCTCATTAGGAAGATCGGTTTTCGGGGGGGGGGGGGGGGGGGGTCGACTGAACTAGAAGTAAAGCGGAGCGTGCTTTAGCACGCCACTCCCAGGGCAGAGCCCCCTGGAAACTTTACTTTCCCTCCTGCCAGTTTTAAATAATTTCACCCAAATTACTTCTTGGAGGGTGGAGAGGAGAAAAGAGTCCAGGCGGCCATTATGAATCCGGCTTGAAAAACTTTAATTTTAACGAGTTACTCTTGGAACATGGTGGAAATTTAATGGTGCGCTATATAGCGACCCCCTCTCTTGTTCTTTCTTCTATTATTATTATAAGTTTAGGGGGAAATTATTAATGGATATTTAAGTGTATTATACATTTTAAATGGTTAATAAAAGCAAAGATTTGAGTTTAAGAACTCTTCTTTTATTATTAAGGTTTCTTTGATTAAGGACTTTGCTCTTGACTGTCACAGCAGCAGGCTTTGCTGAACAGAGCCTCTGTGACTCTTTCGTATTATCTCTGTCATTTTTATATTACTAGATAGTCTGATAGTCTCTACTGGATCACCCCGTTTCTTCAAACTAACTCGACGATATTAACTCGCAAAAGCATATTCTTACTACTTAATATGTAGTTTACTCCATCTCCCTCCTTCTTCAACTTAACAAGACAGTTACTCTGTTTAACCATTACTACCTGTACAAAACTAGAAGTAAATTACATCAATTTATATTGATGGTTCTAAACCTAAAGGGAATTAAATATTTAAATGGTCAACACTGACTACAGGATAAACAAAGAGCCTTGAATGGGGACTGATTGAAGTGTGTCAGTGGGCCACGTACAGCACAGTAGATCCGGAGACTGATCTTTACGGGGTATTTCTTAGCAACGTCTGTCCGGGCAGCCTCGCTCTTCTGTGAATGCCCTATAAAATAGTATGAGCTGAGATGACCGGGTGTAGCCATTAGTATTGTACACTGGTGCCCGGTAAGCTGGTCTGCAAAAATCAAAGGGAATAACCACGGTAGCGCCTGCGACTATCTCCGGGCCTTGCTTCTGAACACAGTCCTCTGTCAATCTCCGCTAGGTAGTCAAGAACAAGCTTAGATACTAACTGCCTGATGCTCCCGGAGGCAAATCCCAGGGTTCCGTTTATTGACGAAAGTTTGACCAAAACAAAGAACTGTAATCTAAGCAGGTCGTAAAAATATGTCTTAGGGGGTAAGAGGAAACTACCTACAAAATTTCATGTCCATAGGTCCAGTAGTTTCAGAAATACTGTGATGGATGAGTGAGTGACTTAACGTGTGCGTGAGTGGTATTTGGCATTATATATATTGGCTACCTCTTGAAAATAGCGCCTGTCACATTATACATCCACTTTATTCATGGTAATACACAGGCGCAAAAACTATGTATATAGGTATATATATGTATTAGGACATAAAGAAAGTGTTATTAATGAAATGTTATTACTTGATTGAAAGAAATGATGTAGGATTGAAAGGTTTCACTTTGATGTGGGCTTCACTCAGGGATTTGGCTTTTTTTAATAACCTCGTTATTTTAGTAGATGAAAACAAAAAACTTGGAGGACACGTGGGTAAAATTAATCATAGCGGAACCGAGGACTCTGGGTTCCCGTGTCAAAGAGATCCCTGTTAAACAGGGATTAATGTTGGGTCGTATGTCGTCCCGGCCGCTCTCTAATCCCTCACCCGATTCTAATCCCCCCTCCCCCCCTGACATCACCGCACAACACTTTTTTGTTGTAGGGCCTGAGGGGTGATAAAATGCATCTCTGATTAGATTTTTTTCTTCTTTGTTTCGGTAATCTGGACTTTGGGTACTTCAATTCATCATGACCTTGTTTTTTATTAAGGAAAATTAAATTCAGTTCTGAAATTAAATCATTCTCTCAGATTAAAATTATTAAAAAAAAAACCTTGAAAAAAGCAAATTGGAACATAACAGAAGAACGCAATAATGATAAAAAATGATCGAGGAAAATAGTTTTCCAAGGGCGGCAAACAAAGTTTTATTATTATAAAGTAGTATATGTGCAATATATAATGTTTTTTTAATACTTTTATTATATTCTATAAATCACGTGGGAAAGTAATTCTATTTTACAAAAAAAGCAGAAAAAAGTTTCTTGTATTTATAACATATCGAAGATAATTTTTACAACCTCTTTAATACTTATCAAGTTTGTAAAAAACGACGAACAAGGAGGAGGACATCGCACGCAGTTAATGTTGTAAGGGCCAGACAACATTGCAAATGGAAAGTCGTAAAAACTCGATTTTATTAGGGCTTTTTCGTGTAAAGGGCTGTAACAATGCAAACCATCCCTTGGTAATGGGGAAGCGAGATTTAAAGCGTCTCTTAATGTTCTGTTTGACAAATGACGGCGGAGGATGTGGGGCCGAGGAGAGACGTTGGTTCAGACACAATACTCAAGGGTGGACGGATAATATCCACAGACGAGCTTCTTCTTTCTTTCACCCCCATCTTCTTCCTGTTAACTCCTTGCAAATGGATATGGTAGGACAGTAAGGGAGTCGAGTGCACGACGCTCCTTTCCGAAATCCCTGCACAATCACCCCTAGGGTAGAACGACTCCGAACAGTCCGGTTGCTCTCCGGAAATGCAGTCCGAGCCATTTAAGGCTCCCTTAACTAGATCCTATTCCAGATGCTTTTTAGACGTTCACCGGCACTTATACCCTTTTCCCATCCGATCCGACCTTTTTCTGCCGCCCGCCGTCCGAAAGCATTTGTTCACTCCGTCACAAATCACTCTTTAAGGGAATCGAGTAGTATAGCTTCCCCGATCCGAAAAGTAAAGAAGAAAGGGAATTCCACTTAATCTCTACAATCCATTAAATCCTTTTCAACTATTTACTCGTATAAGAAGGAACGGAAAAGCAAGAGAAACACACAAAAAATCTCCATTAAATCACCATTAATAACATTAACGATAAAACTGGGGAAATGTTTTTTTCTGCTTTCTTCGCAGTGTGATTAATGAGTCGCAGGAAACATTTCTACCGAGCCGATTCTTCTCTTCGTTTTGTCCGAAGGAAAATCCGACTTATTTTGACACAATTTTAAATTTATCGCTTTTTATAGGAAATACATTCTTAACTAGTTTTTTTACTATTGTTCGATCCCGAACAATGGGAATCCATCTAAAACTCGTATAATAGAAGAAAAAGCAAGGAAGCTTGTTCTCGTTCGGAGGAAAGATAAGGACGTAGTTGAGAACTGAACACAGTCAACAAGGAACAACCATCGGCTCCCCCCTTCCTTACTTCTTAGTTTCCTCTCTACTATCTTCTGTCACTTGTGTAAGAAAAGACGGAAATTAGTTAGGCCAGGCGAGCACTTGCAATTTGTAATCGCGCGATTATTTAGCCGTTGAAACGGAGCACATTATTTTGAATCGGAATGCACGGATTCAACCAGTCCTATACTTATGGCGACGCGATTGTCACTCAGAATGAGTCACACTAACACGCAAGGATCTGCACGCACTAGCGATTATTCAGTCGAGCTTCAGAGCTGATCTAGCCAGTCTATCTATATTGTGTCTTCAATTCTTTTTGATACCGTAAAATACAATGTCTGACAATCCAACCAACGAATCTTGTGACGTTGTTGTCATAAACAGTGTACTGATATGGACAAACTGATTATACAAACTAGTATAAACCAGCTACATAAATACCTTCATCCCTTTTGACCATTCATTAATCTTTGACTTGAAAGAGGGTGAACCCAGTAGCATTGTTGGCGCAGCTTCGCTTTTGCACGGAGCAAAAGAGCTACCCCACAAGGGGTAGCTCATTGTAAATTTAAAAAAGCCAGCGATTTATTAGTCGCAGTCCACGCATCACATGAAACCTTTGCGACTTCTACTTTTAAGTTGCAGTGACAAAAATCACAAGTGCGTGTCAAGCCTTAATCCTCAAACTAAAAATACTGTATTAGTTAACTGAATCCTTGTTATAGTTAATCTTCTAACTAAATCCTGTCTGTAGAATATCGTCCTCGGTGAGCTAAATAATGACTCCTTTTGATGCAGATATATATGATAATGTACATATATTTTGTATTTCTCTAATTATAGTGAATTGTTTTATTCTCTTACTCTATACTATAAGAAATATTTCCTATGTTAGTTGTTGAAGAATTTGAAAGAAGTGGGAGTTTATTGTGAAGTAGTTGTGATACGTGAAGGGAAGGATTTAACACAACGGATCTGTTTCTATTTCAAGAGATGTTCTGAGCATTCTGCTTCTTTGATGAGTTCTCGTTCGGTCTTTAACCGATAACACGATGCTTGCTCCACCCGACATAATGTCACACTCTTGAAAATTCCTGAAAGCTCAAAGAACTACGATTCTCGTCTAATCGGCTTTAGACGAGGAGGAGATCCGCTCTTGCCCTGAAATGCCTATTATGTCTATGCCCTTGTTACGCCCGACTGTGCCGGTCCCTTTCTCGACAATTTCGTTAGTGACGCATACTACCGAACCAGTGTCTTTGATAACAACTCGTCACATGAACAAAACCTTCGACTTTTAAAAGGAATACGTCTCCCACATACGACTATACCATAACCATACAAGTTATTACTCTATATTTTTACCTTTTTGGTCCACTTGTAGACTAGTTCAAATTTAAATTTTAAGGGTAAAAAGGCTAGATAACAAAGAGAGAATTTCCTATCAAGCTACATCCTTTTTTGAGAAAGATAATTACTACAGAATTATTCTGCCATCCTTTTAAATTATTTTCTTTAATTACTAGAGCTACAGGAAGGTGATAAGAAGATATTTGATCAGTTAAATTACACAACCGTGTGCAAATATTAATATTGCTAAATTTATACTTTTTTCATCAAAAAGAAAACAATTTTGACAGGTTTAAAATAAAAATAATTAATATAAAAATACCATTTTTAAAAACTGGTCTTATTTTCAACATTATTATTATTATTATTATTAAATTTTGACAGGTTTAAAATAAAAATAATTAATATAAAAATACCATTTTTAAAAACTGGTCTTATTTTCAACATTTATTATTATTATTATTTTTTTTTTTGGTTTCTGTATTCTTCACCTAAATTGTTTCTAAGTGCAAAATTGAAAGACGGGAAGTGGTTCAAAATTTTGGTAATAGGTGTGCGATGAAACTTACAAAGCAAAGTAATATAAGACCATTTTTTTATTTTCTTTTTTGGTTTCTGTATTCTTCACCTCAATTGTTTCCATGTGCAAAATTTGGGGAAGATTGAAAGACAGGAAGTGGTTCAAAATTGGGGTAATAGGTGTGCGATGAAACTTACAAAGCAAAGTAATATGTGACCAGTAAAAAGGAAAACAAAATTATTAAATAAATTAGACAATAATTGGTTGTAAAAGGAAAACAAAAGTAAACTAAGCGATAGGACGCAAGGAATCCCCACTAATACCCCCACTTATGCCCCACTAATTGGAAGTGTAAATCTTTAAAAATATAATATTTGAAATAACAGTGTATTATCTAATAATTATTCACGTTATGGCGCATCAATGAGTACATTTATATTCATGTTTGAACAAATTTTAGTTAATAATTGCTTTGTATTTGTTATGAATAAGGACTTATTTTTGACTTGAATTTAAATTGTGTGTTTATATGTTTTAGGTAAGTGGATCTTAAGTGCGTATATAATAATATAGACAGACTCGTCAATTTTAGTAAGTACATACATCTTTGCATTTTTATTTTATAATCGGCTTATTTTTATAATATGAGTAAATTACTGCCTCTTTAGAACAAGTTAAACCTTAATAAAACTTAGACTGTGATTACTGGAGCTCGTGATATAATTCCATTTATTAACGATATATCAGAAGATATATGTAAGAAAATATAGTCTAAACAGTGTATTTAATGTGTAATATTTTTACTGTATAAAGCCTCATCAAATAGATAAATCAAATTTCAAATAACAGAGATTCTGCATAGGTTTGTTAATACATATATGTATTATTTAGACATGCTAGAAAGTGTACTCAAATTATGAAGAAAAAACATTTTGTCTTTCAATAAGGAAACTCCGTACTTCCTAATTGTTAAGTTTCTTAAAATTGTAACATTCAGCTGAATTTTCCTAACTTAAGTACTCATTTTGCAGCTTGATAAAATGGGAAATTTGAATTTAAATATTATATTGATTTGTAGTTATTTTATTTGATGGGCTTTAGTTGAACAAATAAATTAAAAGCAATAAACTAATAATATGGGAATTATTAGTTACCATGTAATATTTCTAAAACAAAATTTGTATAATTACATTATATTTGTACTAAAAACTTTTGTGCACCTGCTCTGCTCTTCCTAGAAATTAATTAAACCCTGTATCGCCAGAAACCGCAATATTCAATATGTATTCCCAATACCTTTTATAAACCGCACCACACAACACAATAACTCCAAAACCTTATCCATCCTTTAAATATTAGATAATACCGATAATTACCAAGCTCTTGAGTTTTATATGTGCATTTTATATGTGCTAGCACCTAATAAATCAGTTTCTGAGAATAATTGATTGATTTTATATATATATATATATATATATATATATATATATATATATATATATATATATATATATATATATATATATATATATATATATATAATAATAATAATAATAATAATAATAATAATAATAATAATTGAAGCGAGCGTAGCGAGCTTCCTACATTTAACGAAATATGCTCCGTGTCTGTGAGTCTGTGTATCTGTGTGTCTCAAACTTACGACGATAACTTGAGTAAAAATTTACCGATTTTGATGAAATTTGGCACACAGGGTCATTTTACCAATGCTCAGGACGAGTTCGTTGGACAACGTTGTCTGCCCAAGCGTTCGCGCGCAACGCTCGCGTAAACGTGCGCTTTAAAATTAAAATTGGAATTTTTGAACGGGAAAAAAATCTAACATTATCTATTCGATGAGACGAACATTTTTTTCAAGTACCATTTTTCAGTAAAACCAACAGCGACACCGCTATGAATTAATAAAGATGGCTAAAAGTATTAATAAAGCAGGGAGGGAGATGTGTGTTTAGTGGAATAGTAAGAATACGGGGTGGTTCCCTTACTACTAGCCGCTGTACTACTATTATACCCTATAACTATCAACTCATCATGATTCATGATTATGTATTTTTTCAATATTAAATACATATTTATTTCCATACGCTCGCTTCAATGATAGAGCCACGCGATGCCTAGTTTTATTTCAAGCAATAATAAAAAATTACAATATTGATATTCAACATTTTTTTTTACATTATTATTTAAAACAAACAATTCTTTGTTTAAAGATTCTCTATTTACTAGATATTTTGGAGCCCTCAGTAAGTGAAGATTGGCACCTAAAGCGAGGACTGTCTCTATTCATTTATCCTTTATTATCTTTAATTGGATTTATTAATTCTTTATTATTTTCCTCCTTTTAGTATATTTTTACTATTGTTAGTGTTTCATTGCAATCATTAATCAATAATAATGATTATGTATTTTTTCAATATTAAATACATATTTATTTCCATACGCTCGCTTCAATGATAGAGCCACGCGATGCCTAGTTTTATTTCAAGCAATAATAAAAAATTACAATATTGATATTCAACATTTTTTTTTACATTATTATTTAAAACAAACAATTCTTTGTTTAAAGATTCTCTATTTACTAGATATTTTGGAGCCCTCAGTAAGTGAAGATTGGCACCTAAAGCGAGGACTGTCTCTATTCATTTATCCTTTATTATCTTTAATTGGATTTATTAATTCTTTATTATTTTCCTCCTTTTAGTATATTTTTACTATTGTTAGTGTTTCATTGCAATCATTAATAGATAATAAGTGATGAAAAATAAAAAATAATAATAAGCTTAGCTATAATTAAGCAGTAAACATACTGTACCTATTAAAAAATAGTGGTTTTTTTAAAAAAAATTTAAAAGCCTTTTTTTATAATATAAAATGTTTCTATTTTATGTAGTGAATTAAGTTATATTACCTATATAGCCGTGTACAAGTAAGTAAATGACAAAAGTTTCACCTACTTACTTACATTTGTGTATAAGTGCGTGTTACTTACTTTTGGTATAAGTGCGTCTGAGCAGTAATTAGTTATTAATTATTAGTATGAAGATATTAATTCAGAAGGTATTGTTTAGTATGTTTCTTAAAACAGTCTATTGATTGACTCTATTGTAGTGTATTAGGTACACAATTTGTGAGAGACACCAAGGGATGTGCCACGCACGCGTGACACATAGGAACTGTTCCGACATCAAACATTACGACATTAAGATGTTGGCTCGGCATTACGCCATGCCCTGCATCGTTTCGTCGTGTCCGACGATATTATTAGTATAGGTATTAGGTATATAGGTATATAGTATTAGGTAATAGATTAAAATAAAGGGTTCCCAGGGATGATGGGGAGGGGTCCCACACACATATATATATATATATATATATATATATATATATATATATATATATATATATATATATATATATATATATATATTTATTAACTTTTTTGGACTCAGGGGACCCCTCAAAACGTCGAACAACAGTTTTCAAAAACGTTCTCCCTATATACCACTTACATGAGATAGTAGACTAATGGTTTCTAGCCAATCGATTTACGGTTTCATTGCTTTATAAAGAAATATTATCCGGAGTTATTTTCTCGATTTCCTATCAAGGTATGAACTAAATATTATGTACTCATATTTTGTAATTCAAATCGGAGTCATAGTTGAGGCTTCAAGCTTTGTTCAGTCGTCAGATGAGCTAGATACTTAATACATAAAACTTTTTTGGAAACAGGAGAACTTAAAACGTTCATTTCAAACTTTGTATTATCTCAATTCTTTTATTTTCTTATTATTGATGAACGTAATAAACGAATATTACGAATCATAAATTGGTTGTTTTGACTGAGATTTATTTACCACTTTATAATTTTATGACTAGAGAGGTTAAAAAAGAAACAACAATATTGTTTTTTTTAACCTCTCTAGTAATCATTTTTACTTTCAAATATAAACCGGATTAAATTTAGATAAACGAAAAATGACCAGTTTGTTTCAAAGTTTTGTTAAGTTCGGCACACGCAGGTGCATCTCAGCATTTGTGACAACAGTGAAGTTTTTTGAATTTCCGCAATATGGCGGACGACATTATGAAGCATGGTATTTTTTTTTTTTTTTTTTTTACATATTATGACATTATTTTTTAAAATGGGCACCACAAATGACCGACAACACAAAAATGTACGGGTTTTTAAGCCATATGATTATTATGATTATTGTTGTCCCGTACATCTTAAATAAACGAGATCGGAATGCAACGCTTATCTATGTATGAGGAATATGATTGGTGCTAACAATTTGTTTCAACCAAATATGAAGCTATTTGTCATGAGCTCCTGCAGTTGGAATTATATAGCTCTATATGAAACCGGTTATATCGTCGTCTCTCTTTATATCTTACCCGTTTTAAAGCTATAAAAATACAAAGCGTCTGATATTAAGAGTCTTGATACGGAGCTCTCGTGTTTAACTCATGTTTCCTCCAGCTCCTCTCCCCTCCAGTTTTATCTTCCACTTTTATTTTTTTTGTTTCATTTTTCATTTTCTTGTTATTTTTTTTATTGTTCTTCCCCCTCCTATTCAGGTTGTCAGGTTTATGACTTTTTGAGGAATGTCTAAATTAGTAGCAAGTGTTCGTTTCACAGCGACACATTTTTCCCAAATTGAAACAACTAGAGTATTTATATATATATATATATATATATATATATATATATATATATATATATATATATATATATATATATATATATATATATATATATATATAAAGTTGTGTTATATTAAGAATATAAAGGTGAAAATTAGCAGGTATTACAAGGGAAACGTGAGAATGGGATTGTTGTTGTGTAAGGTTTGATAAGAAATGCTTGAATGTATGAGTAGGCTTGAAGTAATTAACTTGTTTAAGTCTGTCCCTGTTGAGTTTCAAAACGAGTCAGTAACGCACTGACAACGAGTTTAAGTAAATATTATTGTTGGAGTTAACGAGAGTTGATAAAAATGAAGAGAGATGAGAAAAACATGTCTCTGTTTTATCAAGTTGACTTGGCTGTTGAAACATCTTAAACTAAAGAGAAATAGTGAAGAAGTCTCCGCTGTATGACGCCACCCGAAATTGAATAATTAACTTGGCACTCGACAAGGAAATTATTTTATCTCTAATTTTATTTTTTGCAACATTAATACTCATAATAAAATTATTACTGAGCAGGAGGAAACAGATAAAATGCAAGCTTGCTGGGATTCGAAACATGGACGTATAGTCACGCTCATGTTGATCAAAGCTAGTCTAAATATGCAAATTAGCTTCAGCTAAAAAAAAAGAAAATATTACTTTCAAGCTGCATTTTTGAAGAATGAAAATTTATCCTTTGATGAAAAGTATTTCTCTATTTTAGCCTAACTAGTTCAAATCAATGCTTACGAACTAACCAAAAGTAACTGAAGCATTGTGATCTTTTGCACACTTTTTATATTGGATAAAACTAAGTGTGACCCCACTGGGTATCGAAACATAACTTTCTTTTATGAAAACAAAACAAACATTTAAAGTTCTTTTCTGATTTTAACGTAATTTTGACAACCAAACTTCTCAGTCCGAGTTATTATCTACTCGTATGACCATTCGTACATAATATAAAGTGAGTAAGTTCACACTAAAGCAAGACCACACTAAATTCTAGACTATTTCTAGTTTTATTTATAGCTTGTTGGTATATTGTGTTTGATCTGCACATTGAAACTTTCGTAAAAGTTAACTGTAACTAGGTTGTCAATAAAATGATTTGGTTTTATCTTTATTTTTCGTTAAACTTACTTTTTGTACACGGATAGTAAAATTTTATATTAACAAAGATTGAGGATACGTTCCACAACATTTCGGTGGAAAAGAAATACATTTCTTGGTGATATCTATAAAAATTTTCTGAATGGATAAAGCCACTGTATGATTTTACATGGATACTTGTTCATTGCATAGGATTGTTAATGACATGGCTATAGTCTGTCCAAATACCATATTTTATTAACAATGAACTATGGCGAGTTATTTGGTTGACGTATATTTATTGTGTGTGTCGTAACCGAGTTCAGCAGATTGTGTGTGTGTTTGTGGGAAAGTTGTTAAACAGCATAATAAATACAGAGAAGGGGGAAAAGTGTCGCGGGCTTTTCTTTATCAGGGAGCCCGGACTTATTTCCAAGTGAGCTACCTTCTAATCGCTCCGGGGGGCTGATAAGTCCACAGATTGAATTATGGGGCCGCATTTTACACAAACTGTTGAAAGTCCCGAAAAGAAATAAAAACTTGGATCCAAAGAGTTTATTTCTTTTTAAAAAACAAGTTAACTTGGTGAGCCAACAATCTCTTTGTTGGATAATTTTTACCTCCACGAGAAGAAAAAGAAAAAGTTAGAAACAAATTAGAACCTCTGTTAAATAACCTGTTTTAATTTATTTATTTTATTTCTACTCCCTGTTTCTATCTTTTCTTTTCTTTTTTTTTTATTCCGTAAAAGAAAAGATAAGCTTCACCTTCCCCCCCCCCCCCCCCATCCCGCCCAACTTGCAATAACTCGATTTATAAGTTTCTTATTGTTCGCAGTTTTGTTATTCTTTCATTTCGTCGGAGAATAGGTCGTTTTAGTTGTAAACATTTCACTGGATGTGTAAATTTAAACGGAATATTGTCACTACTTTAAAGCGGGCCCGCTCATGGTCAATAGTATTGTCAATACAGAAAAATATTGTCAATACTATTGATAGTGTGAGGTCGATATTGATGTTGGTACTGAAGACGAAATAATGGTATAATATTGATACTAATGTATCTATTTTTTATTTTTACATCAGACATGAATACTGAAAAATGGTGGGAATATTGACAATATTATTAACGCTTTGTGGTCATACGTCAATACTTAGTTCACCTGACATTTCGTCGTGATATCAACTAAGCCTCTTGTGAATTGTTATATAAAGTTATTAAAGTCCAGATTGACGAACATAAACCAAACAGAGCTTAGGTTTCTGTTTCTACGCATGAGCATGCCCATTGTAAGATGCGTGAACACACCTCAGACTAGGCATGTGCAGAAACCAATGCTTTGCTAGTTGCTCGGTATGTGCTCACAAATTCGAACTTGGAGCTTATTCTTATGTTTTCAACTGCCTCTTTGTGATGTCCAAGGAATATTTTTGTGGATCCAAATGCTTGATTAATATCTATGTTAGATATATGGTGGATTAAATATTGATAATAAAATTTATTAGTCTGCAGTATTGCAATACTGATGTGGATTGACATATCTGGAAAAATGTATTGATGATGTAAATATATAAGAAAAAGTAACAAAATACCAGTATCTGGGCGTAACTTTTACGTCTAGCCTATTCTTTCTTGAACATCTTAAAAATCAGGTGTCTACTGCTAAGCAAAGTCGCCAGATGGACTAACCTACTCTCAAGGAATGATGTCCCAATAAAGGCAAAATACCAAATTTTTAACGTTTTTTCGAAAACTATAGTTTGCTATGCTTGTCAAGTATGGGGTAGCATAAGCTATGATGTAGAAAAATTGCAACGTTTTTTTCATTAAAAAGCTTTTTTCTCTTCCTAATGCTACGCCGAATTACATGTTACATTTAGAAGCAGGAGTTGATCCGGTATATCTGTACACATTTAAGCTTTACTCAAAGTACTGTCTCACCGTCCTCGATATGCAAGCTTCTAGGTATCCAAAAAGTATAGCAGATGAGATAGTTAATTTAAAAATAGATTGGTACATGACATGGACCACTTTAAGCGAACGTTGTAACTGTGGCATTGATTTCGCTCCAAATGATAAAGCTATATATTATGGAAACGTCAAATTAAAACACAATAAAAGATTGTTATAGAGAGGAGTCTAAGAGATGTGCTGAGGAGTCAAATCGTTTCATTTTGTACAGGTCGTTGAGTGAAGAGCAAAATTAATTTGGTAATAATTTTGGCCCTGGGTCACAAATAAATTTAAATTTGTGTGATCCTAGTCTCTTGTTTAAACTAGGGGGTGTACTTCTTAGCAGAGAGCAATACAAATCATGCGCTTCTAGTGTCCAAGAAAGTCTTTTCCATTTTTTGAACCAATGCCTCGCTTACAATATAGACTCAGGAATAAGGTATTTGGTAGATTTACCAGTCCAGGTTTTGCAATGGTGGACTATTTTATTAACGACTATAAAGCTATTCTTAGTTCTCTTGTCAAGCTCTTACAATTCGCTCCACTTTCCCAGAGCCAAGTGATACTTAACCTCGTTTACTCTTTGTGTACTTAAGTTGTCTACAATATTATTTTCAATTATATTTTCGTAGTACTATATTAATGGTTTTGTTTTCAGCAAATTTTGCTGCATGGAAAGTTAGTTCGGAAAAAATCCGAAGTTATTTTATTTGTTTTGACATGTCCCATATTTACCTACTATCTTCATTTTGACGTGTTTCAAATTTGTGATTTTTTATTAAGAGATTAACATTTAGTCCACAGGCCACCATAAGAAGTGAGTCGCTGATTGATAAAGTTTTCTTACCTTATGAAATCGCTTATTTATGCCTTGTCCACCGATGAATTGGGTATTTGGCAACTGGGCGCTGGGCCATTTCTTTTTTGTTGACATGCCAAACTTGCCCTTCTGCGGGAACATTGAAAAGAGATGGATAAAGTTTTGATTTTCACAGGATCGTTTAATTAAATTATTTCAAAAACAGTGGTAAAGGTGGCCACCGATACGAGTGGGCCGTTTTCTTTTCAACGTCCCCGCAGAGCGATATGTTTGGGGCGGTGGCCTCCCCAAAATAGAAAAACGTAGTATATAAAAAGTTCTTTTTATCTTGTAATTATTATGTTTACATGCAGACTCCGGCAGACGGCTTATGCCATGTCAAATATTTGCTGAATTAATTGTTAATATTCGTAAAGTATGTAAAAAGAAAACATTTTTTTTCATTCCTATAAGAAGAAGGTTCCGGGTTCGATTCCTGACTTGGGCAGATACACTGACCCTATGTTGTCATGTATTACAACAAATATTAATAAGTGGGTTGCCTGGGGGGGGGGGGGGGCGCTTTGAAAATCACAGTCATATATATATATATATATATATATATATATATATATATATATATATATATATATATATATATATATATATATATATATATGACCCTGTTTTCAGGGGTTCCGGCCTTTTTGAGAATTTTTGCAGTTCATTTACATTGTTATTTAATAATAATTATAATAATTATAGTAATAATAATATTCTCAAAAAGGCCGGAACCCCTGAAAACAGGATCAAAACTGGGTCAACTTCAATTTTCAAAATGGAACCTGTTTTTTTTTTTTTTTTATCTTGGATTTAAATGTCTTGTTAAAAAATAAATACAATGTACTCTTGTAAGTTTTTCTCTTAAACTTTTCCTTCTTAAGATATTTCATTTAAAAGTAACTGAAATATCTCGGTAATTATAGATTTTTTTCCTGAAAAATGAAAAAAATTATAAATATTTACTTTTTGACAATAAACTATTATTAAATCAACAAAAAAAAAAAAAAAAAAGAAGTAAGTATCAACATTAAAAACTGAGTTCATTGAATATTAAAATTTAATTTTAGAATTTTTCTTTTTGTGACTAAAGCCACTGGCTGCCTTTTTTTAATAATAACAATTTTATTTTATCCCATTGATTAGATTATAATATTATATAATGTTAGAAATGAAAGGTTTTAGTTTTGTGTTTGATATGGGAGTTGAGCCGAGCGGAAACAGCTCTTAGAGTTCTACCTACCGGAGATTTATTTTGCTCTCTTAAACCCCCAATAGTCAAAGAATTTTCTCTTTTGCTGTTAAATCATCTGTTAAAAATAATATCTTTATTCAGGTGTCCTCACCGAGATGGAATTAATTTTTTTTGGACCTGCGTGGGTAGTTTTATTCGGTTAGCCTCCGAATAGAAAGGAATCGTTTTACCGAAATTTCAGCACTATGAGATTTCACTTAAATGTTATTTTAGAATGATTATGATCTTCCCTGACAGCCTAGGCCTGCAACACATTTTGTGTCCAGAGGTTTCTTCCTGGGCCACACTCTTCCATCTTCTGATTCCTAAACGTCCGAGGTCGTAATTCTGTGATATTGACGGTAAATTCCATAACAATATACATATAGTATAATTTACCGTGAAAACGACTTTTATGGTTAGATTCGTATTTAAATAGACTTTAAAATAAATTTTTGCTTACGAGCTTACCGAAGGTAACGAAAGCTATGTATGTGATCGTTTTGAAGAAATCAATTTTTTTATGTCTCCGATTCCAAAAATTCCAAGACTGAAATCCGTTATAGACATTAGAATTGCGAAGAACGGGTAAGTATTAAATTTTAATTAATAATGTGCGCCAACAATGTGATGCACATTGGAGGCTTTATTCGAAAAATATTGAGTAGACCCTGAGTTATTAAATTTTAACCTATAAAAGCAAAGTTTTAATTATAATTCCTTTATAATGTATATAATAATAATAATCATAGTAATCCTAAAAGTTGATGGAATGTTCTTATATTGGTGCAGTTTCAGCTCGTTTGGATGACTAGAAGGAGGTTAATTAGCCCCCCAAATATTATGACAAGAGCCAGCCAGACACAAACAAACAGAATCTAAAGTATATTAAGTTCTTTTGGTTATTGATTGTTTGTGTTTCACTGTTAATATTTTCATTTTTGCACTGTTTATTTTGTCATCGGTTATTCTTTAAAATAAAGGAGTTTTTGTGTGTAATAAATGAGCCCGCAGGGTAAAAGCTAGTTATATTATGTAAATTAAAAGAGAAATGAATTTTCCTCGTTTGTAAAAATAGTTTGTTGACGGACTTTAAATCTGTTATAAATAAAGCTTGAAATATTTCCCAACATTCGGTTTGAAAATGGCTGGAGCAGAAAACGTGTCCGGAACAGGAGGGATTTCAGAGCCGGCAGACTCATATAATAACAGATAAGGGTTCGAATCGTTCAAAACACTTTAAACGTTTTAAGCTCCGTTTTGGAGCCGGCGCTTTGAAAGTCATACAAAAACCAGCACAATCATATTTCGCTAAAAAGACAACATCTAGACAACTTCCTTAAACCTCTTTAGAAAATAAAAATAAAATAATATTCTTTTACAAAAAACTCCCAAAGAACTGCGTGAAAATATCTTTAAACAGAATACAAGGTTCGTACAGAGATAAGGTTCCAGAGAAACCCTAGGAAACTGGGAGGGAATTATCCAGATAAGCATGGAAGTGCTCTCCCCTACATATTCAAACAGTCACTTGACTTTACAAATATAGAAACAAGAATAATTGTTTTCTGTTTTGGGCAAGACTTGAATTTGCTGAAGCTTGATACTGCGATCACGTATGGTATGTAGCTTTATTTGTTACTGTTCTATCTTTAGTCACCACTAGTCTTATTGTCCATCCCCTTGTCGTTATTATCTTCCGCGCAAACTGCCTGACATTATTGTTGGTTAATTGTTCTAGTGTGATGAAATTACTTCGTATGAATCTTTATAGTTTATTTCATGTTTTCTTATAAAAGAAACAAACAGTTTTTAACTTTGTAAATCTTAAAATTGTTTTAACGTTGATTTTCATTGAATCACCCTGTCACCTTTAATAGGTATGATTGTTGTATACAACAAATAGATATAATATAAATAGTTACGGGTAAAGAGTTTATTACAATGCTGTTTACATTCAAGGTCTTGGCCACTGCCTTTAAAGGTGTATAGGAGGGTGTTCAGATGTTATTTCGGAGGATGGGATTTGGTCTAATGGTTTAGGATGATTGGATTAGGATTGATGAGATTTCTTACAGTGGAATATGGATAGAATTCGGACAATTTTAAACATAATGAAGGGTTTGTATCACTTGTTAAAAGAAATATTAACACTGTACTATTATAAAATATAAGTTTATTTGTCAACCACAATATTTAAATTTAATTCTAAATCAGACCGGTTTCAGCCTCTAAAATACTAAAATATAACAGGTATATATAGAGTATGACGGCTATCTTCAGTGCCATATATTTATAGACTAGTTTTGTCTATAAATATACAAGTGATACAAACCCTTCATTATGTTTGATTTCCACAATCTCAGTCAAAACAACGAACTTTTTGACAATTATAAATGCAATTGACTTTTAACAGTTCTCATTTTAAAGGTTTTTTAAGGACTATACAAAAGTTGCGTATCATCACATCCGAAAAATCAATCCTTTTTACGTTATTTAACGTTGAATACATCGATTCAAGTATTCAAAAGAAAAAGATCTCCTTTCATCGACCATATCTCGCTTTGTATTGGACCTACAATATTTTTAAAAAAATTAATTTCTTTGATTTTTCATAAGCTACAATTTTGTTCTCTACACTTTTGTCGATAAGAATCTTATTTTTTGAGTTATTTGTAAAAAAACGTTCAATCGTGAATAACTCAAAAAATATTGATTTAACAAAAAAGTTTATACTACATTTTTTTCTTAAAATTTAATCCTCTATCGATTTCTGGGGTTATTTTGACCAAAGGAATTTCCACTCCCGAGAAGAGGTGGCAACCGCCCCTGGGGTGGAAGATTAGAACCTATTTGTTTATTC
Organism: Gerris lacustris; assembly: GCA_951217055.1. NCBI lineage: Eukaryota > Metazoa > Arthropoda > Insecta > Hemiptera > Gerridae > Gerris > Gerris lacustris. The sequence continues at coordinate 30,140,491 of OX578278.1, forward strand.
CCTGATTAAACACATCGTTTTTAAGTCTGATAAAGCCTAAAGTGTGGGTTAAATAAAGCTTTGAAGAAACTATACAAAAATAAACCTATACTTGACCACAATAGTAATAACAATTAGAAGAAAGTTTTAAAGCACAATGGATAAATTTTCTACCTAAAAACCAAAGCATATTCAAAAATCCCCAAAAATATCTGAGATAGAGCAATAATTATATTGGAATATAAGATTTACCGATATTAAGTTTATTATTGTTATCATAATATCATTAAATAGCTATGTAAACAAATGAAAAATTAATAATTTAAGAAGAGAAATGTATATCTGCGTTTAGAACTAATTAAAAGCCAAAAATATCAATTCTATTTCGTTCGTTTACTAAATAAAAATCAGGTTGTAAATTTATAAAGATTTAGTAGTTATTGAATTTTTTAAAAGATGTTGAACTGTTTTTATTTAAAACTTTATGATTCAAAAGTTGGTAGTGGTGGCTAGGTCCGTTGAAACGTTGAGGTTCAAGGTCAGTTTCACGCGATGTCTTTCTTCCACAGCCATGTTTGATTTTCTTCTTCTGCATTTTCCTTAAAACTAAGGTAAATTATCTAATTTATATTCAAATTAGAATTATATTATGTCAAGTATTGTCAGTCTTTTAAAATATTACATTTAATGTGACCATTAAGTGTTAATATAATGTTGAATTGTTGCGATTAATGTTCGACGAAATAGAACCTGAAATAGATTCAATTAAAACTACGTGATAAAGTTGTTTTAACTGTTAGACAAGAAATCGTATTTAATTTCTTATCATTTGTACCTTATTACTGTTTTATTCGAAATTTTCTGTTTATTATATTTCAATTGTGATTATCGATAGCGCTTTTTCACTAACTTTAAGATATTATTGCTTATTTGGTAAGTTAAAACGTAGAGACTTTGACTCCAAGTTTTTTTACGTTCAAATGGCGGCCATATTTGATATTTTTTAACCCTTTCGTATTATTAAAAACCTTAGTAATTTTAACCAGTATTGTTATCTTCTTTACTCTTTTAACTGACTAGTTGTTTAATTATTATACCTTATACTTATTACAATCATTAAACTTCTATGTATCATTATTATTATTATCTTAAATTAATTTTATTTTCTGTTATCTAATTTAAATCTCACTTTACTATTGCAATGATTTATTACAATTAATATTATATTTATATTTAATTAATATTATATTTATTATATATTATACTAGCTTTCACCCCGCGCTCCGCGCGGGGCTCATGCTTGGTATTACTGGCAATGTTTCCTGTAATCATGTAGGCCTAGCAAATAAATTAAATTCCTAAATAGTTTTGTTTCCAAAGCCTTCTAGGAATAAAATCAGACTATATTACATATCATTAATTCCATTACTAAGAATATAATACTCTCCAAATGGTAGTTTGGAGTCTATCTATGTATTTTAAAAATAGCCAATAGAAACTAAGTAATATATTAGTAACTAAAAATGCTAAAAAAAACAACTATAATAAATAAGAAAATAAACGTAAACAAAAACCAATTAGACTGGGACGTCATAGAACAATCATCAACCATGATGGTGCATTAATTTAATTACCAGCCTCTTCTCTTAATACGGCAGTTGCACCAGTAAATATTTAATAACTCTAGTTATAGGAAAAATTAGTAAAATAATAAATACTTGATTTAAAGAGCATTAGTGTGAGGTTTAAGCACTCCAATCAGAAATTAAATCGATCAACATTGCGGACGCCATAACCGCTCAAAGTGAATTTTCTCAGAATAAGCCTCCAAAAAAACTTTTAAGAGCGTCCGCCATCTTTAATTTTTTAAGGGGGGGAAATTTTTTTTTTTTTTTAATTTTTCGGATTTTTCCAGTCGGTTTGGGCCAATTTCTGACCAAACGAAAAGTGGTGGATGTAGGTGGTTAGAAGAAAAAAAACCGCGAGTCTCTAGGTGGTCTAGAAGTACCCAAATATTTTGATTTGCGAGTCTGTGGGGTTTGTTTACGGTGGGTCAACCTACTTTTTTACTTTCTCATATAAAGAGAAAGTATTGTGATGGCGCGAAAATTCGATTTTGAGATTTTAATGGATTTACACGTTTTGAGGTCCCCTGAGTCCAAAAAAGTGGTTTTTAAAGAATGTCTGTCCGTCGTCTGTCGTCTGTCGTCTGTCTGTGCAGACGCCTGGAGCCTAAACTACTAGGCCAATTTTTATGAAATTTGGCATACATGTTCAGAAAAATCATACCCCGAGGCGAAATTGAGAAATGAATTTTAGCCCCAAATTTGGGGGCGCTACCCCCCAAAAACTCTGAAAAAACGTGAAAAAAAAAATTACGAAAACGGTTCCGACGATTTTGATTAAAAAATTCTAAAATGTAGTCCATTTAAATACGGATCCAACGATATAAGCAGTTTTCCCGGGAAAAATCTAGTTCCTGAGAAAATAGCTTAAAACGCTGACGCAGAGTGCCCGGGTTCGATTCCCCGCGCAGGGGAAGTTATTTTTATGATAAATATTCACGAAATGTTCAATAATAATTAAATGTATATACAAAACTAATTAATGGGTAACACTGGGCTAAGTATTTATGAACTTTTATATGAGAAAGTTTGTCTGAGTTGTCTCGGACCGATTTTTTTAAGTTATGTTTTATATTTTTTTTTTATAAAATTGTTTATAACTTTGGTTCTACTCAATATTTTTAGGTGAAACCAAGCCTACAGATTGCGCCACATGTTTGCGCTCACCCCTGAAAAAAAAATTAATCGATTTCATTTAGCCAGTTTTGCGCCTATTAAGTCCGACTAGGACGACAGACACACATACATACACGAGAAAAGTTAAGGCCGGATTCGGTTTTTGAAAGTAAAAAAATGTTTAAAGTAACGCACGCAGTTTTTTTTAATAGCTACTGTTTGTTAGTTTGTTTTACCTTTTCCTCAACTTCCCCACTTGGCACTCTGAGCCCGGCCCCCGGGCAAGTGCCCGGGTTGCCCGGCCCTTAAGCCGGCCCTGCATAGAAGGGAGCGTTGGTTATTTTTCTAAGGAACTTTAAGTGATTGGAAGGCTTGGTGCTACCCCACACTTCTAGGCCGTAAGGCGTTTAGACCAAGCTTCTTTAAGAACTACATTATTATCATACACTTATCAAGGTATGCACTCTGTCTGTCAGTAACGGTTATGTGATCGGCGATAACTTCAGTAAAAATTGACCGGTTTAGTTCAAATTTAGTATCCATTGTAATAATTAAATTAGTTGTGTGGTATTTTCACAAGTTGTAAAAAGATTAGGCAAGTCTGAGTTCAAAGGAGATCTTTGATGGGCAACGTCATTTTATTTATGGGGTATATTTTGTTTAATTAAGGAAAAATATTCGTGTCGAGTGATTTCTTTTTTACTTTCTCATATAAAGAGAAAGTATTGTGATGGCGCGAAAATTCGATTTTGATGGATTTACACGTTTTGAGGTCCCCTGAGTTCAAAAAAGTGGTTTTTAAAAAATGTCTGTCGAAATCGAGAAATGAATTTTAGCTCTAATTTTGGGGGCGCTACCCCCAAAAACTCTGAAAAACATGAAAAAAAAATATTTCTCGAAAACGGTTCCGACGATTTTGATTAAAAAATTCTAAAATGTGGCCTATTTGAATACGAATCCAACGATATAAGCCGTTTTCCCGGGAGCTTAAAACGCGGACAGAGAGAGCCCGGGTTCGATTCCCCGCCCAGGAGAAGTTATTTTTATGATAAATTTTGATGAAATGTTCAATAATGTTTAAATGTACATTTGAAAACTAATAAATGGAAACACTGGGCTAAGTAATTATAAACTCGTATATGAGAAAGTTTGTCTGAGTTGTCTCGGACCGATTTTTTTCTTATTACGCCGCGTAACCTTCCTCCAACTCTGGGTAGAATGTCAGACAGCATTATCCCTGCCACCTTATTTCTTGCTTAGAATTTATAGTGTAAATTACTAAACTAAGAAAATCGGGCCTGGGTAGCTAGTACGGGGTGTGGTTTTTATTAATCAGGTTCAGCAGCATCGGGCGTGGTCACTACTGTCGGAACGCCGAAAGAATGTGCGTGGAAAAATGGATCTTGGGTCGAAGTTTCAAACTAACTATCGACTTTACTTCGAGATATATCGCTGTTCCTCTAGGCAGAGTCCCCTCTAGGAGTTATGACCTTTTCTACCTTGCAATTATATACGTACACTCAATAGGCCATCTAAATCTTTTTTTCATCTAAATCCCTTTGAAACGTATTTTTATCTTGATTTTTCTGTGAAGGTTTGTTTTTATCTATAGCAGTTCAAAAGATATCAGATCCTATTAAAATCGTTAAATAACAGAAAAATAAAAAATAAAAATTGCCTTGAAACTTCGCAGGCTTCTACATTTATATATGTTCTAAAAATACTGTGCATTTAGTTTGATTTGGTTCAAAACTTTTAAAGCAGTTAGGTTGAGTTTTAAAGTTGTGCCGAAAAAACGATACTTTTTTTAGTTATCCCGCAATAAAGTAAATAAAAATTAATGAAAAAAAAAAATTTCATTTGACACAAAATTTTATTAAATTGTCTAAATAAATAAACTTGTTTCACCTAAATACGACTTTCCGTTTAGAAGCTTTAAGGTTTCAAACTCGAGGATCTTGAATTTTTTTATAGACATTAGACCTATTAAGTGTTTAGTATAATATTGCAAGGTAGAAAAGGTAACTCTTAGTCGAACATTGATATATCTAGAAGTTAAGTCGATAGACAGTTTAAAACTTCGACCCAAGATCGATTTATCCACGCACATTCTCTCGGCGTTCTAACAGTACTTGGATGGGTGACCACATAGATTTTGGTTCAATTTCCGGACCGGGCCCTCAGCCCAATTTCAACCCAGGACCCAGAATTGCTTGAAATTGGGAACTTCTCAAAAGAGTTAGCTCTACCAGAGTTCGAGTTCATCCATGGTCAACCCTCTTGGTTCGATAAACTATAGAAATATAGATCTAAAAAAACAAATGGAATAACCACAAGTTTCCATTATGATGTGATTAAACTTTCTTTCCTGGAAATTTTTAGCTTAGAAAGTTGAAGCAAAAACCAATCCAACTCACATTACTTATATTATTATTGAACAAGCAAAAAAACAAAATTCATTCCACTCCCTACAATATCTTTATTTGTTGTTTCCTTCGTTTTCTCAGTTTCTTTCTGAGAATTCTATGCTAATGTAATTATGACAGAATTATTCAGCCGTTACAGGAAACAGGAGCTAACTCCTGTTTCCTAGTTGCAATCGAATCTAGATCTTGGTTGTGATAATTAACTTTCGAAGCATCAGCTGTGAAGGTATCTATTCAAATTATAGGTGTTCGCCGAGTATTGAATCTTCTGATGTCATTGTTAAAGTTTGTTTTTTTAAATCGAGCATTGGTTTATTTTGTAAGCTTCAGTCTACCCTGGTGAGGGTGATCTCGCAGTCCATTTTACGAGTTATTAAGTTTCCGATTTTCGAGGTGTTTATAATGACCGGTTATAATTAAAGTGAAACGCGGTTTGGGAATAATTAAAGCGTGTAAAATCCGATATGTGTCCGTTTAAATTGTGTGGCTTCTACACAAAGACGGGATTAGTGCCTAGATCCATTGGTGTGAGAAAGGCTATCAGTCGGTCTAATTTACCGAGGGATGCGGACTATTGAAGGTATTATTGGTCCGTGTCTTGGGCGTATACGGGCCGGATGCTAGCCGGCTAGGTGTGTATAGCCTTAATTAACATGAGTTCTCGCTTTGTCCGACATGTAAACTGCCTTAACTCCCATCCTAATATCAAGCCGGAGCATCCTGATCGATAAGCCGGTACCCTAGGACAACGCGATCGGCTCGTCCGTATTAACTGCCATTATCATAATAATACCTTATTATTATTACATTAGCAAGGCTATAATGCGCAATATCCCCTCCATTATCCGCTGCTTAATATTTCATCGTAATAAGCATTCAGGTTTTTTTTTTAATGTCGCATAATTCAACTAAAATATGTACATGCGTACATATTTTTATCCTCTTCCATTGTCACAAATAAAATATCTCTTATTTTTTCCACCAATTAAAGTATTAAAGAATAAAAAATATACAAGCGTCGATACATAAACAAATATGTTCATCTCTTTATATAAATGTAAATATAAATGTACATAAATAAAAGCAAAATAACACTCAATCACTCACTTTGTTAGATTTTCATGAAAATCCTGACAGGGCTATATAACTAAGCAAATTTAACATAAAGAAGAAAAATAAATAAATATATAAAATTAAATATTAAATCAAAAAATTGCTTAAGTCCGATTAACTACAGGAAATTTATCATTTATAGATTTTTATTTTATTATTATCGAGTTATTTATTGGCATAAGACACAAAATGTTGTGTATACCGGAGCCACATTGTTATTTTGTCTTATATAATTGTTTTGATAATTTGTAAAGGATTGGAGGTTTTACTAGTGTTGGGGGGTTATATTTTGTAATTTCATTATATGTATAAATCGTGTAGAAGGATCCTTTAAGGGTAAGAATAAAAAGATTACTAACACTGCTTCATAATGTGTGGCAATGTTTCGGCTTCTCAAGCCATTTTCGAGCCTAAAACAGATTGTTTATTGTAAGAAAATAACATACAGCACTAACTTCAAAAATAGTAAAACCTTACAGAATTTCTCTGGTAATTACCTCTATGTAAGATTACTAAAATGAGCTGAAGAGTTGTGTGTTAAAAAAGAAGTCGTGACTTAATGAGAACTGTTAGTTCACCACGTCAATTTCCTATAAAACATTAGTAATGAAAATTAAACAACTCAGCAAGGTATAAATCATGTTAGAAGTTTTACTTTAAGTGACGTTTCAAAAGGTAATAATAAGACATAATGAGTCAGTTTAACATGAGTAACATAAGTGACCTAAGTGGAACTGATAAAATTATCACTACTCATTAAAAATGCGAGAAAACAGGCGTACATCATGCACAAAAAAATATTCAATAACATTAATAACAATAAACTAAAAAACAACTCTTATCACAGCAATTAATTAACAATTGGTAACAATTAAAAAAAAAGTGTATATTTCTGTCATATCAAAAAACCATGTCCTGTTATCAATAGCATTGATAAGTCCTTATCAATGCTATTGATAAGGACAACAACAAGCGAGCGAACATTATTTTTCTATTGGTGATGAATGGAGTCAATTGATTAGGAGTCGTATTTAAACTCTGTTTCTATTCACACTCTTTCTCTTTCACTTTTACTCTCTCATTGAAACATAACATCGAATGGACACGGAAGATGACCATTCGATTACATGTTCAAATGGACCTGAAAATGACCCTTATATGTTTTAAGCTCACTTGGTAATAATAAAGTTACCTCCGGAGGAGTTTTTTTTCCTTAATCTTAATTAACATTATATACTATTAACCAAGTTGAAATAATGTTTAGTTTACTGGTGGTGATGAACTAAAATGGTTAATAGCAATTTTGTTTTAAATATACATGTGAGCGTGACAAGTAAATATAGCAACTTATTATTAGGTGTTATTTATTGTGAGGCCGTAGAAGTCAACGGGCAGTTTAATAAACTGTTAGTATGCGTTTTATAGTTGTTGCTATAAGAAATGTAGATACAATTTGAAATGTATTTACTTTCTTTAATCAAATTGTGTAGTTGGAAGACATTTATAATTCATAACAAAACTGGTGTTTGTTTATTCTTGAAGGAGTTTGGAATGTTTTGATTGTTGGGTTGGCGACCTTTCAAGTCGACTCTTATTGAAATCTAATTGAACCATAGTCAAACCATTGCAGAAGTTTGTGTACTTTACTCGGTCGTTCTAAAGTTGGAAGTGATTTTACCTGTTAGTCTAGAAGTACTTGGAACCGGATCCCATTCTAAACGAGTACTTTCAAGTCTGTCTTGAATTGTAGAGGAGCAAGAGGTGTCCCTTTGAGAATAGAATAGATTAGAGTGGTGAAGGGGTATTTAGCTGCGAGGGGCTATTGCAGGTTCCAGTTACTTGGCTAGAGACTCTCTACAGCCGACAGCTAAATCCCGAGTTGCTTTAAGGACCCCCTGACCTTACTGTTTACCGGAGTGGAATAATGCCGAGTTACAACCTCGGAATACATCCACCGTACTTACTTAGTGGACCCCACACTACAATAAGCTTCGATTTTATACTGGAGAGGGTCCGTCCAGAAGTGACGTACTGCTAGCAATCCTGGATACTAAGACGTGATTTATCTTCTATCCAGGAGGATTAGGATGTCGGAGTGACTGCACCCAAGGGGACGTCCCTAACTAGACGCTTCCTTCACCTGTTGTATTCCTACTTCCTACTCACCTTGGGACCGACCCACATCCATCTCAATCTCAATCCTACCAACCTAACTCAAATATTAATAAAACTACCAATCAATTTTAGAAAACCAAATGGAAAACTAGCAAATTTTAAATCACATCGTACAAATAAATTTATAAAAATATTTCAGTTTAGATCAAACTTGAAGTAGTCTAACAATAAAAGGGAAGTCTGTGCTAAATAAAGTAAAATCCTGGAATGTTCTGCGCTTCCACTCCCGCCTATCAAGACCTCGCCTGAAAATAAAATCGTGGAGGCCTATTGGCAAGCAAGGCGTCAAATGACAGAGATGTCAAGGACGGGCGTTGGCTGAACCAACTAACTATAAAGTAAAATAATGACAGCTTTGTTTACAATATTTAACAGGTGTTTGGAAACTCTGATAATGTCACTGACAGTTTCCTGCCTTATTTGGTTTCCAATCCTGCAGTCCGTTTTATTCTGTCCTATGTAGTTCTGCATTCCGTCTTATTCAGTGCCCTAGTCTTGTAGTCTGTTTTCCGTTTAATTTACCAGTATAAACCAGGTTAACTTTCTGAATCATGTCAATTGATATTGCATTTGAAAGTGTGTTTTATTATTGTTTGGATATAATTCTTTGGCCGGTATTTTATATTGTTTTCTTACTATACCTATAAATGACCATGGAAGAAAAGATTGACTACATTTTTAAGAAGATGAGTATGCTAGAAAATCTACAATCAGACGTAAAAATGTTAAAAGAAAACCTAGATAAGAATGTAGAAGAAATCAAGCAAAGAGTAGAAGATTTAACTGAAGACGTAAGAGGCTGCAGAGAAGAAACTAAAGAGCTAAAAGTAAACCGGAGGTCGAATTTAGTTATATTCGGTCTCACGAATTACAACAAAAACGAATTTATTGATGAAATAGTTACAATTCTGAAAGAAATAGGCATCGACGCTAGGAGATATGACATAGTCAATGTCAGGCCAGTTGGATCTCACAACTCTAACTCTTATGACACAAATGTAATTACGTTAGGCTCACACTTCCTGAAAAATGATATACTACGTAACAAATATAAGCTTGATGACAGTGAAGCCTATCGAAACATTCGAATTAAAGAGGATCTGCCTCTCGAGATAAGAGAAAAGAGGATCGAACTAAACGAATATAAGAAACTACTAAAGAATAAAGGCCACAAAGTGTTAATAAAGTACGACAAACTTATGGTCGATAGTAAAATGGTTACTCTAGAAGAATTGAGAGAAGATGAAGGACCTGTCCGGAACACCAAAAGGCCAAGAAGCAATGAAGTTTCACCAGCCGAAAATGCTAAGAAGAAAGTGCCCGAGGCTAGAAAAAGAGGTAGAGGAAGAGGCCGTGGACACAGTAGTACTAATGTAATAAGCGAAATATCGACACGAGCAAGGTACGGCAATCTAGATCACTTTATAATGAACAAACCTGAATTATGTCAAAAAGAATTAGCCAGCACTAGTGGAAGGACAGTGGACAGGAACAGTGAGGCAGAGCAAGCTACCAGTATGGTGCAGTGCAAAGAAAAAGAGATCATCTTGGACAATGGTAAAAACAACGGAACAAAAGAAGAAGAAGTGAAAGAATAGCAATTAAGGAGGAGAAAGAAAAAAAGGAAAAAGAAGATAATAATAGGCACGTTCAATTGTAGAACTCTTCAATCAGATGATAGATTAGTAGAATTCGAATATGCTATTGAGAGAAAAGAACTAGACATCATAGGCCTTGCCGAAGTGAGACGGAACTATGAAGCTTTTACAGATCTTAAAGGAGGGTTAACCCTACTACACTCGAAGGCTGAGAAAGGAAACCTTGGTGTGGGTTTCTTAGTCTCTTACAAGGTTAAGAAGAACATTATAGACTTTAAGCCGATAAACGAGAGACTAGCTATGTTAAGTATCAAGTTTGGTAATAACAAATTAGCCTTTGTGCAAGTCCATGCACCTACCAGAGACTGTCCAGATGAAGACTTAGAGCACTTCTACAACAAACTAAATGCTGAATACGAGGAAGCTAGAAAGAAATATAGCAAAGTAATTATCATGGGCGACATGAATGCGAGAGTCGGCGTTCGAGAAATGAACGAAGAGGAAATAGTGGGGCCACACGGGGTAGGAAGTCGAAACAATAGAGGAGAAACTCTTATAGAGTTTGCTAACAGCAAACAGATTAAAGTAATAAACACCTACTTCGAAGGAACGCTAGAGGACAAATGGACTTGGTGCTCACCCAGAGGTCACAAGTTTGAGATAGACTTTATGTTATCAAGCGATATAAACATGTTTAAAAGACTATTTGTGGAAAAAGAGTTAAAATTCAGCTCGGATCACAGATTGATAATTGCGCAGCTAGAGATAGACCCAAGAAAATACTATATTAGACAAAAGGAACCCAAGAAGAAATTAACAATAAAAGGAAATAAAACAGAATACAGCCGATATTTATCAGAAATGTTTGAAAATAATAATATAAATGATAAAGACAAAATAGAAGTAATTTATAACAAAATACTTAACAATATTTTGGAAGCAGTGGAAAAAGATAAGGCTACAAATATAGAAGACAAGAGGAAAAGAAGCAAGAAGCTGTCTAAAGAAACAATTAAGCTAATAGAAGAAAGGGAAAATATCAACAGAATAATAGATAAGACAGAAGATATTAAAAGGAAACACACTCTAATTAGGAAAGAAGTTAGAAAGAAAATAAAAGAAGACATCAAGAAGTATGAAGAGGAGACCATAAACAATATTATGAATGAATACGGGTCTACAAAAAGGGTGGCAAAAGAACTTTCAAAGGTTGACAAACAGTGGATGCATAAGCTGGAAACAACGAAAGGTATAATAACACGAAGAAAACTAATTCTAGAAGAAGCAACTGACTTCTACAAAAGTATTTACAAAGGTGAAGAGGTAAGTGTAGATGATAAAAGTGAGGCTAGTGAAAATGAACCTGAAATACTGAAAGAAGAAATAAGAGCTGGCATTAAGAAACTAAAGACCAACAAAGCCCCAGGAGATGATAACATATGTAATGAATTGCTTATATACGGAATGGATGCCTTGATAAACCCATTGCACGCTCTATTTAATAAGATGCTCAGAGAGAGGAAGGTACCCCACAAATGGAAAGTAAGCAAAATAATACTCATACATAAAAAAGGAAACAAGGAACTGATCAATAATTATAGGCCGATCAGCCTAACTTCAGTATTTTACAAACTTTTCACCGGTATACTACAAAAAAGAATGATTAAAGACATATACGAGTCACACTCAGTAGAACAAGCAGGATTTCGCCCAGGATTTTCGACCAACGACCATCTTCAAACAGTGAGACAGATATTAGAGAAATGTAATGAATATAATGTGCCTATATTGATGTGCTTTATCGATTTCAACAAAGCATTCGATTCATTAAAACATAGTGAGATATGGATTGCGCTCAAAGAAGCTGGAATAAAAGAAGCATATATACAAACGATAAAAGAAATCTATAAAAATAGCGAAGCATACATAGCCCTAGAAAAAGATGGTGAGAGGTTCAAAATAGAGAGAGGCGTAAAACAAGGATGCCCGCTTTCATCCATTATTTTTAATTGTGTGCTAGAAAAAGCTTTTAGAGAGATAATATGGAGCGAAGTAGGTATTGATGTTCATGGCCGTAAGCTGAGCAACCTAAGGTTTGCAGACGATGTTCTTCTGTTTTCTACAAACGAAATTGAAATGAAAGGCATGGTAAACAATTTGATAAAAACATGCAGAAAATATGGACTGGTAGTAAACTGGACAAAATCCAAATTAATGTCAAATATAAGCCAAGATGCATTAGAGATGGAAGAAGGTGTGATAGACAATGTCGAGGAATATATCTATCTTGGTCAGCTGATCTCTCTGCACGACTCAATGAATAGTGAGATAAAAAGAAGGATTAAAATAGGATGGAGAAAATTCTGGCATCTTAAGAAAATCTTTAAAGGCTGTGTATCTGAAAACATCAAAGTAAGAACCTTGCAAAGCTGCATTTTCCCAGCTATCCTCTATGGAAGTCAGACTTGGGCCTTAACCCAAAAATTGGACGAGAAGCTAGTTTCCGCGCAATGCCAGATGATAAGAGCTATGACTGGCATAAGCAAGATGGAGAAAATAAAGAATAAAGAGTTAATAAGAACATACGGAGGGAGAAGTCTAATGAAAGAAGGCCACAAGATAAAATGGAGATGGGCTGGACACGTGTACAGAATGGACACGGAAAGATGGACTCGAATAGCCACAGAATGGACTCCATATGGATGGACTAGGAACAGAGGAAGACCGGCAAGAAGATGGGCAGATGAATTTTCAGAAAGAATAGGAAAGTTATGGCATAGGGCCACTGCAAATAGGCAAAGCTGGAAACAGGCAGTACAATTTCAAATAAGATAGCAGCACTATGCAGACGAAAACCTCACAATTACCCCTAAAAAGGGAGGCTTTTGCTTTATTAAATAAAGTGTCGATGAAGCTATAATAATAATAATAATAATACTATACCTATACTAGACGAAACAGTATAACATTATGAAAACGCATATTATTAGTCTAAGCGCTGACTTAAATCTGGATATTTTGAGTGGGAAAGTGTTTTTTAATTGGATTTGTACTATTGCTACAGGTTTACACGTATAAAATGTAAAATTTGCCATTGAAGGTTGAAATTTCAGGTTTAATTGGGTAGTAAGCAGAAAATTGACCGGCTTTCCATGCCAAAACAAATACAGATAGTCTTTCTTTATTGGAATTTCATTTTCCCCCTTCTGGTTTTAATTCTGTTCGGCAATTTCCACAGAATGTTCATTTCAATTTTCTCCTCCCCCCCCCCCTTCTTGAGCTCTCTGTTTATAATATCCTGATAATTTAAAATTCAAATTTATCTATCTCCCTCACTCCTCTAGCAGGATCTTTTTCCGCCGAAATACTAGAGCTGTGCCGGGGCAAAATATAATTAGAGCAGTTTAATTAATAAATCCTCTGGAAGGAGGGGGGGGGGGGGGAGGGGTGAAGGAAAAACGTGATTAAGGCGGATGATCAACAGGAATTGTTTTAGAGGAAAATCCTAATCCTGACCCCCCCCCCCCCCCCCCCCCCCCCTGCCCACTCTTAATTAATATGATAATATGTTTATCTTCTTTGATTATTATTGACGTAAGTAGCCTGTTTTATTTTTATTAATTGTCAGAATTTATATTTTAATTGATTATTCTTCTGCAAATGGAGAAAATGCGATTGAGGGTTTTTCGTAGTTAAAATATTATCAAATTTGATAGTTCTATTTACAGGTTTAAAATTACATAAAGTACGTTAAAAAATGAACATTTTAATCAGCCATGGCTCTGGTAGTATTCACTTGAATATTTGACATGATTTATGTTTAAGATCTTTGTTTGGCATTACGCTGTCAGGATTTATTTTTACAAACTAGGAAGAATCGAAATCAGCATATTAGTTCAGGCCTCAAGCGTCCGCAAAAGACATTTTTTAAAAATGACTTTCTTAGACTCAAATGTATTTTGTATGGACTGCGGGATTTCACTCGAGACTTCAGCACTTAGTTCCATAATCCTTATTATGCATGGGAACTAGGGTTTGAGAGGTGGGTAACACCTAAGCCACACACGTTGCGGTATATCTGACAGGTAAACCGGAGCGTGTATGCTATTATAACTGTTCAGTAAAGTCATGAGTAATGACTGACAGCTCCTCAAAATATACCTGTAGAGGTGTATCTGTCAGGTATACCTCAACGTGTGTGGGTCGGCTTTAGACACTTAGAGAAAGTGCCAGCAGGCCTTTTACCTTAGTAAAAATGGTATAGGAATATTTCTCATGACAACAATACAGATGAACAGGACTTGTTTATGTTTCTTATACTGACGGGAGAACATGAAGTATGTTCTTTAGTGATTCATAGACTACTCCATGCTTCGAGTAATCTGGAATACTAGGCATATCCTCCTAATAAAAATGCTTATATTAGTTCATCCCCTAATACTCATTTATAAGATGGATAACTTGAGAGCTTCTGATTTATCTTGTTCTAAAATAATATTAATCAATTATTTTCAAAATAGAGACAAATAATTTAATATAGAAGACTATTTTGAGGAGAGAAACGACCCATCTTCATAGTATTTCTTAACAATATACTTTTCTTTCATTATATATATATTTATATATATATATATATATATATATATATATATATATATATATATATATATATATATATATATATATGTGTATGTATGTATACAGGGTGTGGCAAAAGTTCGGCAACGGCTACTTATCTCCGTTAATGTTTGAGATATCAAACTGCGGTTTGTTGCAATCTTCATCATGCATAAAAAACTACTTTTTTGGTGGGTACCCATTTTCCCGCCATTTTGGTTGCCGCCATATTGGATTCAACTTTAAAATTTCAAATTGGAACCCCTATACTGTGATACATAGTTGGAAAGACCTTGAAAAAAAGAAAAAAATCACAGGGAAGTACTTGCGTCCAAGTACTTTTTAGGGTTTTGTAGAAGATTAAGCATGCCCGTTATGTAATTATGATTTTATTCTTCGATCTCAAGGGTCCGGGTTCGATCCCCCGGGGGGTCACAATGTTTTTCATCGGTAATAACGACTAGAAAAATTCATTTTTTCAGACCATTTCCATCGCTTCCCCATAAGGAATAACCATGAATTATTTCGAAATTTTAGGACCACCCGTTATATAGTGGTTGGGGAGGGGGGAAATTTTTGGGGTATATTTTGACTTATAAAATTAATAAATAATGAAAAATTTAAAAAAGAAAATATATATTTGAATCCTACTCTCCACCAGCTTTCATATGATACCCAACTCAAAATTTTAAAAAATAAAATTTTTGGCGCACTTCAAATTTTCGCGCCAAAAATTGGCAATTTTTTAAAATTTGGGATGAACTCCCGGAATTTTCATCGCCCCACAATAAGGCATTAGCATGAATTATTTCGAAATTTTAGGACCAGCCGAAGTATAGTGGTTGGGGGGGGGGAAATTTTTTTTGGGTATATTTTTATTTTTTTACCCAATAAGGGATGCAAAATTTAAAAATGTATATATATCTTTGCGTCCTACTCTTCAGCAGCTTTCATATGATACCCAACTTAAAATTTTAAAAAAATAAAATTTTTGGCGCACTTCAAATTTTCGCGCCAAACATCGGCAATTTTTTAAAATTTGTGATGAACTCCCGGAATTTTCATCGCCCCACAATAAGGCATTAGCATGAATTATTTCAAAATTTTAGGACCAGCCGAAGTATAGTGGTTGGGGGGGGAAATTTTTTTTTGGGTATATTTTTATTTTTTTACCCAATAAGGGATGCAAAATTTAAAAATGTATATATATCTTTGCGTCCTACTCTTCAGCAGCTTTCATATGATACCCAACTTAAAATTTTAAAAAAATAAAATTTTTGGCGCACTTCAAATTTTCGCGCCAAAAATCGGCAATTTTTTAAAATTTGTGATGAACTCCCGGAATTTTCATCGCCCCACAATAAGGCATTAGCATGAATTATTTCAAAATTTTAGGACCAGCCGAAGTATAGTGGTTGGGGGGGGGAAAATTTTTTTTGGGTATATTTTGATTTTTTTACCCAATAAGGAATGCAAAATTTACAAAAGCATATATATATTTGCGTCCTACTCTTCAGCAGCTTTCATTTGATACCCCACTCGAAAATTAAAAAAAATATAAATTTTTGAGTTTACAACATTTTTGCGAATTGCGCATGCGCACATTTAATTTTGAACTTCTGTATATTTTTCCTGTGGTTGGGTCAAAAAGTTACACCAGTATTTCAAATTTCAGCTCTATAGCTTAAACGGTTCGGGCCCTATGAACCAAAGAGCGACGGACAGACGGACACATCACCCTCGGCATAAGGGTTTTGAGAAGAATCTACAAAACCCTAAAAAAATCCGCAAACTAGAGCTTTCTATCTTTCACAATTTCAAAATGGCGGCCAGTTGAAATTACAAAATTGAAATTTTTAACGTATAATTACGTCCAAAGTAAAGGTTTTAGGAGAAAAAATTCAGGAGTAAATTTGTCTTATTTTAGAGTAAAAAATAAAAGTTTAACGCTACTTTTCCGAATTTTTATATTTATTTGGTTTCTATAGCAACGTACATAGTCATCTTTCTTTCGCAACCGAAAATGTAATTACAAATTTTTTTTTAATCCAATTTGGAATTTTAAAATTTTATCCTTTAAATTATTTAGTTGATTATTATTTAATTAATAATTAATCCTAATTAATTAATAATTAATACTAAAAATAATTAATTAATCATATTAATTATCCTATTTTAAACTCAAAATTGGTTAAAAAAAAAATTTGTAATTTTCATTTTCGGTTGCGAAAGAAAAATGACTGTGCGTTGCTATAGAAACCAAATAAATATAAAAATTCGGAAAAGTAGCGTTAAACTTTTATTTTTTACTCTAAAATATGACAAATTTACTCTTGAATTTTTTCTCCTAAAACCTTTACTTTGGCCGTAATTATACAAATTTTTTTTTTTTTTTTGTTAAAAATTTCAATTTTGTTATTTCAACTGGCCGCCATTTTCAAATGGTGAAAGATAGAAAGCTCTAGTTTGCGGCAAATGTTTTCTTTTTTCAAGGCCTTTCCAACTATGTATCACAGTATATGGGTTCCAATTTGAAATTTTAAAGTTGAACCAATATGGCTGCGACCAAAATGGCGGGAAAATGGGTACCCACCAAAAAAGTAGTTTTTTATGCATGATGAAGATTGCAACAAACCGCAGTTTGATATCTCAAATATTAACGGAGATAATTAGCCGTTGCCAAACTTTTGCCACACCCTGTATATAAATATACATATCCATGAAATGACAAAAAAAGAAAATCTGTCCTAGCGTCGTTCGTTATCCACTAGAATGAATAAATAGGGAACTGAATATTCAAAAAATATAAAATAAAAATAGAAGAGGGTAAGAAAATATGTATATTATATTTTCCTGGTCTTTTTTCTTTTCTTTATGTGTTCTATATTTCGTGTAATATTAAAAAAAGAAAAGAAATGGGATGTAACGGAATAAAAAAAGTATATACACGTCTATAGAAGGACCGGCCTCTTGTGTGAGAGAAAGAAGTAGAAATCCAGAAATTATATTTATATATATATAAATGTATGTATATTCACTCACTCTCACTCTCCCACACACAATATATATATATATATATATATATATATATATATATATATATATATATATATATATATATATATATATATATATATGTATAGCTTTCCTAAGCTTCGACATAGAAATAAGGAATCGCTACAAATTGAATGTAAAACAGAAAGGAACGGAATGCTTCAGGAGCAGAAAAAATATAGACGGGACTACGTGATAAGGAGAGAGACGCTCAGAGAAGTAAGGAACACTTCTATCTCACAAGCACCAACTACAACAAACTCAATATAGTGTGATAAACACAGCTTTACTTGAACTTTATTGCATGTTATCACGCCAGCTTTGTCTCAGTACTTCCAGTCCAAAATACAACCAATGTACTGTCGCTAAAATTCCTTTTATATATAAGTAAATCAAGAATAATAATGTGGCTGTACAGTAAACTAATAATCTAAATTCAAATGAATATCTATTACGATAGAAATATATAACACAAATTAAATGGTTCAAAAGAATTAGTTAAAAGAAACTTTAATGGCCATCTTGAAACGGTTTTATCTTATCTTGATTATGCTGGTTAACGAACCCGTCCGATTGGTGAAATTTCCTACAGTTCCCTTTGTTTGTACTGAAAGCGTTAATATTTTATTAATTGATATATTGCATGACCTAGTTGAGTGTGCATACACAGCTAGTCTAAACCGTCTATGAGACCGTCTAAAGATCTAAAGACCGTCTATGAGGGTTGTGGCATCGGACAAACTTAACCTCGTGGTTAGTGGTACAGCTGTGGACCTAGCTGGTACCTAAGCCCAAGGCAGCAATGTAACCTGCACTCGGGGTTCAGTCCAAGATGTAAATAGAAGAATTTGCAAAACAAACGCTGCCTTAATCCAACTCTACCCTGTATGAAAGTCCAAAGAAATGTCCTTAACAAAAGATAAGACTCTGTCGAACTAATGTAAAGTCAGTTATGCTGTACGGACGTGGGACATGGAAGTTGTCTTGGCGATTAAGAACAAGCTTCAGCCGTTGGTAACCGCTGTCTACGAAACTATTTCTATCGAGGAGGAAGGTCGATCAACTTATTAAAGCGGAGATTCAGGGCAGAAAATGGCGCTAGGTTGGGCTCTCAGGAAGCCATTGGGAGCCACTGTAGAGTAGCCCTTGAGTTAAACCCGCAGGGGAGCAGGGAACGTACGTAGAAGGCCCATGACAACCTGTAGACGAAGGGTAAATAAGGAGTTAGCTAATGTAGGAAAGACCTGGAAGAAGAGCGAAGCTTTGGCCAAAAACTGAGTTCGATTGTTCTTGTTTGTTGAGGCCCTATGGTGCCACCATGCAAACGCGCATTCAGAAAAGAGCATATCGGTTATTAAATTTTCTAAACCTTTTCAACTGACTTACGAAAACTGTAGGCCGACAATTTTATTTACTTAAACTTCAATTACTTGATTAAAATATTTACGTTTTGACAAACTATACCTAATATCGACAATATTAAAATCTTCTCTGTCAATGCAATAAAAGTTTAATAATGTTCAATTTGTCTTTCTTTCACAAGTGAATACGACATTCATTATTACTTGCTTATTTGTACGGCAAACATATATTTGAAAAGCAAATGTTCAGCTAAAATACTTTAATGTTTCAGGTTGTATTTATTTAATACGTAATATTTTCTTCTTTTTCAGTTTGTCGTTTTATAAATTTTTTAAATTAGTTTTAAAGAAAATAAAATATAAAATAGCGTTTTATTTTGTTTAAGGCAAAAAGGGGTATAATCAAATTAAACAAAAGAACAGTATCATTGAATTAATTAAATAAATAAATATAACAAAAACCCTGTGAGATAGAACGCACATAATAGCGGAACGTTTGTGTCAGAGTCGTTTCAGGGGAGAGAACACCTCCACCCAAAAGAAATAAATTAAGTTAAAATCGAGTCATGTCCCGGGGTTTTTACGTCGATCGACAACGGCGCTCTCTTGGCACTTGTGGCATCCTCTAGAACTAAATTATTTCTCATTCTGACCGCTTGAACGCTCCCGTATTTTATTTTACAAAGCGAAAATTTGTCTCTTCCGAAATCTTTCTCTTTTCTTTGTCATCTCCTGAAATAAGAGAATATTGCTTATTTCAGAGTAAAGCTGCTTGTTAAAACTAGGCTAGAACAAACCTAACTATAATATGTTAAGAACAGTTATAAAGAATAAAATAGTTGTGCGTGGTCTCACATAAAAAGGGTTTCGTTGGTATTGCGAACATAAATTAGTTATAATAAGGGGGAGGGGACAAAATGGCGTGGAAAATTAAGCAATTTACACAAGTGTTGTATATTTTTGTAATCTAATCTATATTACCTTTCACTTGATACCCCACTCAAAATTAAAAAAAAAAAATCGCGTGACATATATATACATATTATCCGCCATATTGGATTTCCAGTTAATCAGATCAAATTGCTATTCTTATTTTTTTTATGGCCCAGCAGACGGCACATTTTGCATATTTCTAGTAACAGCAAAAAATTAAAATATTTCCACATGTTACTAGAGGAAGTGGTTCCTGGTTCAATTCCCCGGGGGGTCACAATGTTTTTTAACGGTAATAACGAAAAGATAAATTAAATTTTTTCCGGAAATTTTCATCGGTATACCATAAGATGTTCGTGAATTATTTCAAAATTTTAAGAATAACCTCATTCTTATTACTAAAATTCAGAGAGACATTATTTAAAACCCTTAAAACATGTACGAGTAAATCTATCTCCAATGTAATTTTCGTGCCTTCACAATGCTTTATCTTTATTTATTCTACGTATATGATATTTCAAAAATTGTATAATAATTCATAAGTAGAGATAACTTAATGTTGATATGAATAATTATAAAATACTAATTTAGCAGGAAATCTTTACTTTGGTTCTTGTTTCAAGGAATCGATCTATATTCGTTAAACAATGATTCAAAGTTTCGCTTACTACGAGTATATTCGCATCGAAATATTATTTCGATGCGAAATATGGCTTTGTGTTAGAACTAGAATATTTCTAAGTATAGCAATATTCTTGATAAAACTTGCACTAAGCATATTTAATATGTCTGGTAGATATTAATTTCTTCATTTTTTTCTCTTAGCTCCGGATAACTTTTTGCAACTATTATTCTTTGTTAAACATTTATTTTTATTTTATTATTTTTTCCTCCTTTGTTCTTACAAATGAGTTTATTAAATATATGTAAAAAAGAAAATATTATTTAAAAAAATAATAAATATGAAAGAAAAGCTGGCGGTGCATGGGAAGCTGTTAGTAGGCCGTCTTATCTTAGTGAGCAGTAATGTTTTCTCTAACATGGACGCGAGTTTTCCTTGATGCGGGCGATTAGTCGGAAAAATAAGCGGCCCTTTGTTCCTGCTAGCTAAAAAGAAAACTTCAATGATTTTTAATTAGTTTATACATAGTTTCCTTCTTGGAAAAAATAACAGGTTAAATTAAAAAAGTTTTGTTCAAAGAGCTTTTTTCTTTTTATTCCAGAACAATATCAGTTAAATAATAATATGAATTTTTAAGATCGATTAAAAAAAGTGCCAAGTTGATTAACATTGTTATAGATAACTACAACCTCTTTATCATAACAGGGGGAAAAACTAAAAACATAATAATTAATATATTAATAACTAACTGTTGCACGAGTCAATTATAAGTCTAAGTATCTGTTAGTGTCTATATAATTTATTATATATTTGTTTAAAGGAAAACGCAAATTAATTGGGTCCCCTCCAGGAATGGTGGGGGGGGGGGGGGGGGGGGCGCTCACCCTTAACCCGACCCCGTCTTAATAAACCGAAAATAACAATTCTGTTCCTCACTCTGCATTCCCAGTCTCACCGCTCTCAATCGAACTCTAACAATCAAATTTCATTAAATGTCAATTTAGTTTGACAATTATTTTAACTTTCGATTGTATGACATGTACAATTGACAATCACCTTCTAACAAATACCGCAGTAAACCAAGAAGAGATGAATTCGCCCGACTATAAAAGTATACTTTAATTATTTAAGTTTTATTTCTCCGAAGCCCGAAGATAAATAATTATCTTGCATGCTAAATAATTATCTGACAAGACGAAATGGCCCAATAGTTATGATTACCAATAGTTTTGCTTACACTGATGTGAACTACCTAATTGCCTGATGATAAGGATTGTTCAGCCTTGCTGAGCACCATAGTGATCAAATAACTTACATTGTCTCTCCACGTAAATTTAATATTTGGGTATTTAGCGAAGCAGGTTTCAGCCTATGTAAAGGTGCCCAAGAACAAAATATATGAAAGATAAATTAAATATAAAATTAATTATTGTTAATAAGATTAACAATTAAATTATGCAAAAATAAAAATTTTAAATACGAAAGACATGCGGATATGGAAAATATACGTGGGAAAATAAAATAGGCCTAGGTGTGCAATGCAGTTGACTGCTTGAAATTAAAATGCATCTAATCAGCTCAATGTTGCTGATTAGATGCATTTTAATCTTAAACAACAAATATTTTTATTTATAAACAGCTGAAATCAGATCAAAAATAGTAATATTTATAAATTTTAATTAAAAAGCATTTTTTTCAGTTTTTCTATTTTATCCCCTTCTTAAATGAAAATATGACAAAAGTGAACAACAACTATAACTATACTCTTAAAGAGCTTTCTAACGATATGCATCATGAAGGGCATATACTATTTTAACTTTTATACCCAGTACCCCGTACCCCTGTGTACCAATTTGGACCATTTCAGATTTGTACCTTCCTGTGGTTGGTCACTATGACCGTGCCGAACTTTGTAGGGATCGTTTCACCCGTTCAGGAGGAGTATGTGTCCAACCAAATGCAAAGTGTAGTATAAGAGCTTCGCTTCGCTCATCTCAATAATAATTTTATAAATAAATTAAATTAAAAATAAAAATAACATATATATAAGAGATAACGTACATATTTGTCTTTGTTACAAACACGCTTTCATACTAAAAAGGAGATAATAATAACAGCCACAGCGCTACGAGCAATAACAGTATTTGCCCAGTCACTAATGACAAAATCGTGGGGAGCCATCAATAGTTTTTGTTATGTGTTAGAATTCTGCATTCCGAGCATTAATATTTAATGTTTTTGAGAACTAAGTCATTGGATTTGGAGTAAAAGAATTAATTCGATTTAATGGAAGAGTTCGTTAGGGTTTTTTTTTTTAAAGAAAGGGGGCCACGTTTTTATCTTATAATAATAATAATAATTGTTTAATTTCCCGATAATAATTTTAATTATTTACTGTTTTTCTACATATTAATCATTTTAAGGCGAAGGCCCTCAATAAGTGTTAATCTCCTGGAGCGGGGGTCCCATCTAAAGGTCCCCATAAACGGTCAAAATGTTTGTGCAAACGTGATGTTCGCAAACATCACGTTTACAAACACATTTTGACCGTGTACGAGTATATGGGGTTGTTTGACAGTTTGCGCAAATTTTTTTAAATAAATGGGTCAAAACCGAAAAGTTTTGGGCAAACACTTTTGATGGTGACACCCAAAATCCCTGAAAAAATGTGAAACTATTTTTTTCTCAAAAAACCTTTTTGTTGGTAATTAGTTTTTCTTTGTCTTGGACCCAAGGTAGTGTCTATTTTCCCCAACACTAAGCTGTGAGGTAACCCCCCTCCCCCTTTCAAGTCCTTTCTAGAAAGGACTTGACTATATTTACGCGACAAACATTAAAATGTTTTGTTTTTTTACATGAATTAAAGTATAAATTTAGCAAAATTTAATCAGCCCAGGTGGTTGAAATTAATATGAACATCTATGGGCTATATTTCATATACCTTCCACATTTCTTAAAAATCAGATGAGTTCTTAATGATAGGTGTTAATAAAAAAATGTTGCGCATGCGATAGAGAAACCAATGGACTTAAAAGTTTGAAAATGCTATATTTTTACCTTCCAAATTTCATTAAAATCGAACGTGTAGAAGACGTTTTACAAAATTGTTTAACGACAGACAGATGTGACTAAAAATGGTCTCTGACGTCTAAAACGAGTTTCCGTCATGGAATTTTTTAATTCAGAGCCAAACAAAATGTAGTTTTTTAGAACTCACGATACTTTTGTTACCTTAAAGCAAAATGTAGATTGATATGTTTCTGTTGATTATTCTACATTAAACATTTATTATTAAATATTGAGACTGATGGGAGTTGTAGTTATGTTTGGTTTGGTGTGAGTCAGCAGTCAGCTGTGTTTTACTATCTGCAAAGTTATTTGTAGGGGGTGTATTTGATCTGTAGATTATACGTGGTTGTGAATTTGGTTGGGTCGTATTACAAATATTTAGCTTGGCGAGAATTGTACGGTAACTACACTGTGTTTTCCTTAAATTTCCACGCTAAAACTAACTTGTTCACAGTTGCCTGCCTTTCATGTTGCCTTAAAAAACAATACCAATGTCATACTATGTGTTAGTTTAAAGGCCATATCAACGTTCCTCACTTTGCAACTTATCTAATAAGCCACAAATTCTCATTTCATCTAAACATAAACATATTATAGTAGTATTTAAATCGAACAATATGTATCTACTTTGTTTAAAAATAAAAATGTGTTATCTTTGATTAAACATTACATATTTAAACATGTATTCACACACAAAATCCAACAGGACTTGTAGTTTAGATCTAACAGTCCGTCTAAAGCCCTTCCGCCTGTAAGATTTTCGACAACATTTTTTAAAGATAGGTTTAAATTTAACATGCCTAGCTGCGGATGGCGCGGCGGTGTATTCGGTGGATATCGGCGGTGGATTACAGAGATAATGATTATAGGAAAATAGTCAACTTCCTTCTTGTTCGAGCATAACTTAGATTAGGCTGGAGGGAATCTCTTCCTTAAAGATTAGTATAGACAGTAGAGCCCCAGTAGAACTAATTCCCGTGTGTACCTGTGAAAAAACTCTCCGATCTAGACGGGTGTCGAACCTGTGACTTCCTGGGCCTAAGACAAGCGCCACAGACTACCCAGCCATTAGACAACTGTGTTTCGGAGGGATTTGTTGTAGAAAGAACTGTTTAATATATGACCATCTTATTTCTATACTTTAAGATAACAGTTGGAGAAAAAAAATCTTGATTTAAATTTTAATTTGATATTGTTACTGGCAACACTGAGCACTGAGTAGGTTATAAAAACCCGTTCTTAAAGAAGGTTACAACGCATACTCTTTCCATGTCTCGCGGTCTCGGTCGGTTAATAATATAATTTTGTATTTTAATTAAAAGTGTATTACATTATAAATTATAATTCAAAGTAACTGTTTTATATCTTATAAAATGCTACGTATCTAACAATAACTGTCACTCAATACTGTCAAATCAACCTCAACATCACTTTTTAGTTTTAAAGTTCTCTACTAGGTAGCTCTAGTGGCGCTGTTTACAATATTTTGAATAGGCGGTTTTTCTATTAGCCTTCAAAGGGACAAAGAACCATATTTTTTAGGGTTTTTTAATTTTTCCTTTATTTATACAATAAACTTTACATATATTCAAAATTTCAAGTTTCTAGGATTGTTAGAAGTTCCTAGAATTATGATGAGGGAGTGAGTCAGTCAGTGAGTGGAAAAATTACAAAACTTAAGGCTCATATATCTTATGAACTATTATGGGTAGAGGTGTGAAATTTTTATTTCTGGTTCAGTTTGTCATGAACTTTAAATTAAAATTATTTTATATATCTATGTATCTTCAATAGGATAATAGAGGGGGGTCCAAATTGCCGTGAGTTAGTTCCAGTAAAGGATGGTGCGGCTGTGCTCGTCTTGGCGGGGGCACTGCCGTGCCCCCAGATAAAACAACATCACAATAGCTAATTATCAAATAGACCTGTATTTCTATTTACTCTCTCACTTTAGTTGGTATTTTCAAATGGACCGGGTTTCCTCACTTCAGTTAGTATTTTCAAAAAGACCGATTTCCCTTCGGATTGTATTGAACATTAGCAACTGTAGTTTTTGGACTATAAACTCGTAAACTTGCTTTTTGAGTTTTATCCACTTTGAGTAAGATTTAGTAATAGTTACAAATAATTTAATGCTTGTAATTTTATTGTTTACTTAAAACCAAATATAGGGACCAGTTCAAGTCTAACCCATGATACAGTTAATATTGATTTCTGGTCAGATTCAGGTATTTAGTCTCTACCTTCTTCTACCTCTTACCTCCAGGGTTGATTATGACTATTTGGTTGAAAGGTAACCAATAGGTGGGCGTTTTTATTCTATTCCTCTATATTGATCAACCTCCCCACCCTGGTGGACTTTAATGGTAAAGTCCGAAGCAATAAGACCTCACATGGGGCTTCAAGGGGGAAACTGTTTAGACCTTCTTGTAGTATTCTATCCACCAAGGAAGTTGACAAACCCACAGAATGTGTGTACCTTGCTTAGGAAGAGCAAGCTTAGTTCTTCAGTAGGCAGAGTGCCTAAGCCAAAGATTTATTACAGGATAGCTGCTGACGAAATGTGGAAGGATTTTCCTCTTCCACGCACTGGACTTGCAGCTAGACCAAGCCGGTGTAGGTGTTGATTTTGTCGACAGTGGCTAGTTAGAATGCCTGTCAAGAGCTGACAGGAATGCTTTATGAGTGAGAGCAGTGATCTGGTAAGATGCTGAGATGGTTACCAGATCAATTTTAAGTTGTCGCATATCTGAAGCACTGTTTCTTTTTTTATGCTGGTCTAATTTGATGAATGTTCTCTATATTGATGTTAGTGGACCTCTTATTTATATTTTTATATGGGGAGTTTGGCTAGTTTTGTAAGCAATACAGCATGTGGTATGTGATGAGCTTTTATAAGTGTTGAGAGTTGGTGTGGACAGAAGAGTTTTTATTAGGATTTGTGCTGGAGAAGATTGGAGCCGATATTATTTGTATAGTTATGCACCTGGAGTTGTTTGTCGTGAACCAGGTTAATGACAGTATAGGTCTAAATAGGAGGAAGGGCACCGTGCCGTGTATAGTTTGCAGGGTCATAACAGTAAAGTAAGCTCTACTCTTGCTACCGTCGCTTCCAGCTTCGGCCCGGTCCATTACAACTAATGCCCCCTGATCCCTATTTATGAGTATTACTTTTCTACCGCCCTACATTCTCTTTTTTTTTAATGTTACCTTTTTCTTTTATTCCAGTTCAACGCCGGTATATACTTGGGTGAAATTACACCGGCTACTGACATCGGAATTAAACGGTAGTTATAATTATTAAGAGACGACGTAGAAGCTTTGTTTCGACTCTTGCCCGAGGGTTTCATTTACTCTAAAATAAAATCAGGTCAAGGGAATGTTTTTATTCAGGGTGTGCGTGACTTATTTTTTCGGTGGTGGGCTAATCTTCATAATTCTTAATACATTAAAAACTCGTTGATATGGTCACACGATTTTGTTTTTGAAAATAAAAGAAAACAAATTGATAGATTGCGACAAGTTAACATTCAATAATCTGAGGGAAAGAGTTGGGGAGGGTGGGAAGGGGGACCTCACGCACCAGAGTGCCTTTATTTTTCTCTCGGCATTTAGAAAAAGGAAACATAAGTCAATATGAGGCCTCGAGAAACTCGATCCTCCATTATCAGGGTTGACGGTTGACTGGTTATGCAATTAGATTATGTTAATTATCAGATTACCGACAATTGTTTGTTGATAAACATGTGTTATAATGTTTCGACAGTGAACAGATCTAACTAACTAACTAACTCTATGGCACAACAACCCGTGGAAGGCTTAAGCTTGCCTATGGGCTTATTCAACTATATAGTGGATGACACTGGGTTAGTTTGCTGGGTTATTGAACCCAGATCTTTGGTCACCCATCCAAAATATCACCAAGCCCGAGGCTGCTTAACTTTATCGATAGGACAGCTAACTGCTCTCTTACAAGCTACCAAGACCGCCAATGTACTGATCTTCCACTCTAATGCTCTATGGGTAAGTATACATGAACTGTCTTCTCAATGTAAAATTAGCTTTTGAATAATAATCTCTGCAACAACCTACTAGACTGCTCTTTTGCAATGGGAAACATTAGATAATTTTTAATTTCGCTTTAACATGCCGTTAAAGCGAAATCATGCTACACATCACAAGTACGTCGATTTATAAAACAATAATTAAAATTAGATCTGAATGTGAATTAAAATGGTGATCAAAGGCCTGTATTTTAACGTATCACCATTGCAGATGCCATTGACATCTGTATTGATTGTGATCCCACCATTTTTATTGTTAGAGTTTTTTTTCAATGTCACAACTGGTAATGTGGATAAAACGGATTTATTTTACTGAGAAATAAATTGAGAATAAACAAGTGAATAAAACAGGAGATATCAGTCTGTTGGGACGTATCATATCAATATTGTTGAAGCAGTTTAAATTTGTCACTCGATTTCTTTTTCTTTTTTTTTGGAGAAGATTGTGCGCGGCTAGGTTGTTAGGAGGTAGTTAGAGACATTCGGTGGGTTTTATCGTCGCGTATGTAAATTTTAAGCGATAAGGGAGGTAGTTAGAACCAACCGGCAATATCGATAAATTATTCAGTTTATTTATTGTTGTGATTGTCTGTCTGTATGAGGACGACGTGAGACTAGATAACGGGAGGAGGCCGGTTCGAATACTCGGGCACAGGGAGAGCATATAAATGTGACGTCCTTTTTACGACTAAGGGAATATCTGGAGTTGAGCTCGTTTTGTTTAACTACTGGCCTGGAAGAGATGCGAGACTTGGCTCCCAGATGTCTTAACATTCACTATCATTTCCCCGCTTTATTTTCTACTCATTCTCTTCTAAAACGGAAATTACATTTAAGTCGACTCTTTCAAACATTCCATTTAACTTTTTTTCACATATTTTTAACAAAATTTCCTTTTTTAAAATTAAATGCTTATAGACTTGGTTATTGTAAAAAAAAAGATATATATAATAACTTAAATAACAATCTAATCGATTTTTTTTTTTTTAAATTGAACGACACATATAGAAAAGCATCTCACAAAATAGCATTTGGCAATATAGGAACACTTCTTACTCATGGAAACCTGATTCGAGAAATGGAGAATCAAAATGAACGAAAACAAAAGTGTTGTTGAGACATGGCATTTGTAAACCAGTAACCAAAATCCCATCTCTCACTCCAGTTCCACCCCTACCTTGG
This sequence comes from Gerris lacustris, assembly GCA_951217055.1. Taxonomy (NCBI): domain Eukaryota; kingdom Metazoa; phylum Arthropoda; class Insecta; order Hemiptera; family Gerridae; genus Gerris; species Gerris lacustris. Next base: position 30,169,425 of record OX578278.1, read on the forward strand.
ATTACTACTAGATCAGCTTTTGACCTAAGCACATCACACAAAACTTTAATGACAGCAACCGACTCTACAAACTTTTACCCAGACTCCTACACTATACATCTAAACTCATCACTTATAGCAAATTACTAATTTAAAACCACAATTTCAAGGGTTTAAGGGGCCTCGATAGATGTACAAGGCTGTCCTATCCTAAAGTTATGCAGCATCGGGCGTGGTCACCATTTTGATGGGTGACCACACATGCGGGTTCAATTCCCGGACTGCGGGCCACCTCGCTGGTATTCACCCAGCATCTGCATATATTTTAAAATAAAAAAGAAATAAATAAGTAAATTATAAAATATTTTAATTATACTGATTCACCTGTGGCCCCCTCGTATACTAATCTATATTTATACCATTATAAATTATCTAGGAATCTTGAATAAACACCAATGCAGTTCTGTTCTTGAATAAAATAAGGCTAAACATTACGTGTTGAAGGAAATATTGATTCTAAGCATTACTAGCTCTCCTAATTTAAACATAAATAAAATAATACTGACTGTAATTTGAATATTGTTTGTAATTTTAAACACAACCCGAACTATTTATTACTAAACAATCCACCTACTATAAGTAACCAATCCATCCCACTGTACCTATACCTTCGTTCCTATAAATAGTTACCTAGGGCTTAGTTTGGATTAGCCCCTAACTATAGTTAAGAAATTATTAGAAAAACCAAAATTAACAAATTAGGAAAAGACCAACATAATTTAAAAACGGTTCAGAAAAAGTCAGTTGAGCTCGAGGAGTGAGTAATATTGATTAACTTTAATGTCGGTAGTGTTTATAAAAAATAGTCTGCCAATTAGCGTCTCACATAGCTTCATCGCTTCCTATTTTTTATACATTAATGATTTTATGATTGTACTGTGCAACCTATTATTGTCTAGTGTATTTATTTCCCCCCTTTATTAAATCTTTCAATATTGTTTTGATTTTTACATGAAGTAAAGTATCAATTTAGCAAAATTTAAAGAGTGCAGACGGATTATGAATTAATCTAGGGATATCTGCGGGCTTCTTTCGATAAACCATCCAAATTTCATAAAAACAGATGAGTATTTTTGAAGATATAGGTGTAAATAAAAGTATGTTTGTGTGTATTGTGAAAGAGAAAGGAATGGGCGCGGAAGGTTAAAATCTATATCGGACCAACAATGGGCTAATGATGATGCACCATCTAAATTTCATTAAAATCGAACGTGCAGTTTTTAAGATATTTTGGTTTGTAAAAATTGAGCGGCTGACAGACACGGATCCAAAAATGTTCCATAATGTCTGAAACGGATTTCTGTTTTGTATTTTTTTTTAATTTTAGACATATAAAATGTTGGTTCTTCAGAACGATCACATAGCTTCTGTTACCTTTGGTAAGCTCGGAAGCAAATAATTGTTCATATAAACCTTACTATAACGATCATAGTGATATCAGTACATGGTAAATATTTAATTTATTTTTTGGTTTTAGCTTAATTCACTTAGTATTCTGGTTTGCTAGTGCTACTAGACTTATGCCAAGAATGCCAAATATAAAATGCCTACTTCCTTACCTCTGCTCATTTCAGCTTTTCTATAATTATTTTTTTAAAAGCTATGGCAAAAATATATCACATAGAGCTTGTTAGTCCACGACTAAGCTACTTTTGTTGGGTCCGTAAGTAAAAACGAGGACCTAAATACTTCTCTGCGCTTATCTGTCTGTCTATATAACGCACCGGTTCTTCGAAAGTACACAAAACCAAAATTTGAAACTTGGCAGTAACTCAAACACAGGGAAATTGTAAGGACGCCACAAAAACCATTCTTCAAAAACCACGGATTGAATATTTGTTTAAAAGTATATATTTGTTTTTGAAATTCATCTTTGCGCCGTGTATCATTCCGTGTGCGTTTTCGAGCCCCACTCAATTTTTTAACGAATATTTATAAAATAATTGTTTTTTCTTTGTTAAAAACTGTTTTTAACGATTTTTTCATAGGTCACATATTTTGTAAGAAAAACATGTTTCCCCCAAAATCTCAAAATTATAAATTGGGAACGGTTTGAGCTAGAGACTTAAGAGTAAATTTATTGCTTTTAGTCAGTATAATTGAATGTCATGTGCAATTTACGCGTCATGTGCAATTATGTCATGTGCAATTATAATTTTATGTCATTATGATTAATAGCTTAAAAGTTATTGCGGAAAAAAACTATTAAATGGCCGCCAGCTAGAAACAGCTGGATCGAGCTAGTTGACCAACTCGTCCGAAATATTCGGGTTTAAAAGATCTGAGCCAAATTTGTTCAAAATCAGTCTTTATAATATAGACTCAAATACCTTTAATAAATTGCCTATTTCAGTAATGTTTTGTGTGTGTTTGTTTTAAGTTATAAAATATAATGAGATAGTAATAAACCAAAGTATAAATATAATGAGATAATAATATCTTATGATATTTTATTACTGAAAACAGGCAATGATATAACATTACTGAGATAGGCAATTTATTATAGGTATTTGAGTCTATATTATAATGACAGATTTTATAATAATTAACTTAACTGATAAGTATAAACTTTATATTAGTTTTATAAATACGCAATCTATTTTTGCATAATCACTAACTTATGAACTCAATATTCTAAAGACCAAAAGCACATCTTGGTATATTTATTATTGAGTTGAGTCACCAACTTTCCAGGTCTTGTGAAACATAGAAAAAGAAGTAAAAATACGAATGAATTAAAAATGAAAGAAATGCTGTTGTAATGGAATCGCATTGTCTGCGGGTGTACAGGAAAAGGGTAAATATAAATGAAATAAAATTGGGGGTGTCTAGTAGCGTGGAATTACCAACATGTTCAGCCAAACAAGTCAGCCGTACTAAATCAGTCTATCTTTTGTAAAAAAAAAAAAAACAGCCAGTTAAGCGTAAATAATTCAATACAAACATTATCCGTGAATAATTTAATTTAAACATTACGTCCCCCCCCCCTCCAACACCCTGACATATACGCTGTGTTCCTCGAGGCTGATTAATCTTAAGGGGTGAATATTTTTACGTAAGACATTTTCTGAGTCAGGAAGTAATATAAAAAAATCAGTAGTGCTTTAAAATTAATGGTTTTCTAGCATGATTGGAAATGCTTTGATTAAACGTAAACAATTCTAACAGAGTGAATAAAATTTTGCTTCCGAAAGCATTGTGATCGTTGTGAAAAAATAAACATTTTTTATGCCTATTCAGAAATTTGTTTCAGACATTTTCTCCGTTCAGAACATTTTTGTTCAACATTGTTGCGGAACCACTATGTCTTAAAATCTACTTCTAATTTTAATGATTTTATTTTAATCTCAACTTATTTCCTAGAGTTTCAGTTGTAAGCAAAATGATAGCACTTTTATTTGTCCTAATATAACTTGTATAAGGATCTTGGCAACACTACAAACAAGTGCTTGTCGTCTTGCTAATGGTTTAATTTTATTGTTGTAGTTGAGAGTGAGGATGAATGCAAACAAGTCGGTAGTTTTAATGAGTTGTTTGGTCTTAGAACAAGGAGCTTGGCTGCGACCCTTGTTTTCGTTTCATTTTCGCTCCAGTTAAGTAGAAGGAGGCGGAAACAGTGTTTGTTTTGCTGCAATCCTCCCTTCTTTGCTTATTCTCGGCTGTCGGTTATACAAGTACGATGTCGGTGAGAATTTCTCCATCCAGAATTCATTCGAGGAAGTAAGAAATTGTAAGGGTAGTTTTCTAGGTTAGTGTGGCGCGAGCCCAGTGCCCTAAACCCGCCTGACGGTGCTAAGGCCCCTCCCTCGTGTGTCGGACCTTATTTATTTAACCCGGTTGTGTCGGGGTGAAAATGTTGTGCCCGAATCCCCTGCACTATCTACTCACGTCTCGGCAACTCTATAACCAATAAAGCTACTACACTGCCCTTCTTTTTTCTTGTCCCCTCTATAAACATTTTGCTATTTTCATTATCGCTTTGAAAAAGGCCGATTTTTTTCCTCTTTTTATCCGTTGGAATAACTTGTGACTATCTCGTTCCTGAAAAACTTTTCATGCTCGGAATATTTTAGCGAGTATAAAAAAATAAAATAGTAGTTTAAAAAACATGGTTGTTCCTGTTCTGTCTCTAGCATTAATAAATATACAGGCACGTGGTTTTTTGTTTTGTTTTTTAGTTTCTTCCTACTTCTACTTCCTTCTTTTACTTCTTAATATTGCTAAATTTGTTTTTATTGACAACCTAATATATTAATAATTTATGATAAAACCCGGATAATTTGTTTTCTGTTTTTCTTTACAAATTGATCCTCTACATCGAAAGGTAGAAGAGGAACGGAATAAAGCTCTTCGAAAGCTTTATTTTTAAGCCGTGTCCAGACTGCCGAACCGAATAGAGGAAACGAGACGAGCATTGGTCTCTGCGCATGCCCAGTCTGAGATGCGCAGGCGCACTTTATACTGAGCATGCGCAGAGACCAATGCTTGGCTCGAATGCTCTGTTCAGTTAGGCAGTCTGGACATGGCTTCAACGATAATATATGAACCGTGGCTTTCTACAAGGTTTTACACGAGTAACGTAAAATGTAACAGTGTTATATACTGAATTTAATTAATTAAGGATTTCATATTGGTAGTATTCATACTACGGAAAGATTAAATTTTAATTTAAATCGAATTATAATTATTATTAACTATATAGAGGCCCGTGGTTCAAATCCCGGCGCTGGAGTGTATTTTTGTCGGTCTGTTTCCCTTAGTTAATAATAATTATAATTTGATTTAATTAAGGATCTGTAGTATAGTGCCCATCGTCCGAACTTCAATCGAACAATAGACCCTTGGTGAGGAATATATATTTTAAGATTTAAATAGTTAGACGGGGTTATCAAGTCACAGAAATTATAGCATAAGGTTTATTTGCCACCTCAAGTTACTGTTATTGGCGTTTTAAATGAAAAGTTGTTAGATTTAGAATGAAAACTCCAAATTTAATTTCAATTAAAGATAAAAGATACTCTTGTTTCCATCTTTATGTCCGAAGTTCCCCAATGACGATGGTATTACATTCTGTTGCCGCCACTCGAGCAATATTGTTTAGTAAGTAAGTTATATTTTTGAGCGAGGGTTGTAGTTCAAGGTGGTAAACCCGGTACGTCATCCCGTGCTTCACTCGCTCCGTTGCTCCGCTTTACCTCTTACTCGCTTTCAGCTCTAATGCGTTTAGGATTGATTGTGTGAGGTAGGTCACGAGGTTTTTGAAAGCGGAAACCCTTTAGCCCCCCCCGGAATATAAATCTTTCCACTTGTGCTTGGAGCTTTTTTCAGGCATGAGTGGTCGATTTCTGTAAGAACATCAGTCGGTCGTTGTAAAATTAAACTCTTTCTACTGCAAATTTATTAAATTGGTATTTATTTATAGACCACGTATCACATATTTATTTTTAAGAAACAAGAAATGAATGTATCTACCGAGAAGAAATATAATAATAAATGTAGTGCAAAGTGATGTCGACAGTGAAAGTATAATTCATGCAATAAGATGTGTGTGTAAGAAATATTAATGATTATGAACGTAAATTGCACAATATCCATTTGCGAATGAAAAAAAAAAATAATAAAGAAAATACTCATTTTCTCTAAATCATGAATATATTTTTGGGCATTGAATCCAAATATTAACATTTTAAGACTTTTTTATTAAGTTGAGAAAACCAGTATACATTTGTCTACATCTATCTTCCTGACACGATATTTTTAAGAGCGTCACATTTCGCCTGCCGTTTATTAAAGCTTCAGCCCGCCTATCGTCACAATATTGTACTAAAAATTACTAATTGTACTACCTAATGACCTCCTGTAACATCCTAACTTCCTGGCACGATATTTATGTAAAGAGTAACATTTTTTATGACGTTTTTGCGGTTTTTTGACGGTAATTTCGTCTGTACCCTAGAGCTAAAACACATTTTTCAATAAATAAATATTATGTATTGAAGTATTAATAAAGTACTTATCTATTATAGAAGTGAGACCTGATGGAGATACACACCCCTCAGTTGGCTCAGGAGATACACACACAGACCGAGGCGCTCTATGAACAGCCCTCTTAATAGTAAAAACAAACTAATTACAAATAGTTAAATGAGTTATCATGCTTTAACATGGATGTATTTTAGCTCTGGGGACCACACGAAAATTCCGACTATTTATGCAGCACGAGGATGCAAAGTTGTATACAAAAATGATTAACAATTTATTAAAATAAAAAAACCAAAAAAAATCTTATAAACCATAATGAAAATATAAATTAAATAACAAAAAGCTGTTTAACCTATTTGTGCTGTGTGATTGTCAAGTCGAAAACGAAAGCTGATTGTTCCCTAAGAACAAAATTTGTTTACGTCTCCGAATTCAAATAAAAAAAAATCCGTTTGATACTTCAGGAACCATTTTTGGTCCCGTGTCTGTCCACAATTGTTGGGAACCAACATTGTACATAATGTTCTCATCAAACAACTCGTATGATTTTAATGTAGGTCATAATTAGTCTATTGTCTAATAAGTTTCTACCTTATGCACCCATTGGTTTCTGTGTCATGTGCGCAATGGTAAAGTACTTATCTGACTTTTAAGAATTTTAGATAGGTTGTCGAATGTTGCCTTCAGACATAATCAATTGTCTGCGCACGTTCAATTTTGCTAAATTGATCACAAATTTGGCAGATCAAAATCAAGGGGGGGAGGGGGGGAATTCTATAATTTAGACAATAATGGGGACAATAATTGCATAATTAAGATATACGCGACAGTACGCCTGGAAGCTACGTGCCACACTAATTCGCAGACGACTTAATTTTGTAAGTAGGTTGTTGGAATTGTTGACCAGCGGCGTGGCGTAACTGCGAGAAGACTAACTAAGGCCTGTATGCTGTCTGCACTTATCCACGGAATTCAGTCTCCCAGATTACCTCAGATTAATGTGTTGTAGCAGCCAGGTATTACCGGCCTGAGTTCATCCTCGCCCCGTCTGACATCTCCCTTTTCTTTCACCTGCTAATTAGCACTCCTTGCTATACTTTAGATGCACCTCAAACGCACATCATTGAAGAAGAAAAACGTTTATTCAATGAGATAATACAATAATAACAACATGCATTATAAACGTACATACCCTTGGCCAAACGACCGTCAGGGAGAGTTCCGACTTTGACTTTTTTACAGATATCTATTATAAGAGTATAAAAGTAAATAAATATTAATGGTAAATTAATCAAATGTTTAACAAAACAATAACAATAATTAAAGCAGACACATCATTGAGATTCCCGGTGGGCTGTATGTACTTTTGTTTTCATTTTTCTTCCCTCTTAACTTTTATTATAATAAAAAAGATACTATTTCACGTATTAATGAAATTTGTCTCTTTTGTACCCTGTATTATAATATGAATGACAAATAATAATTAATATTTGGTCTTTGTTATTATCTATTTTGTATTTTTTTCTGTTTCAGGTAAGGATTTTGAATCTAACCTACTGAAGAGAATATCTTATCGACCTTAAGGTACACAGTTACTTGTTAGTTGTATAGTATGTGAACGAATATGAAAAAGGAATATAAGTATAATATCCATATGTATTTATGAATGTAAGTTATATGAGAACCGGTTTTATTGGCATTGTGTCAACTCTATTAATAATATGTGACAATTTCAAAAAAGAAAACTTTATTCATCGGATAATCCAAAGAAAATAAATAGTCCCCGCAGGGTGTAACTTCCCTCTTGTAGTGGGGGAGAACCTCTCGTTACAGTTTAGAATCTAGAAAATAGCGGCCCCCGTAGAACCAGGGAAAATAGAAACTAATTACCGTGTACCGATCTAGACGGTTTCCTAATTTGCTACCTTCATATCATTGGTCCACGCGGCTATCAGACTACTACAATTCGGATAGGTAGATTTGGTGACGTCAGTAAAATAGTGAAACTTATTCCACTTTTTGATGTGTAAGAAATGGAGCAGCTCCATAAGTGCAACGGCAGTACACCCCCACTTTACTAGTTGGACAGGGGCTGGGATAAAATAATAAAGTAGGATATTTTCAGTAGATTTAGCAAATCAGACTTTTTAAAGGTTGGACAACCCGTTCCTAAACAGCTGGAATGTAACAGCAGCACTGTCATCTCTCATTATCCATTGAGTAACGCAGAAGCAGCTGTCAAAGCAGTGAAAACCCTTATAGTGAAATGTGTGGTAAATTGAGTGGTAGATGAAACACGACTTGGGTTATCACTATTGCTTCCGAGCTTACCAAAGATAACGGAAGCATTGTGTTCACTTTTGAGAACGAAAAAATATTATGACTCCGATTTTAAAAATTCCAAGACAGAAATCCGTTTCAGACGTCAGGGATCATTTTTGGTCTTGTGTCTGTGTGTCCGCGAATCCTTGAAACGTGTGACGATAACTTGAGTAAATGTCAACCGATTTTGATGAAATTTGGTAGACATGTCTATTTTACCAATGCCCAGGACGAGTTCGTTGGACAACGTTATCCGTTTAAGCGTTCACGCGCAACGCTCGCGTAAACGTGAACTTAAAATTTAAAATTGGAATTTTAGGTCGGGGGGAAAAGAAACTTCATCTATTAATGAGGCAAAAAATTGTTTCCAAATACAATTTTTTAGTAAAACAAACTGCGACACCGCTATGAAGTGTAAAAGATCGCTAAAAACTATTAATAGTTTTTACACAATAAATAATATAACAATAAAGTAATATAACAGTAATGTTAATGATTAATGATAATATCACAATATGACAATATAAAGTACATGATGGGATGCGAGGAAGCTATGTGCCACACTAATAGGCAGTCTATTTTTTATGTTTATATGTTTGATATGAATTCAATTTTTTTTTTAAATATAATTGATTATAACTTTTATATTGGAACTGTTGATAAGGGAATATAGAAACGGAATAAATTTACGGAGATTAAAATTTAAGAATGAATAAGGTTTTAGTAGGAGTATAGGGTCGGCTGAGTTACTGCAACCTGAGTTACTATAGAGTTATTGCAACCTTGGTTACTTGGCAGTCTCAACTTGGCATTGTTATGATAATGCATTGCTAGCGAGTTGTTATCAGAGATGTTTATACAGTTGGTATGTTTTGTTAAGGTGTTCGTTATTTTGCTTATAGACTACAGGAAGGTAGGGGGTTGTTGGGTCCTCAGATATCTGTAGTTGATCTATATTTGGGGTGTCTGGTATAAGTTTTGCGAGGAGGTTGGGAGGCTGGTAAGGCAGTGGCATGTAGTCGGGTCTACGTGTGTCTTAGGATTTATTACGAGTCAGATAAAGGTCGTGCCCCGCTATCTCCTCCGTTCTAGTCGATCAGGAGACATATTTCTTCTACTCGCTTCGCTCCGCCGGAGTGCCCTCTCTTCTCGGGTTTGACGGGTAACTTGAACTCGATTTTTTTCGGGTCTCTTTCTTGACACGGTCGCCGGTTGAATTATGTTTTCGGTGCCACTTTACGTTGGGGGCGTAATATTAGGGGTGGTGCCGGGCCGTCACGTAGGGAGCAAGGTAAGTACGACACGTCCGAAGAGATAGTCCCTCTCCTCCGTCTCCCCGTTACATTATTAACTGATTTCCCTTCTCGGAGTGTTCTAGGATATCGGTCCTCGGCACGACGCCCAATGCATATTAAACGTCGCGTAGGTAAGAGAAGAGAGGTTGTTGCGGTGCGGGCCCGACACTGCGGTGGCCCGAGAATACGGTTTTCCTACGTCTCACTCCCTCTCAATTAAAAGCGGAGTCGGAAAGCCGGACTCTACCGTGATTTGTGTCATTATTACATGCTAACCCACCTCCGGTAGCTTCTCTACCTCGGCCCGCTAACGAATCTAATTTATATGGTTGCGTTCTCTCCTAGCCTCGCCTATATTAAACCTTTAACGTCGGCTACGCTATCCGAATCGTGTACCCTTTGCCTTATCTATCTCCGAAACCGTAGTTCCATCCGATTCCTCCCTCGAACCTTCTTCCTATAATAAATCCTCCCTTATACAACCCTTATAGCATCCTAATAAACAATACTTTCTCGTCATCGACCTGCTTTAAAACAACTCTTCTAAACGGAATATCTTCCTTACTCGATAACTCAATTCGTCTCGACACAAAGAGGTGGGGGATTGGGAAAACTACCTCCTGTTTCGTTATAAAAACCTGTTTGCAGTTATTACGACGTTAAATAATCTGTTAATGATTAGTTTTATGGCCCTGCTTGACTCACCTTTATCTGAATTAGACCATCTCGACTGGACGAAGCACGAATATTACCTGACCTAGAGTTTCCCTTCCCTGAAACAGAAACACTTTTAAAATGCAATGAAGTTGCACAACTTATTTACTTAGCTTTTATTTTTTCCGTTTCTATATGTACTAACAAACGAAACGGGCTTAACAAGACCTCATTTAAAGTGGTGGACCTAAACGATTTTTTCCCTTTACTTATTCGCATATTTTTTTTTCATAAAATATCAATACTAATTGTTATAATGTACGAAACAAATTGTTGCTCTTCTGTTTGGTAATATTCCTTTATTTCCTCGACAGTCAAATCTTTATCAATAAATAAAATCACTAGTAAAATTATGATTTTGTATACTTGTATCCTACAATCTTGGGTTAAGGTAGGGGGACGTTAACCATCTAATTGATTTTTTGTTAATTGATTGACAAAAAAATTAATGAAGATTAAGTAAATTAATCTAACAAAATATTAACGAAATAGTTTGATTGAGAAAAAAAAAAAACCGAATTTACAATAGAGTATAATTTACCCTAATTTATTAGGGTTAGAGACAAATAAATAATTAACAAATGGGTAAGAGGCAAATAATAATTAACAATAAGGTAAAAAGTCCAGTCATGCACCATGACTTAATGAGTGAATTTTCAAAGAGATCTTCGTATTATTGGCTTATGATAATATAGGAAAATTTTAGTTTAGAATTTAGATGGGTGATAAAACGGGGGTACGGGGTACAAAAGTATAAATAGTATTTACCCTTCAAGATGCATGTCGTTGAAAAGCTTTTTAAGAGTACTGTAATTGTTGTTATGTACATTTTTGTCGTATTTTCATGTAAGAGGGGGGTATGAATTGACAAGTGAGAAAATAAACAGTTGAGTTTATCGAACTTTCTTTATATTATTTATTTTATTTTTATTATTAATGTTCATTGTAAACCAATTGTGTAGTTTAAAACTGATTATATAGAATAATTTAGACTGTCGTAAAATTCAATTTGAAAGAACTGTTTTTCACAAAGCGACTTACTATACAGGTAGAAATATTGCCAAGTTGTTCTATCTCGAACTAAATTAACATAATAATTAGTTTCTGTGTATTTTAGATTTTCAATTAAACTTTTCTTTTTAAAGGAACTTATTTAGTTTTATTGCCGATTGAATCCATCGGGGATGTAATCCTAATTAAAATTACAAATTGTTAGTCCGATATTTGACTCAACTTAGTCCGGAGTCGGACTAAACATAGTCCGGTGTCAGACTGAACTTAGTTTGGACTGGGACTGAACTTTCTCAGAGCTTGGATTAGGTAGTGAAAGCGATATTACTGCAATTACAAGTAGCAACTTTCATGGATGGTCCAGTATGGAAAGCATTGGGGCGATATTCACGCTATGATTTTGTCTTTTTATAGATTCAATTCGGTGAAAAACCTCAGAGGTTCCTCCAGGGTGTTCAACTTAAATTTGATTTTTATAACTTTTTATCGTCTAGTTTTTCCATTATTCAAATGTTTCTATTACCCACAATATTTCCACGAACTAAATTCTTGGTTTTACATTCAAGCGGACGTTATCGTATTTCCCAGAACTTGCAGCAAAGTAGGTGCATTTATAAGTTTCCGACTTCTCGAAACGATAATATCGTTATATTATAATTCTCAGTTGACGAGATAAAATAACTGGAAGAAAATATTTTACCTCCAGCAGGGAGAAAAAGTGAACTTTCCTCCCTATTTTACAGGGAGGGAAGTTACTCATTGCACCCCCGGTCGGGTTAAACAGGGAGTAATGAAGAATAAGGGAATCACGAACTTTCATGATTCCCTCCAATGTTGCCCTAGATAAAGTACGAGTACAAGTAAATAAGGTTGGTGCTAATACAAATTTTATTTACTAACTTTTGTTTAATGTCTAAATCTATAATGTCATCTTCACACATATGTCATGTAACCTCCACAACGGTTGCCATAGTGATTCATCAGAAAACAAACAAGTTAAAAGTGATATCATAATTTCTAAATGTAGATAAACTAATCCATATGTAAATACATCAGTTGTCAATACCATTCAATACGCGACTCAGCTTCCATTTAGCATTGAAATTAAAATAATTATACTTGATTTTAATAATTATTTAATTTTGACGTGATTAGACTTATTTAGAGGATTGTTAATACTATATCCAACTATTTTTTTGTTTTATATCAATATAAAAATATGTATTTTTTGTTGAATAACATAATTTTAAATTAAAATAGTTCCATATTTTTTCCTCCCTTCTGGAGGTAAAATCTTATACGTACCTCGGGAGTAAAAATTACTTGCACCCTCGCGATGATTAACTCCCTCGGCTCTGCCTCGAGAGTGAACGTTATGTTCCCTCGGCTTCGCCTCAGGAACCAACTTCATCGCTCAGGGTGCAATCTCTTACTTTACTTGCGTGCGTAAATAATTATTCCCACCCTCATGCGAATTATAATATATAGGTCACACAGTCAACACAGATGCCGTTATAGGTCAGACAAACTGGGTCAGCTGCGTCCGGCAGCCGTTTAATAGAAAACGCAATTGTATAAAGAAAACGTCCAAACAGACACTGCAATATGGGGGAACATATAAATTATTAAGGCCTTTGCGTCGATGGAAACTAGACAAAGGTGTGCTGTCTATAGTTTTTTCCTCTAAAAAACAATATATAGAAATTCTAGTTGAGTGTGTTATTTTTAATATATTTTATTTTAATTTTACTACTTTCATGAAACATGAAAATTATTTTAATAAGGAGAAAAATCACATGCCAGAGAGTTTCTTAAATTCGCCCTTACAAATTGGATCAAATAATTTGCTTGAGGGAACATTATTTAAATACGAATATTTTGGTATCCAAGAATATGTGGTCGGCAATGTTCGTCCGTGGGACAAAGTTTGCTTACAAACAAGCTGTTAAAAAGAAAAGAAACGGACCATGTCCTGCCCACTATGACAGACAAGGTGATTTTCATCATCCTGAGTACAAATTTATTTATTGAAAACAATTTGTCACTTAATAGGTTTGTCTATCAAATATTTCTCCAATTCAAAGTTGTCAACTATTTTTCATGCTTTAAACCTTTATGAACTCCTGGATTATTAATAATGAGTGAATATGTTATATTGAGATAAATTTTAAACATTAATCATGAGGACATTCAGTTTAGTACAGCCGGAGACTGTTAATACTTGATAATGTCGTGTCACGAGGAATTTATACCTCCTGTGCATGTATTATCTCACCTCTTAATCTTCTCGACTAATTTGAAATTCTCATAATGTTTTAGCGTTGAAAGCCTTCACATCCTTCAATCTCAATTTGACTTGATTTAATGTTGCTAGCATGTTTAAAATTTAACTTGAAGCTGTATCTTTACAGATCAAAGAAGAATCGACAAAGTCAAAGCTAAAACTTGTATCGGTTCTTTGTCAAACGGTGATGTGTAGAAGGAACTTGGCTGTTCTAATAATATCGGCACGATCTTCACTGTTCACACTAGTTTTACCCCTTCTTCCCTAAGTCTTTTATACCGCATGATAAAAATGTATAAATATTTAAATTCATGGTGAATTAAACCATGAATTGAAATTATTAGATTACCACTTAAAGAGATAAAAAAGCCTGACTTTATTATTCATTTTGGTGATGTGCATTGGCTGCTCCGACCGAGGTTTATTTAGAGAGTTTACTTGTTGTTTTACTCAATGGTTTAGAGTAAAAATCTTTAGATAGAACAGAGTTGAAATTCGGCTATAATTTTAATGAACAATGCATTTCAATCGTATCTTGGTGTGTATTAAACGGTTTTTTGTAATCGGCAATAGTTACTTCTAAAATTTATTAGGGGTTATTACAATAAATGCGAAGAAGGACGGGGGTGATTGCCAGCTCCCCGAGAGGTGACTTAATTTACCTTGGGAAGTAAGGTCTTTAAGACGAAGGAGTGTTTGTTTTGCGAGTAGGTTTCTATTTGAGTGCACTGACTTTAAATTAATTTATGAAATTCGTCCTGGAGGTAGAACGTAACGTCTCGTCGTCTAAGTTTTATTAATACGAAAATAAAATTTAAACTTTATGAAATCATAATGAAAAGCAGTTTTCTTTATAAATTGGCTGTGTGCTTTACGTGACACTTCCAGCTACAACTCCCTCCCCCTCAAAACATTTAATTAGATGAACAAACAAAACAAAGGGAAGCTTTGATTTCCTCCCATTATACAGTAAAATCCATTCTACCTATCTTCTCCAAAGCTTAACTACCCATGATGAGAACCATGGAATAAAAATTTAACAACATTTTTATGTAAAACCCAATGTTAGTTCTCGCTTCTTTACTTACTTATCCGGTGCTACAGCCCGTATTTGGCTTTGTCCTCCTTTAGAATTTGCCTCCATTCGGCACAGTCGTCTACTTTGGTTCTCCAGCCTCTTCGTAGATGGACTTCGTCCATTTACGGGTCTGTCATGTTACGGGGCCTTCTAGTCCTTCTTATCGAGTGTAATCTTGATCTAATATTCGCTGAACGCTGCAGCCACCTTAGTCGCTGTCCTACTGCAAATCGACGACGTCCTACTACGATGTCCTACTCTTGCAGTAGCTGGTTGCTCCTGGTTACTACTCCTCCTACAAAACAAAAATTTCCTTTTCTCACAGCTCCATAAACCCTTCTAACATCTATTCTTTCAAATATTGTGGGAGGCTTACTGTCTGCTTGTGAGACTATACATGTTTCAGTTTCATATGTAACTCTTGGGCGGACTAGTCTTATAATTATAATATATATATTATATATATATATATATATATATATATATATATATATATATATATATATATATATATATATATATATATATATATATATATATATATATATATATATATATATTGACTTAAATGTTACTGGTTAACAAATCTAGATCTTCCTGAGGAGACCGCATCAGACAGTTTGTGAATCCTGACGTTTCAAACTCAAGTGAGTTGCTCTGGATGAGAGTCATTTGCATTGGAAATGCCTTCAGTTGCAATTGACTCGCTTCATATTGCAACTTTTTCAACCGCAGAAACCTAGGCTATAGAACATTTTACAGGTTATTTAATTTTTCTTCCGAGTTTACTGGAGGTAACAGAAGCATTATGATTTTTCTGAAGAATTGATTTTTTTTCATAAAACTTCCTTGTGAAAAAACCGTTTCAGACATCAGGGAACATTTTTGGTCTCGTGTTTGTCTGTCGTTTGTCATTTTTGTGAACCACACGAACTTAAAAACGACTCATCCGATTTTATGAAATTTAGATGTTTGGTCATATTTAGTTAATTTTTAGCCCCACATGAATTTCAACCCTTCTGTTTATATTGCTTCGCACACAAAATGCTTTTTCTTCTGCATGCGCACTATTTTATATAAACACCTATATTGTTAAATGTACTCATCAGATTTTGATGAAATTTCATTTTGTGTGTCAAAAGTAGCCCACGGATGGTACCATGTTAATATTAATCGTTTTTAAACTTAAAAAATACTGAACACTTGTTCAAAACTTTTATTTGTTTCGGGCACAGGAACGATCTGGGTTTAGCATGATTTTCGGTCATCACTGTGGTGAGATAATTGGTTATAAGTAGAAATAAACGAAAAGTGTAAGTTAGAATTAAACGGGAAAGTGCTCTAAATCAAAGAGGTTCCGAAGAGTATTGAGTAACCCAAGGAATAAAAGGATAAAATAAAATACAAAAAGAAACCTCTAGTGAAAGGATAAGGGTATATAAAACTTAATAACAATAAAATTTTCTTTTCGAGGGTGCGACATCCAATTGTGGCTTAGAAAAGAAAAAAGAGGGGGAAAAAGGATGAGGTGCGATGGAGGGGATTCTCCTCTCCCAGTATCTCGCAGCTCCAAATTGAGTTTGGTAACCGAGTGAGTGGTTGGGCCTGAGCGGAGAGACTTTATTAAATAGCCTAGCTGTGTAGGTGAGAACTAGTCGGGCTCTGACAAAGAAACCGGGTACCAGGTATATGGGTCGCAACACCCCGGGGAAAACATCCCTCTACTGACCGCCATACTTCCCCTCACCATCCACTTTAAACCTTTTTAACTTGGAAATCTTCACTTGTTACTTCCTTATTCCCCTCTCTCCTTGTATAATGAACAACTGTAAACGGAAAACCAATCATCTCTGTGTATAAAACTAATTTCCTTTAGAAAATTAAACTCATAACTCGTCACACGTCCAATGTAATTTACTTCTTTTTTTATTTTATTATAAAGTTGTAGATTTTTTTTTTTTTTAAAGAAAACACGCTTATAATACATGCACTAAAAATGAATATAAATTATTTGAACAGCTACTTCGAGCGATCACATTATATAAGTATATATCACTAAACTAATATACGTATAGCCACTTAAAAACAAGTAGAAATATATATATATATATATATATATATATATATATATATATATAGCATGTTTTGTTGTTATTGTTTAAAAATATAATCCCAGCAAAAACACTTATGTAAAAAGATAACCCAAGTCTGTATGAAGTTGTGAGATCATAGGTTTAGTCAAGTCTCCCCTTGTCTTAGTGAGTTCTGCTAGGTTTAATCCATCCAGTACAAGTGATGTTGTTGTCTGTCTAACTTCTCTATTCTCTTTCCCTATAAAACTCAAACATTTTCTTTTCCAAATCACTTCGCATGTTTTTTTTATCCCATTTTATTGAGTAGCGTCTGACTTTTAGTTGTTTAAAAAATACATCTAAATAGATCCCAGTGGTCTACCTAAATACCTAATAAAAAATATCCATAAAAGTATACCTAATAATAAAAAATACATCTATTCCGGTCAAATAAAATTAAAAAATTACATTGCGCCATTTCGATCCATCTCAATAGTTAATTGTTCCACGGACAGTGTTAGTTTTATTTGTGTTAGTAATATTGTTTAAATTAATTTTATTTGATCGTCAATAAGCTTAAAATTATTTTTAGTTTTAATATTGAAGTACCTAGCTTGCTCTAGAATTGATTAAAGTAATTTCCCTCTGGCAATATAAGTTAAATATGTATCAATTTTTTAGCCTTACTTCTTTGTAGAGAAAATAACCTAATAAAATATCAACTTTTAATAAAAACAAGTTAGTTAATAAAATAATTTGGTTACTCGCTTTTACAGATTTTTGTAAGACTAGTATCAAATTATCGTAGTATCATCGGAAATACATATCTGTGCATGTTATAGCATTCTAGGTTGTGAGGAAGTGGGTCAAATTTAGGTTACATGATTTGGAGACAAGTGAAGCTAAATAAAAGCGTGTAAAATGTGCTGAATCACCAATGTGGTCACGAAGCCAGCAATGAATTTTCAAAGAAATCTCATTAAAACGTTTTATTGCCCCAGTAGAATTGAAGAGTTAATTATGGCACCTCGACTCATTTGTTATAATGACCGCTTTCAACAGATTTAATTCGTCGTCGTCAGCCCCGTAAATTTCCAATGTTTTACCCTTATTGCTGTTTGCACGTATGTGACATTTTATAGACGGTAATATTCCGTTAAAATGGTAAAATTATATTAATGGTTCAAATCACGGCGCGGGAGTGTATTTTTCACTGTCTGTTTCCCGTAGTAAATAATAATTATAATTTGATTTAAATTAAAAATTTAAACTTTCCGTAGTATGAAAACTACCAAAAACTTAAAATTGAATATTAATGACGTAGGACACCACAACATCCTCAAACCTAATCTCTTCGCCAACTGATACCTTCGGTATCAGTTGGCTTCCATTTTCACTCAGTTTTTGATAATTCACTCATTATCTTATTGATATTTGCGAATGATGTTATAATTAATTTACAAATAGTCGGTTTTGACAAACTTAAACTTAAATTTTTCATATTAAAATAGTAAGAATGAATTTATATCCACCAACGTATAATTTATTTTTAAACAAATTTAAAATGTGTTTAACTGGGTATTTCACTTGTTGGTTTGTTCACTTTGTTTTTCAGCTATATCAGATTTATTTTCATCATCAATGCCATGGAAACTAGATTTTTCTGGGATAACAACATAGGTATATGATTAGCTTCGTATTTTAGAAAACCACATTTTAGAAGTTTTTTTAATAATTAATACATCAAATTCTCAAAATCGAATTTTCGCATATCACAATACCTTCTATATATATATATATATATATATATATACAACGTACAATAGAAAGTAAAAGTGGGCCCTGGTAGATCATTGCTATTATTCGAGCTTTTTAGATAGTGTGAAACATAAATTTATTTAAACCTATAGCTTCTAAAGTACTTATCTCATTTGTATAAAACTTTTATAGTTTATCGAAAGTAACCCGCAGATAGCCCCAGGTTAATTTGAACCGTCTGCGCTCTTTAACTTTTGCTAAATATATACTTTAATTAATGTAAAAAATCAAAACAATTTTGACAGATTAAAAAAATGGGGGAAACAATTAAACAAACTAGACAATAATTGTTTGCAAAAGCATAATATCAATAAAGTATGTGATAGGATGCGAGGAAGCTATGTGCCGCACCAATTGGCAGTATATTTTAAAAATCCATTGTAATAGATTCAAAATTCAAAAAAGGACTTATTTTTCTATATAATCCCTCCCTTCTCAACGAAAATTAAATCATGATAAAGTAGATTCATAATATATACCTATAAGATTTGAGAATAGATAGTAATAATTAGAATACAAAGTAAATACTTTATAGGAGTTGATCTCTAGGCGGCCACTTCATCTTCAAACGTCTTGTAGGCTTGCTTGAGGTATGCTGTGAAGATGGGAGTTGTACAAGAGGATTGGGATCATGGGATAAGAATTCGTGGAATTTTATGTATCGGGATAAGGATAGATTTCGGACAATGTAATGGAACATTGAGGTCTTCATGGATTGTAAGGAATTAGTTGGAAACATAGTAAGGAGTATCGGTTATTTTTCTAAGGATTTTGACTGTAGTATTTTAAGGCGACGGGAATTGGAAGGTTTGGTGCTGCCCCAAACTTTCAAACCGCAGGTCCAAGTTGGCTGTAGAACTGCATTATAGATTTGAAGCTTGTTGTTTAGAGAAATCTTAGACCTACGATCTAGAAGATCGAACAGTAGCTTGAATCTTCAGGTGATGTCAGTACGTTTTGTTTTGGTGTGTAGTTGCCATGTTAATCGACGGTTGAGGGTAAGGCCAAGGTATCGGACGGAGTTAAACTGGAATAAGAACTTGATTAAGGATGAACGAGAGACAGGTGTCATGGCGATGAGCAAAGGTGAAAGCACACTTTTCTGTTCGTTAATCTTTATCCTCCTCTTCCTCAACCTAGGTTCCAGAAGTATCAGGTGGCTTTGGGTGTTATCGGATAGAAGGAGGGGGTTGTCTTGGTCAGCATGTATCGCCTTGTCATCAAAGTGGCAAGGATTGTTAAGGGATGCTGGCGAATAGCACGAGTATAAATGTGTATGGAGTAAAGGAGAGGTCCCAGGATACTGATCTCAGGCACTCAAGCACTTACAGTGCAGATAGCAGAAAAGGAGGATCCAAAGACTTACACAAAAGAATCTGTCAGTAAGGTAGGACCCTTGAGCTTCCAAAGCAAGCCAGTATGTCATACTCTATCAAAAGTTTGTGTCTCGTCTAAGAAGACAGCTGAACCCGTCAAGTACTAGTACTAGGATCTCTACTGTATATGCCCATTGTTACATTTTAATAAAAGAAAAATAATAATAATTTAAATAATATGTTTTTCTTTTAAAAACACAATGCTGTTTCTAAAGGAAAAAGTATGTTTACAAAAACGAATTGAAATTCATTTAGGACAGAATGAATAGTGGGGGCAGGGGGGAGGCTCAATATGATTTACAAAAAAAAAAGAAAAAATGCTCGGTTTGCTCTCCTGTACGGGATGTCCCCCCCCCCCTCCCCGAAACGTGCGATTCTTCCTTTGGGTCATTCCGTAAAAAAACCTAGTAAGGTATTTCGATTGTTCGATGTTGCGGAAATTTCATTCCGCAGTCATCTGAAAAAATAAACTCCCCCTTCCGGTTGATGCCTCCACCAACTTTTTTTTCTCCGGATTTTTCTTCCATTTTCAATTCCTCCCAAAATACAGCGTCAATTGAAAAAATAAATATTTCTCTTTCTGGCCGAACTCTCGTCCTTCAGATGGGATAAATATAAATTTAAATGCGGTGTTTGATGTTTTGTATTGAAAGGCTGCCTCGGTTTTATCCTCATTGTATTTATTACATATAATTCCTACTTTTTTTTAAATAGAAAATCGATCGAAGGAAAAATAAATACATGTTTGTTTTATCTCTGTGACCAGGGTAAAAAATTCTTCAATATTTGAGTATTTGTTTAACGTTTTATGTAATTTTATGGCGATTGTAGTAAAAACGATCACCTGAAACTTGAATTTTCTATTTATTCAACCGTAACTTTGCTCTCTATCTCTCTCTCTCTCTCTTTCTCTCTCTCTCTCTCTCTCTCTCTCTCTCTCTCTCTATATATATATATATATATATATATATATATATATATATATATATATATATATATATATATATATATATATATATAAGTATATATATTTGAGAAATAAAGTTGAGGAAGCATTTTCCAATGATTTAATTTTTATATTATCTTTTATCATTTGGGAAAATGATAGAAGATAATAATTGTGGATTGTGGCACAGCAAGGCATATTGGCACCGTGAGAAGGGGGCCTACGTTAGGGTGGGCCGAAATTTTTTTTTTTTAATTTGAAAAAGTCCAACCAATACAGTACATAATACATATTTGTACCATTGAGTTATTCCAAGGATATTATAAGGAGCTGCATAACACTAATTTCTCTATTATCTTTGGAAAAACTCAATGGTATACATATGTATATACCGACTTATCTCAATCTATAATTTATTTTTTTATTATTTTTTTTTTGTCCTGCAATCAAATAATATGTCAGCAAAGAGCAAATAGATGCTAATAAGTGAATAAAAATAACTAAAATATTTTTAAAAAATTTCTTAAAAATAGTGTTTTTAAAGCTTTGAAGCGATAGTGCACCACCTAGTTGTCATTCGACCGGGCCAAAATTTTATATAGTTTTTAATGCATACACAAGTTTTACGAGGTTGGACTATTTCAAATTATTTTTTTTTTTTACAAGGCTGTCTGTAGCTATCTAGATACTCACCGTAAAACTTATTCTTGATACTTAATTAATTGTTAGATATATTTTTGAGTAGGAAATATACGAGTACATTGCAGTAATGGTATTTGATGCTATTATAGATAAAAACATAATTTAATATATTCATTCCTAATATAACATTCCTGATAATAACATATTCATTCCTTTAGGGATCTATATCTGTTTTTTCCTTGGAACTAGCAACGTATTAGAGCAACGAGTATCAAAGGATGGTAAATTTTAATATTTCATTCTGGACCTCTATGTCGATTCTATGTTACATACTGTTTTCGGTCACATAATGATTTTGTGATGCGACGGTCCGCTACTGTATCACAGTGAGCGTATAGCGCCACACCGCATATACTGGTACAGGCTAATTACCGTCCGGTGCACACTCTGTAAATATACCTTGTGAACGAAGCATCCTGCGTGCCTATTTTCAAATTAGATAGGAATGCCTTTAGAACGACCGGTATAAAGGATATTTAGTGGTCGCTAGTCGAGGTGGCCCTACCGCCCTACCTATATCTGTACGTGGTCGCTTTGTTGCCCTCACCATGTCCCCTCTCCCAGCTAAATTAACCGGTGTACTTAATAAATGTGTGGATGTGTGTATCCGCAGCACGATTCTTTACTCCGGTTCTCTGTCCGTGTCTGTTTTCCTATTAATACGAGCGTTATTTTCCGAGTCGGTAGAAGAGAGTTTTTCGTGGAGCAGTCGGGCCGGAGTGGTTGTTTATAGTTTATCTTGCAGGGAAACGTGATTAGTCGGGTTAATTCTAAATAGATCGTTTAGAGTAACGATAATAGTCGTCCCACACACCGCACTACATAAAGAAAATGATTTTCCAAATGCATTTTCCTGATTATCGCCATATCGTTATCGTGGTGTTTAACGTGCTATCAAGTTAAGGGTGAGGAATAAACGGAATAGTTGGTGCTCTAGTTGCGATGTAATTGCAAGACTTGGGTCACCGAGTAAAGTGGACTTGAGCGAGTTAAAGCGATCGTCCATAACGCAATTATGCTCTCGACCGAAAATTAACATGTATTGTTAACAGTTCGGTATTAACTACGAAGAAATTCCCTATCACACGTTTCTCTAAGTGTATTGGGTAAACAGAGATAATAAATAGAGAAGATAGTAAACTTCCCTCTTGTAGAATTACTAAAGGTTACTATACAAAGGAAGGATGATCCTCTCCTTTATTGTTTACGAGCCCTTAGGCCCCCGGCAACGTGCTTAATTTTATATTTAGAAAAAAAAATGTAAAATTAAGTAAATTAATTTAGATAAGTTATTGGATCAGTTTAAAGACCAACAAATCAAAACAAACATTTATTTTTATTGGAATAAATGTATGACGCCCTTCTACTTAGAAAAATAAGAACAAATCCTGCCGAAAAGACATAATACATCTTCCTCCTTGACGGGATTTGAACCTGTGACCTCTTTATTATAAACCTATCCTTGAGAGCCTTAGACATCGGACTTCATATTATGTAGAGTTAGGTATAAATGGGATAATAAGTCAAGAAAACGGTTGGGTTTGATTAACCTGGGTTAGATCGACTTTTTGAAAGTTTTCAGTGTCTAACACTATCTCGTAAGATGGTACACTCCACTCATGCTGTTTGGACAGGGCTGTGGATATTAAATTTTTCAAAAGCTAATATATAATATTATATTCCGGTGGTGAAAATCGTATTGGACTTTAAACTTTGGTTTATTAAATAAGCGGTATTTGTTTTTTCTGAAGTATCTCATGTCTGTAGCTTGAATCCTGCTTTCTTTTTTTTTCTACCCAAACATGCTAATCGTTAACACTGTGACGCTAATAAAACCGTTCCATTAAAATCTCAGTAGGAAGACTTATTTTTAAGTGGAGTAATTCATTTTAACAAAATGACTTCTAAACAAATATATTTATAAGTGGCGGATGAACAGCGTCGAAAAGAAGGGCTGGAGAGGGGTGGGAAGAATCGGACCGGCAGAGATTAATTACACAGTTGAACGGTGCGCTCCCCGAGGGCTCGCAGTGAATAGAGCCCGGCAAACAGTTCATAACAGTATCTGTTTCTTGCCTCAGGGTGTGTACTAAGGGCCTCACGACATCCACCCTTCACACACCACTCCCCACACACCGGATCATCCCTTCACGGCTCAAACCCGTTCGCTCGTTCAGCCGTCGTAGATTGATTTAAAGACACGTGCTTCCTTGGACCGACAAAAACTCTAGGGTGGATTTTTAAGGGTAGCTTAACTCGGAGCACGTGTTAGTCAAAGGAAAAGAACAAGCTTGACAACGGTTCTCTTGAGCTCCTCAAATAAGGGAATTAGTCGTTCGTCGAATCTCATGCTTGTTACATTGTAGTCACGCCGGAGTCACCGTCTTTTGTCTGGATGGCAAATATAGAAGAGATTGTCTGTGGACCCTTAATTGCTGTTTTTGTCGAACCAAGTGTATCTCTACGATATAGTATTTATTGAATTAGAATAATACTCGGTACGTCGTTGTGACAAACTAAACTTATTAACTTGGGAGACAACGAACAGTAAAAGGAACTCAAGACAAAGCAGAGATTGCAACATCTGACGCAGCGCATCAAAACTCTAAACTTGTCTAATCCTTCTCAACCAATCAGTGATGCCTTCGATTGAGATCATGTTTGTTCACAACCAGTTGAATTTTTCCCCCCCTCTTATGATTTACCTTCTTGTCGTTACGTATGTAATTCTATATTGACTAATTTTTGGGTTTTATGATTTCAAAAAGGAAAAGTAACCTAATAAAATGGTTTAAAGAGTAAGTCTCTGTTGATTGTTGATTCTAATATATAAATACACAGATATGTATACTTATAATATATTTTACAATCTTCAGGTTACACAGCATTTAAACTACTAAAAGCATATTTACGAATATGTAGTAGTTATATTATACAAGTTTAGCATAGTATTGTATTCTCTTAGTGAAAAATAATATTAATCCTCTTTGATATGATACTAAAGTTTTAGCTTTAATTTTAATTTTCCGTCTCGGTTATTAATTTCATACACACTCACTCTCTCTTTTTCTCTCACACACACTTATATATATAAATTAACTTTATTCGTTATGTATTTAAGTTTTTAAAAACAAATATTTTATTTAATGACAACGAAATTAAGAATTACAATAAGTACGGTACAAAATGCTGACGGCCTGCGGTGCTGAATCCGTAAAAAATTCTTTGTTAAAATGTATATACGAGTATTTATTTTATATATATATATATATATATATATATATATATATATATATATATATATATATATATATATATATATATATATATATATATATATATATATATAATTCAAACAATTTAAACTACGGGAGACAGAAACAGAGAAAAATTACATATATATAAAAATAAAACGGAATGTTTATATCTGGCTTAGCTTAACAGGTAGAGCAGTCAATTTTTCTCTGTTTCTGTCTCCCGTAGTTTAACTCCTCCTGGCTCGCGTGACGTTCTTTTATAAGTTATATATATATATATATATATATATATATATATATATATATATATATATATATATATATATATATATATATATATATATATATGTGTGTGTGTGTGTGTGTGTAGAGGATTGATAAAAGATATTTCTGATCCATAGCTGAAGGACTTATTTCTAAGTGCATCCTCAAATTTATCCACCAATTTCTACATTATTTCTTCTGTTCGGCCTATATTTTTTCCACTCTATGAGAAAATCCACAGCGTAATGCCTGATTGAATTAAGCTCTTCTGCAGAAAAATAAAATTATGGAAATGAAGGTAAAATGATGGATTTATAAAATTGTATGTTGCGTAATAAATTAATGGAACTTTAACTCTTATTTGAAAAAAACAAACCGTTTTAGGTTGTTATATTTAACTTTTACTTCCTGATAGCCTTGAGTACCTACAGACCTACATGCTTCTTTGTATTTCTATCGAGCCGAATGTTGGATCAGTTGGATTAATCAGATTTGGTTCTCTCAGCAATAGTTTAAATTAATGATAAAAGTACCCAGTACACCGGGTAACTCTTGTGCTTAAAAATGGTTTGGGTGATTTGATGGAAATGGGTTTGGTTGGGTAACTTTTGTGCTTAAAAAGGGGGGGGGGGGTCCATCGTCGTGCCAGTGGTGCAGCCCGTCCTCCATTCAAATATAAAACTGTTTTTTTTATTTTTTTAAAATTTTATTCCGGGGAGCTTTTACGCCCGAAGACGCAGGCCACTTAGGTGGGCCCATTGAACAAACCCGGGTTAGGAACCGAAATCTTCACACTCTTGTGAGGATATGGTCGTTAACCATGACTCCCCTCCTGGTTGTAATACAACCAGGAGTGTCATCATCATGGTTTCCAGGCCGAAACCTGGTGGCGCCACTCTTTCGAGGAGCTTCCCATTTATTTAAACAATGCTGGGTGGACATTGAGCGGGGGGCCTAGTCCGGGAATCGAACCCAGAACTGCAGTCACCTTCTGTCCCGGCTCGATGCTGCTTAACTTGCGTTTCGCACGGCAAGCGCTCTAGCCTCCGAGCCACAGGCCCGTCCTCCATTCAAATTTAAAACTGATAGTTATACCGCTATTTTACTGAGATGTTTTAACCAAATTTATCGTGGTTTGGGGCACACTCTCAAGATCAAGGGCGCAGGTTTTAAACCTATCTGGATTGGAATATTTTTTAAAGATACACACGTTCATTATTCCTTTTATTCCTGGAACCTTGGAGGTGCCACTGACCTATAAAAACTGTTAAGAGGAGGCTCTCCCCTTTACTCCTCTTCTCACTTTAACCTTAGCAACTCGCGTGCTAGAGGTAAGTTGGTCATCTTACTATACATACATTATATTTGGCACTGAGTACTTTATGTGTATTACAAAAATCGGACATGTTTATTATTTACTACTTTGGACGTGTGAGTCGGTTTGCACACAACCTTTACCATTCCTAGCCCCTGAGCATCGTTTCTAAAGTGAATACACCTAAATGTCAGTAGTACGGGTTCGTTTTCGGCAAAGGTCGAACAATTCTACCGGAGGGAATTATCAACTGGGGGATTCACTTCCTTCTTTTTCATTCCGGGACACATGGGACGGGGGTTATTCATAACGTGAATAACGGCCTCGCAAGGAAAACAATAAACAGTCCGGGGACTTGATAAATAAAACAAGCATGTAACACTATCCTACCCGGACAATCAGAACAACCCTCTTGGCGCAGGACATTAAATGAAAATACCAGTGACGTTTATAGATTGAGACTGGGTAATGGATCCACCTATGTAATGTCATATTAGTTTAGTTGAATTAATTTTCTACGACTTTATTAAATGAGATGTCTGTGCGAAACACTCACCATTAATATAATTATAGCCTATTAAGAATTTTAGATTACATAATATTAACACAACACAGAAGTTGTTAAAAAACAACCGAAGCTTTTCTACCAAAAAAGAGAAGCCAAATTAGTGATTTTTTTTTACCTTTCCGAAGGTAACAGAATCATTTTGATCATTCTGAAAAACGACATTTTTTCTCCTCATTCGAAAATTCCAAGACAAAGATCGGTTAGACATCTGGGAACATTTGTGATTTCATAACTGACTGTCGTAGAACATTTTTGGGAACCAACGTATCTTAAATTATCCTTTTATTTGACCCACATATTTCTTAACCATCTAAGCCCATTGGTTTTTCTTTCACATGCGCACCAGCCGTTGGGTCACGTTTCCCGGGGGAAAAACATGCGCATGCCCTAATACGATCTCAATATAGTCAGGTGTTAATATATAACTTAATGTAAGTTCAATATGATACAGTACCAGACTTTTGGTGTATCGACCTTTATACAACATGTAAATGAAGCAATTATTGTAAAAAATAATTTTGACGGATAAGAAAGAGGGGGAAGAATTAAATCAATAAAGGTGGTTTCATAGTCTGCGTTTTTTACGAGCTTCAGAATAATTAATTGGCTGTCATAACATGACGCGAGAAAGTTCATTCCAAAATAACTTTCTCATGTTAAAGGTAACCTGAATGAAACCTTCCAGTCCTATTCCCTCTTGTTTATATTTTTGAGTTTATTTTCCGAGTCATCCATTTACATAGTAATTATTAAATACAGAATATGCACTTGTTTTTAATTTTCGAACCATCCTTTTAGAAAGTTAGTGTTGTATTTCAATTTTCAATAATAAATTCGGCTTTGTTTATAATCTAAACGGAACACTGCCCATGTGCACAAGGAAGGAAGGGCGGGGGAAAACACTCAGTGACGTCTCTATGGCTTCATGAATGTATTTTTATCCATATAACCCACACGCGCGTAATAAACTCATGTTATGAACCCACTTTAAGACTATCGGGACGCAGTAGCAATACTCGTACATGATAGTACGCGAGAAAGCTACTTGCCACACAGATTGCCAGACTATTTTTTTATCCTATCAGTGTTGTAAATAAGAAAAGAAAGATTGATTATAAATAGCTATACTGTTTGTTTTATTTGCAAGCCAACACATTAGTTTATTACAGGGTGGACGGTAAAGTCTCTTTCAACTTCAACATGTCATCATCGGTCTTGTGCATTTGGGTTTTTTTACAATTGATTTGCCAGAATGATTACTTGAGAACATAACTAATGGTATCTAGTTAGGCCTGCAGTTACAGTTTGGTACATGGTTTAACTCTCATGGCTTATGTAGTGTTGACAGTGAGAGTACACATGCATGTTATCATATGTATACATTATCTCATAATGTATACATGTCATGTCAACATGCGCCTCAATTGTTAATTACCAGCCTCAAGCCTCAACTGCCGACAATCGCCATAATAAGCACATAAATTATAACGGGATAGCGACGAGGCTAAGATCACTCTGATTTCCTCTTGTTAGCATGTACTGTTGCCATTGTGAAGGAGTTGTTTGCAAATTATTATAAGGTACACATTCACTTGAATGTAAAATTTTTAACATATTGTAGGTATTGCAGATTCGGCTGCAAATAAGTCTCTTAAGTTTCAAACGTTAACATATTCTCGGATTGTATTTTTTTTAATTTAAAATTGTCATCTTTATTTCTTTCCTGGTTTCTAGCGTACTTATCACGATATCTCTGAAATCACATGACTTATGAACATACAATTTTGTTGTTAGGTTCCGCTATCCCCCTAGGTGCTCGCTAAGAACTCTTTTTACGATCCGCCCCTTAGATTCAAGATGATGTTAATTTATATGCAGAATTCAACATGAGGATATACCTATCTGGATCCAATTGCTCTAAAAGCTTGACATTTGGGAAGTTAGCTACTTTTTTTTATATAAACAACTTTTGCTATAAGGTTTTCTAATCGGCCATTTTGATTCTAAATGGTGACCATGTTGAAACCAAATCCTTTTACTATAAGTATCACCACTTCTTTAAAACACTAAAATACTATAATTTTATTTGGTACGATAATTTCTATGATTATATTGAAAATCCAATCTGCCAAGATAGAATTTTCTCAAATTTTGATCCCTAAGAGGAGAAATACGGGCAAAGTAAAAAAGGGAAAGCCAAAAGTAGTGTAATGTAAGTACTTAACTAATATATGGTTACAGATATACATTCAGTATGTTGTGTAGATTAAGGTGCACCCATCAGTTTTACGTTTTCAACTCATTATTTATTTTATGGAAGAACTGTTGTGAAAAACGTGATTCCCCCAAATATGGCATATGAAATATTCCCAATTAAGACCTATGTCATATTAAGGGTGCCTTTTCAACAATGCGATCTAATATTCAGCATTTAATAAATAAACATTAATTTCTTATAATTATAATAGATAACTATTTTACATTAATATACGAAGATAAAAACTAGATCATTGCTGTGATTTCATTTTTAAGGGGCGATCATTTTTATCATCGTTTTTAGATTTTTTCCTTTTAAAAATTCTCAGAAGTCTTGGGTTAAATATTTAGTCATTGTAGCGATGGCTCATTATACTTAAGAAGTTAATCTATCACTAGGATTTTTTTGTGCTACAAAATTCGCTATTTGGAGGGGTGAAACCTATTGCCGAAAAACACTATGCCATATTAGGTGCCTTCCCCTACTTATGTAAATCGTACTTGGTTATTATTCGTTCGGATGACGTTTCAAATGGTAGAGGGTGGACTCGATTCGAGTTTGTCATCTGTGCGTGTTGTCCCTTGTAAAACAATAACGAAAGTTTTGAGGTTAACAATCGAAAGATAAATTATCTGAAATTATTGAGAAATTTTACATGGTGGGATGAAAGCCTGGTGAAAAGGACGAACCGCTTGTAGCCAAGGCTTCTACATGGCTAAATGAATAATGAATTAGAATGAATTATTAGGGGGAAGCCCGAGGAACAAGAGACACGGAAATCAGAGCCATCTCGAGACAACGTTCCCAACAATAAACAGATCTCATAAATATTAGATAAAGATTCGAGCAAGACAAAGAGTCGGGTCCTTCTCCTCTAAATAATTATAACACCCCGTTCTCTAATATCATTGAGGAAACTCTGTACAAAACACTGGGTTAGACCCTCTACCTCTAGCTCAGTCCACTAGCTCTTTTCTCTAGTACAACTTCACTACCACTAGATCTGTCCTCTTCATCTAGCTCTGTCCTCTATACACATCTAGCTCTGTCCTCTACATCTAGGTCATTCCCTTACCTCTAGCTCTTTCCTTTATCCCTAGCTCTTTCCTCTTTCACTAAACGTAGTTTTATTATTATTTTGTTTCAAACAATAAGCAAATATTATTAATATATAGGGGTCAAAAAAATCTGCCTTACACACTCGACGAAGACTTTATCTTGATTATGATGCACTGTCTGAATTTAAATCCTATTAAATCTTATTTAATTTTTAAACATATATAAAAAGTGTTCTCTCTTGGTTTTTCCGACTTTTAGCTGAATTTGATTTATTTTCATAAATATCTCGGATACTAGATTTTCTTCTTAAAATGACTTAATGGTTAGTATTTAATAAATGGACATACGGTAACTCTGTAATGCTGACATGTAGTCCCACAATGTTCACATGTAACACTATACAAATTTACACTACAATACTTACATGTAACACTACATAGCTCACGTGTAGCATGAAAATGCCTCTGTATATCACTGCAATGCTCATGTGTAGCATAACAATGTTCACATGTTTAACACTACAATCTACAATGCTTACTTATAGCACTACATTGCTTCTATGAAGCATTACAATGCTCACTTGTAGTACTACAAGGCTTCTATGCAGCATTACAATGCTGACATGTAGCACACTTTTACTAGTTGATTACTAGCTGAAGAAGGTGGTAAATACACGATTTTTACTCACGAAACCCTGTATTTTATTAAATGGCTTTAATTGTAATACAACTTTTATACATTTTACACACCTATTTCCTCGTCATTTTATAGCTTGCCTGACCCTTTTAATTGTAAGTATGTCAATACGAACCCATCCAGTCATGCCAATTATTAAATTAAAAAGACTCGTAACTTGGTAAGCGTGCATATCAAATTATGTTTTGGCTCCCTGGTAACTCATTGCTGACATTTACTCTTTGGAATCAGGAGGTTTCTGGTTCGATTCCCGACTCCGACAAAGAGCCAGACTTTCGTTTTTCACCCTCGAGGCGCTGGCTGAAAACCGATATTTAAGCGAAGTGGCGTCTATCCGGTTACGAATGTCATTATACGGCTTATACAAATAATCGAGCGACATGCTAACCCCGCCAATTACACATATAGTTGTTTAAGCCCTTTGACAGGCCAATGTTACGCCACATATATTATCTTTCTATATTAAAGAGAAGGGAAGACTCAACTATAGAACTAGTAAGAGATACAGATAGTCTCCCTTTTTTGTTGGAAAGGGATGATATCTCCTTCAACGGCTACCCAGCTCTTTTATTATAACATTTCATTTTTACTTCGCTCTGCTCTTTGTGATATATGCTTCCAATTTTTCTTACTTATTATATGTTTATGATAACAGGAAGATTTGACCTAAAAAAAGACGCGTTTTCTTCTAAATCGCATTCAAAAGTTATTTAACTTTGATTTTTTTTTTTTTTAATTTTCATTGGTTTATTTACTTCTATTAGTTTATTTATATCTGTTTAAACAACTATCAAAGATGAGTCCTATTGGAAAAAAAAAATACAAATTCGCTAAGTTATAGATAAAATTTCATTTTTTATTTAAAATATAATTGCATAGTTTATCACAAATTATCTAATTGTGCTACAAATTGTCAACAACATACTCTAAAACTCTAAACTACTCGTCTGATTTTAATTAAATTTGGATGATAGGTCTTAGCCATTAGACCAATGTTGTTGATCCCATATAAGTTTTAACAATTTGGACCCATTGGTTTCTTTTCTCTTCTACAAGGACAAAACTCTTTTGTACTAACACCTATGTCATTAAAATTTATATATTTAAAAAAAAACCTATATTTTAAGAAATTTTCAATGATGGTTTGTTGAATGAAGCCTACATATGGTCCCATAATAATTTTAATAGTCTGCTAATATTGCTTAATTGATACTTTTATTCGTGTTAAAAAAACAACATTTTTGAGTTAAACAGTTAAAACAAATTGGGGATAAAATTAAATAAATGATACAATAATTGGTCGTAACTGCAAAACATCTTTAAAGTACGTGATTGGACTCGAGGAAGCTATTTGTTGCCACACTAATTGGAAGACTATCTTAATTTAAAATGGAATGAATACCCATGAAACCATGAAATTTCCCCGTAGTAATACTTTTCGTACTAAGATTTGTCTTTGAACTAGTTAAACGGACTCATTTATTCCCTAGTAATTATTTATCTTTTATAGGATTAGGATACACTCCGAGTATTTGAATGCAGTAAAGTTTTGTTTTGCTTTCTAATGATTATTTGCATTACTTAAAACACCGTCATCTTCTTAATAGAAAACTCAAGTCATTCAAATATTAAAAAAATATAAACGTTTAGATAATGAAACAAATAATTATAGTGATCGTTCTGCAGTAAAACGGAAATTGCTTTGAATTAAAATGCTGAAGAAAAGCGGTGAGGGAGATTTGTTGAGTTTTTAAAACGGGCTGCATTGGGCTGCTTGATAACAAACTCCCTGCTCGCCCCTAAATAACTCCGCTTCTTATAGAATAGTTTAATATCCCTCCTTTAAAACTAATTTTTACCACTTTTCTTTCTTTTTATTTTTAGCTCCGTCTGAAAAAAGAAAAAAAAAAAAACCTCTGGCTTTATTCCTGGAGTGGTAAATTTAAATGCAAATCGGGGCTATTACCATCCTAACCCTATGAAATTTATATATTTAACTAAATTTAAACAATATATAAATAATGCAAAGCGATATATATATATATATAATTTCTGTACATAGATCAGAATTACAACATTTGTGGATACTTTTTCTTTTTATACATTCTGAAAACCTAATCCAGCCTTAACTTTTTTCGGGTATATATGTGTGCTTATAGATACAAATTCTGGTACTTTTTTACTTGCTTACTTTTTACTTCTTTTACAAATTGCTCTGTAAGTTTACCATAATTAAGTGCAACTTTTGTACCAAGGAAGTTGTGGAACCTATTCAGTGAATTGAGCCCTGAGTGAATAATATCAGTTTGTTTCTCAAATTGAAACAACAAATTTGAATATAGTCCACTTATTTGTTTCTCGCACTTACATTTTCTTTTGGAAGTTTTCCGTCTACATTATCTGTTTAAAACAAACCGTTGTTGGAATTTTCGGATCTTTTGCAAAAAAATCGGCGAATAGAATAGAAATATAAATTTCCTTTATTTAATACAATGTTATAATTTTTATTTAAATGCAATTCTTTTGGCGAAGGAGTCTTTAAAAGTTGAAGTAAGGAGATGGGTGTTGCTTTGTGCAGGTTTAGTCTGGCGTCACGGTGTTCTGGCTAGTAGTCGGTTTGATGTGTTGGTTTCATTAGGAAATGTTATATTTCTATGTTCAGATAGAGTCTATTAGTGCCTCATCTGAAACCCTTTTTATCGATCTAATGTGTTCGTATGTTTCTACCAATGTGTGAGTGTGGTTTTTATGTATGCATAAATTCTCTTATCTTTCATTTTCGCAGCCACTCTTTCCTCCCTCTCTCCTTGCGCCCACCCGCCCCCTGACCCTTCCCAGCCCCCCACTTAATCTCATTTTTATTACTCCCCCCCCCCAAAAAAAATGTAAAAATATGAAAATAATGGTTGCATTAACTAGATTTATTACGAATCTGATATCATTCTAATATTATACTCTACCCGGTCCCACATTCTCAAATGTTTTTTTATATATATATTTATATATATATATATATATATATATATATATATATATATATATATATATATATATATATATATATATATATATATATATATATATATATATATAAATTATCATGTCAGACGGTTCGTCATATAAGGGGTTGTTCGTTTAATGTACTTTGTAATCAAGCTTGAACGGAATAAATATGGATTCCAGGTATTATAAAGCTTTCCTTGAGAACTAATGCTCCGGGCGTTCTCTTTGCAATGAGAAGTGAAGATAAAATTAGATTTTTCCGCCGATTTGAGCGGCAGCGAGTGGGGACGATTGACGTGAGGCTGAGGCTTGAGGCTAAACGAGGCGGACGGGATTACTAGCCTACCCCTCAGGCAGTTCATTACCTCGTGCAGCAACCTCTTAAGAACCTTGAAGCAAGTAGGCCTTCCTTTTCGCGCGACTTTCGTGGAAGAAAAACGAATCTTGTGAAAAGTGAATACGTTCGTACTTGCAACCGCAATATTCTCGCTCCAATCTTTAAGTCGTATATTTTATCGATTTTCTTATCCAGAGTCGACCTGAGGTGTCCGTATAAGATGTCTCATGGGTTTACTCCTTCATACGGTCACATGCTTCTCTCAAGTTTAATTTTTGTATTCAGTCTTTACTGTATTCATATTTAGTTATTAAGACTAAATTCTATCTTATCAAAGTGTTCTACCTTATCAAAATTCTAATTGTCGACGTGTTCCCTCCACCTCTCTCTCTTAAAGCTTCGAAAAATTTAAATTAGTACTTAAATTACAATTGGAGTAGATAACTTTTTGAATAATTAATTATTCTCTTATTATCTGTACTAAACTATCTTATATGATACATTATTGAGTCTTTTATCCTTTTATTTAGAAACGCAGCAGCGTTCCGCCCCGCCAAGTCAAAAAGACAAAATTTCACAAAAGCTGCCAGTGTATATATACTGTAGGTGACAAACTAGGGTTTTTGAGGATCTGCAGCGTGGAATACGTACAAGCTACCTAAATAATTTTTTAATATCTTTGAAGGCCGTGTCCTGTAGATCAAAATAAAAAAAAAAGTCGAAATAGGTCAAGTAGAAGTAGAGAAAAATAGGTTTAAAAATGGTAGTTTTGACTTCTTATTCTTATTCTTCCTTCATTTTTCGTTGACGCACCTACAGCCTAAACTACTGAATCGATTTTAATGAATTTGGGCTTTTTGTATTCTTCTAGGGCTCTAGTGCATTCCCCCCCTCTCAACTCACCCCCCTTAAAACCCCTCAACTCATTCCTACGCTGAATGTGGAGCGAGAAACCAAGCTAGCGAACAGTCTACAATGGGTAGAAACCAAGTAAGCGTCATACGAAGTAGTGAGCCTGACAATTATACGGAGGTACACCAGTGTGTTGTATAGTAGTTTCGTGCTTGTCACATGTCGTTTGAATTACTTCTATTTACGAGTCCATATTTTAAACCTTTTGAACTTAGTAGTATAGGTTTAGTTCAACCTTACTCTCTTGAGTTCAAGGGGGAGTAATTTGTTTATTAATACATATTTCTATTTTCTATGATTTTATTTTATAATTATTTTATTATTATTATTTATTATTTATTATTATTTTATTTTTTATGTTTTCTATGCTTCTACTA
Organism: Gerris lacustris; assembly: GCA_951217055.1. Lineage (NCBI taxonomy): Eukaryota > Metazoa > Arthropoda > Insecta > Hemiptera > Gerridae > Gerris > Gerris lacustris. The sequence continues at coordinate 30,205,109 of OX578278.1, forward strand.
TCAGAATGTTAAATTCTTTCAATGTCATAGGTCTCGTAGTTCTCTAATCTCCATAGACCTTGTCATCAAGCTCTTAACTTTACTTTTATTTGACTCTAATGTGTGGGAATAATCAGTTTAGAGAATCCTTCCTTAGGAACCGTAGAAAAAGTCATGAAATCTAACCAAAAACCACTTGTGTGGTAAAAAAAAACACCCCGCCAAGTCTGTGGTCCAAAAAAGCTGTGAAATCAACTTTCTGTCCCGCCAAGTGATGTTGGCACTTTCTCCTGACCCAACACTGTCAACTTAGATACTTATCAGCTTCTTCTCCTTGGCGGTGTGCCTGCAGTACTACCCAAAGTTAACTTGTTGTATTCCACGCATCCTCTGCAAAGAAAGTAGTAGTTGCATGGGGTCATTCATTGAAAGCTTAATTTGTATGTTACTTTTTTCTTCTTCTATTTTATTTGCTTTTTGATAGTGGGAAAGATTTACAGCAATGATCATTGTGGCATCGAGAAGAAGGCTCTTCTCGATGCCACTTTTAACAACACTGTTAAAAGGCTTTCCTCTCCAATATGCGCCTGCATAAATTAGATCTAGTTGTCTAGAACTAAGACTATGAAGTGAAAAACTATCTTTCCACACAAACATCATGTGGCAAACGTGAAGTTCAAACAAGAAATTGTATTGGTGTTTGAAGAATATTAAAATTCCAGTTTCTGGATGAACTTCTGAATGGCATGTCACACCACACCGCCAAGGAGAAGAAGCTGATAAGTATCTAAGTTGACAGTGTTGGGTCAGGAGAAAGTGCCAACAATCACTTGGCGGGACAGAAAGTTGATTTCACAACTTTTTTGGACCACACACTTGACGGGGTGTTTTTTACCACACAAGTGGTTTTTGGTCAGATATTCATTTGTGGTTAAATTATTGGATCTAATCAAAGGTGCAAACTACCAAGAATAATCTTCAACTGATCTAATTATATTAGTGTACTTTTTTGTTGTTGAGAAATAGACATTTAGGCCTAAATGTATTTATCAATTTGGTTCGGAGGGATGATTATTCTGATCACGTAACGCCTGCCCAGATAAGAGATTCTTTTCTTACTCTGGAAAGACTACAAACTACTGCGAGACCTTAAAATTTGTAAATCTATCAAAATCCAATGTCTGCACTAACGCTATACTTTTTCTTTATGATAGATAAATGTCGTATATTATAAGAAATTAAACAATAGAATAAACTGATCATGCCATCAAAATGGCCATATTTTGATTTTAGTATCTTTAAAAATATATTAATAAATTATTAGTATACTTAGAGAGAATGTGATTAGATTATTAATATACTTAGAGAATATGTGATTTAATGTGTAATGAACTAGGTGAATATATGATTAAATGATTAGCATATGTACTTGATGAACATACGAGCACACGAGGTTGATGTGAAACTATGCTTTTATTACTGGTGTTTCCCGGCAAGGTTTCACCATTCCTACAATAAATAACCTGCCGCTGTTAAATCGAAACCGACAATATGGTTTAAAATTAAACTGATCAATATACTCTTTTAGTTTTATTTAGCTCGAGTAAGTAGCACAAAACTACCAATTTAGAGGCGAATTGCAGGGTTATAGTTATCGTTTGTTATACATTTTGTGCATAGCTTGCACAATAAACAAAATTCCACGATAGATGGGTGCTATCCCGGTATGTTTATAAGCTGCGTAAGACTTGCCCGGTGTCTAGATTGTGCATATGTAACCAAAGCCATGTTAATATTAATACACGATGTTAGTTTAATGCGTAAGTCCAGTGTTTAGAATGGTTGTTGTGGGATTCACACTTCATCCGGTCTTTATTACAGAAGAAAGAATAAAAATATTAGTTTCTATTGTTGAACTAGCCGAGAGGGTTTTGTCACTGGAATTAAATTCCTCTTGACTTTTCCATTTTAATGAGAAATCCTTGCTTTGCCATTTAAATTTCTGGCCTTATTAGAACAGAGAGGAAGCCACGGCGTTTCTCCTCTCTAGGCCTTTTCAAGGAACAAAAGGCGGAACACTTTGGGAAAACAAGGTGACTGTTTCGCCACTCCCTTGAAAAAGGTACTTTAGAATATACTTTTTTGCTTTTAATTATAATGTTATTTAATGACATTGGATGCGGGGAGCTTGGTAGACGAAGAGTCCGCGGCCGACCCGAGTCTAACGGGTAATTCTCGCTATAATATGCAATTAAGGTTAAACGTAATTCCGAGGTTAAGGATTAAATACTGATGCAATTTAAGTAACAATAGCTAATTAAGCCCCGGGGGCTTAGAGCGTGAGGGAGGGGGCTTAAGGTCCTTGTAATTTAAAGGGCGCGTCTTAGAAGGCTTTCCTTTATTAGGATGTCTAAACTGTCGGGGGAGGAAGCGGCCAACCTAGTCTCCTTGGGTCCTTTTGTTATCCGTATCGCTCCAAACACTTCCTGTCGTTCCTTAAATAAATACACCGTTACAGTGAGCCATCTCACTCCTTCGCCTTTTTTCTTCTTTCCGTTGTTTAGAGAACTTTCGTCTCTCGGAGAATCTGAAACGGAAGGTAAAAACTCCACCTTTATTCTTTGAGAAATACCAATTACCTTTTGAAGCCATAACGATATTTTTCAGTTTCACCCCCCAGTAAAGGCAGGAATTCGTATATATTTATTAATATCATATAAGAAATATTGGTTGTTTGTTATTACATATTATAGTTAACGTCTTACGTGTTTACGGTGTTTGACGCTGACGTGTGTTTATTTTATTTAATGTCAAGAAAATAACAAAATAACAGTTTTACATTTTTGACAAAAATTTCAGTATAATATTTGACAAAATGCCGCAGTGTCCAGATGAAGAGTCTGCCTCAGACAGCCTGTTCCTTCTGGAGGTGTTGGTGAAGGAGGTGCATTACTCGTATTCCAGTATCAACTTGGACAGGAACCTGTTGGCTTCTTTACAAGAGACATGTGTTCTCGTCAAGTTCTTGCATTACCCGGTGATGGAGATCCGACAAGACTCATGCGACCCGAACGTCAATTACAACGCTCCAACTGTGAATGTAGGAGCCGGCAAATCTTGTCTCTTTTCTTTGAACAGGAAAACTCTCGCATGCAACAAGAAACTAAACGCCGGGTTCAATGTAATTCGTATGAACGCCGGTGCTCGTGGCAACAGTAAATGCGTCAGCATCGGTAAAGCCATTGTCGACCTGTCCAACAATTTTTTACAACTTATGAAGAAATCATGCAGCTCGTCGTCTCCAGCGACTAAATGCGTCAATGAAACTTATCCTTTAATTAACGACCAATGTGAAAAGGTAGGTGATATCTCAGTTTTCTTACGACTCTCTTGCTTCGGAAATCAAATAACTACACAATTTAAGATGAGCTCGAATGACAGGGAAAGTTTCGTCTTCAAGGGTGAGGACGCTACAGACAATCTTAACGTCCCTTCGGAATGTTTTAAATTAGACTGTGACGACGAGTGTGACAAAGATCAATCTGGAGATCCCAGGGGTCGGTACCAAGGAGGTTTCCCTAGACCTTCGGCAGCTGGAGGAGGTGCCGCTTGGGAACAATACGCCAGTGCAGCACCCTTTCAAGGATTTGCCCCGCAGTTTCCCCAAGCTCCTCCATTTCAAGTTCCCCAGGCTACTGATTGGGCCGGACCCAATGCAGGAAACTTTATGGGGGCTCCTGGATTCGGTGGTACCCCTTACGGGCCCCCTCAGGCTTTCTTATCACCCGACTACTTTCCGTCTAGAAATATGGGAGGATATGGCAGCCCGAACGACGATTTATACCAATATGGCAAACCTTGGGCCGAGAAAGACGACTCGTGTTCTGGTAGAGGACGAGCGAAGACCCCCGCAACTCCTTGCCAATCGTCTTCACCCCCTTGTCCACCAGATGCTTCTACGATGAAGTCCCCTTGCGGCCAAAAAACCCCGAAAAGCTGCGATGGAGGTAATGGAAACAAAAATGGGAGCAAAAATGGAAGCAAAAATGGAAACAAAAATGGGATACCAGATTTCCCAAAGGACTTCCCGTTTTGTCAAAGAGTTACCATTGGCGAGACGGAAAGTGAAGATACACCGGTTCCCGAGGGACCCAAACTGAATTTGTGCGACTGCGACTACCCGGTACCTCCGGGTCTTCAAAACCCTTGTCCTCCTCCTCCTAAACCCAAAAAGAAAAAGCCAAGCTGCCCCTTGGACATGCAACCCGGAGACTATTGCCTGCGGGAGGATTGCCCTTGCGGTCTGCCTATGGTGCCTTGGCTCAAAAACACGGAGAAGAACGTCGAACCCAAGGAGAACAAAAACGCCGGGAAATTTACCATGGCTCCGGGTTCCGTAGGCATGAAAGGGAAACAGATAATCTTTCAAATGAACGATAAGGACGTACCACTGACGGAAGCCGACAAGAAATTCATGGCGGCGACCCAGTACAAAGTGGGACCGATAGGAGACAAGACAGGTCAGAAGAACGTGATCCAGGTGGTGCCCGATCGCCTGGAGCCTGACCCCTCTGCGGACAAGGAACACGATATCTTCATACTGAAAATAGGGAAGAAGAACGACGAGAGCAGAAAGGCAAAAATGGAGATAGAACTAAAAACCCCGAAGTACGAAGACAAAACCCCAAAGAAAATGGACAACGAAACCCAATGGTTAGATTCGGACCTGCCTGCTGCGGACAAGGGGGGCAAAGGCAAGGGGGGAAAAGGGGGAAAAGGTGGAAAAGGTGGAAAAGGCGGCAAGAAAGGAAAGAAATAAGACTTAGATGTAAGCATCACTCCCATCAGACTTTACTTTATATAAATATAAATACAAACTGTTTCGTCCCTAACTCGTTCGCATTATTCATTTAAATAATATGTTTACGTGTTTAATTGGTACAAACATGCAAAAGACTAATCGAGTACGACTCTTTTAGTTTTTATCAAACCTATGACATCTATTGTGTAAATTATTACCAGGTTTCACTATGATCCTGTGTGATACAGTATTTCGAAAAATATGGCTGCTTTCACATCGAAAAGACAAGATTCAAAAAGACAACATTCGTTTTTAATAATATTATAATGGATCGGTAAAGAGACTCGTCACCAGTCTTTTGTCTTCTGACTTCAGTCATCTATCTTTTGTCCCCTGCCTTTTCTGTGTGAAAGTAACTGCAGTGCAGGGTCTGAACCTACAAACCGATTTCTGCGAAAGTTCTGGTGATTCTAATAAAGGAATATTAGATTTACATAAGTTTTCAGAAAACGGAAATAAAATTCAATGTTTCGGTTAATACTTGCCGAGCAAACGGCTCATAGTGCTGTAATATCTACTTTGATGAAAATTGATGTACTTATATTTTTTGCTTCCGAGCTTACCGAAGGTAACAGAAGCTATGTGATCGTTCTGTAGAACGAAAATATTTTATATCTCCGATTTCAAAAATTCCAAGACAGAAATCCGTTTCTGACATCAGGGAACATTTTTGGTCCCGTGTCTGTCGGTCTGCCGTTCGATTTTTTTGAACCAACATATCTTAAAAACTAGCCCATTGTTGGTCCCATATAAGTTTCAACCTTCTGCGCGTATTTGTTTATCTTCCACGTGCTCACAAACATACATTTATCTACAGCTATATCTTTAATAGTAATCGTCTGATTTTTATGGTTTGTTGTAAGTAGCCTGCAGATAGCACCTGCCAAATGTCAACCGTCTGCGTACTTTAAATCGTGCTAAATTAATATGTCTCTACCTCTACACTGTAAAGCCGCATGGCTAATTGACTCACTGACTGACATTAATGTTTACCTACTTCCAGAAGAGCTAGAAATTTGTACAAATAGCTAAATATTCATACAAAGTTCACTTTTCCCCCTCCTTCCCCCCTTAAAAAAATAAAAATGGCCGACTTGATTTTTAAGCTGTATTAGGGACTTATTGCGGCTAAACGGTAAGTCGTATTGGAAAACGGATAGCACCAGCGGTAACTGATTTTAAAAGATTTACAACTTTGGTCCTATGACTTTTTATCGTATCATCATCGGTTGTACCTTAGATGGTGATAATTTTGGTATTTTTTTGCGGTTTTATTTTTTTCCTTTTAGTCTTTGAATGGCCATAGTTTCTATAATAGTCAACCGATATTATTTCTGATTGAGGTGCTTGAATCTCACACTAATGCTCTTTAAATTGAGTATATTTTATTTCATTAGTTCATCCTATTTGCTGAGAACATGAGAGTAAATTTTTTCCCTTGTGCCGTGTCACGGGACCACTTTTTTGGTTTTTAATATTGTGTCGTATATAATTTTAAAGGCCTTGATATGTACATTAAAGCTTCATTTGTTTATATTTTAAAATTTATGTACACGCACTTTTGTATCGATTTATAATTTTGTTGTAGGTTAAAGGGTTTAAATAATTTTTGGTTATTAGGTTTTTTATTTATATTTATCTATTAGTTAAATTAATGCCCTTTTGTATTGTTTGTTTTTTAAAAATATAATTTTGGTACCTCAAAGTACAGGGGTACAAATTTCAAAGTTAATCTCTTATAATATGATGTATATCGTTGAAAAGCTCTTGTATAGTAGATTAATTTTTGTTAGGTTCTATTTTGTGTTATTTTTAGTTTTGAGAGGGGTAAAATTGAAAAAGTATCTGTTTATATAGCGGTTTCTACGATTTGGCTGCTGTGTTGTTTGTTTATTAAATTCATTATATGTGCGCTAACTTTTGGCGCATGTTGGGGGCTTTGTTTCTCCAAAAAATTTTGGTTAGAACCAACGTTATTAAATATTTACTGTAACAGTGCCGCGCCGTGCCAATTTTTTGTTTTTTTATCGAGATATTTTTATTTATTAAACTGATCTTTTCTTTGCGTTCTAGAGCGCGCGGAAGCTATGTGCCACACTAATTGGCAAAGTATTTTTGTATGTGAAGCTGCTATGATTTATCGCCATGTTAAAAGCTATCATGTTAAATAACTAAGTATTTGCTTGCAAATAATTAGATATAAACTTTACCTTATATATTAGAACCTGCCTGCCGCGTAACATGTCGTGTTATAGCAACTTTTGTTTGGGAAATGACTGGACCAGCCAAAATAACAATACACATTCACTACAACTCTAAAATATCTGAATCTGCCCTTTAATATTGTTTCGATATAATTAATTTTCAAATGATTGAAACAAATTGTTCCAAAACATCGGTTATATAGAAATGTTGAATTTAAATGTAACTGCTGCTCTTTATTTTGGTTATATGTTATTATAGTTTGAACGCACACTGATCAAGTTTTCTTAAAAAAAAAAATATATATATATATCAGTCCGATACCACTAGTACTAAACTTCCTCATGTACGAGTACATAATTACTTGGTCCAGTGTTTCTGTTTGTTAAGTTCTTTTGAGTTTTCGTGGTTACATTCAATTATTATTGAAAATTGCATCAAATTTTACCAAAAACATAACTCCTTCCCGGTGGAGAATCGACCCCGCCGCCCGGCCTCTCACCGTCCACGTTTAAAGCTATTTTTTCTAGTTTATTAAACTGACTGAAGATGGCCTTTTAAGGTCGAAACGTTTCAGTAATATGAATTAAATTGTTAATTTATTCACACCTAATAACGTCCATCACTTCTCAACTCAGCTATTTTTTCATGAACTAGATTTTCCCGGGAAGCGACTTTATGGTTATATTCGCATATTAAAAAAGGCTACATTTTAGAATTTTGTAATCAAAATCATCGGAACCGTTGATTAGACTCGTTTGCATAGACGACAGACCGACAATTTAAAAAAAACAAAAAAACAACCCTTTGTTGGACTTAGGAATCTAAAAACGTGTAAATCCATTAAAATCTAATTTTGTAATAATCACAATTTGTTTTATTTATTGTTACTACGTATATGAGGATTGGATGCAACATACAAATTTATTGTAAGCCAATTCGTTTTTTTATAGTTATAAGTAGGAAATATTTAGTTTTGAAAATTTGTTATAAATATTTTAAATATTTCCACTACTACAATAGTGTTGTATGAGAGCAAATTTGTTGTAACTATTGATGTAACTTCCAAAAACTCGTTGACACGACTTATTGACTTTGTAATGATCTAAATTAACACACAGATAAACATAATAAACCAACAAATAAAACAGCCTCATTGTTTTCTGAACTAGAAACCAATCTGATTTATACTACAGTTAATATTGCATTTCACATATTTTTTAACTTGATTTCCAATTAACTCGATATGGCCAAGTATCGTTTACTTCTATGTTACCGTGCTGTCCTAAAGTTAATTAATCCAATCAGAGTATAATATCGTCGTGGTAATTGATAGGGCTAAGTACGTATCGCGGAGGGTACTCTATTGTGTGGGCGTCACGACTAGCACAATGCTAGACGGATCAGACACCGCCGTGAAAAGATCGGATACCAACCGGTGTCACGGGTGAAAGATAAACTAGATAACGGCAGATGTCGGCCCCACGCGGCGCCCGACACCATGTCGATTAGCCGGTGATAAACAGTACCGGGACCGCCCTATGTCGCTGCATCCGTCCACCGCCGGGGGTATCTCACCTCCTGTCGGATTATAATAATATCGAGCTTCCTCAAGTAACACGACTCTTAAAGCACGAAACACCCGTAAACAGTATGCTGAACGACTCGAGGGGACGCTAATAGTCCTACTCATTCGCTAAACAGTAAACCTGTTTCTGACATCCGAAATTATATAAACTCGTTGAAATTAGTAAATCGTATATCAAAACATCCCATAAGTGGATTTGTAAAATGTCCGGAGTTCTCAAATTACGTTATAGCATATATTATAAAAAATACTGCTCGGTAGAACGGTGTATTATTCAACTGATTTACGTCATTATAATTTACAATTGCATTGAAATAATGAAGTCATTCACTTTGTTATAATTTAATATTTAATTATTGTCTAATGTAAATTAAATATGTATTTATTCAATAAACATTTAATCTAATCTAATAATTTAATACAAATAAATTCATTTTTGATGACTCGTTTTTATAGATCCTTGTCAAAGTGATTTTGTAAAACTAATAACTGATAATTTGTATTTTTCATCAGAAATACATAATCTGTACAAGTTTCAGCTTTCTAGGTAGCTGGGCAGTGGGTCAAATTTTGGTTAAATATTTAGAGACAAGAAACAAAGCAAGTTAAATAAAAGTTTGAAAGAGCGAATTCTGAAGAAAACAACTCGCCCAAGAGAAAATCGTATTAATCGATTTTAAAAATTAAGTCAGAATAACATTTTGTAGCATCAAAAGTCAAATATTTGCTCCAAGTCGAGTTTTTAGTTTAAATCTTAAATCTTTAGCTTGCATGCACTTAAAAAATATATGAGGTAGTTTTTCCTACAAGATTTAGTGGAATATACTCGGAAAGCAATGCAGTACAAAATGCAAAAATTGTCAAATATATTGTGAGTTAATCCACTAGAACAACTTCGCCGACTTCTGAGTTTCCTTACATATCCAAAATCCTGACAAGGTGTCTATTAACTATTCGCACAAACTTTATATGAATTGCTAGGGTGAAACATTCAAGAAATACCATATTATATATATTACATATAATTTATTATCTTTCTTAGTTTTCCGACTGTCTGTTTGTATGTTTCTTAAAAAAAAGATTAGTAACTTAAGAGCTAAGAACGGTTTCGAGTATTGAGTAGAAACTTGTCAGCCTTACTAATGTGCGATTAGGAGGGAAAAAAATATTACTTTATGTTTAAAAATGGCGACCATTTCAAAATGTTATAGCTTAAGAACTCGAAAACGAACAGTTGTCTCAGAAAATGACATGCGTCCAAAAATTTACCCACTTCGTACAATTTTTTTAAAAACGGGAAATAATATATTTCCTTTAAGCAGACTTTAGTAAGTCTAACAGCTGTACCCTTGTTTCAAACTATTACCCTTGAACCGTTATTGAGTTATGTATGTATTTGCGGACGGAAAACTAAGCAAGGAAGGATCATATCTTGTTTGGTATTCCTTGAATTTACCTAATCTAAACAGGTCATGAAGTTTGGAACAGAAATTATTAGACATCCTATCATGATAATCTGGATGTGACTACAAGTGGGATCTTAAGTTGCACCTACGTATGAGAGGATATTGGTGGTTTATTGAACCGGATTACTGTTCTTAATAACGAAGCATATCCTTACCCAAATATACTGTTATCTGGCAGTCTGAATAAATGAACAACAATATAATAAAGTGAAAATTATTGTTGGTATTTTATTCTATATTTAGAATGCAGGTTGCACTTTCCCAGTAGCTCTTTTGTGCTAGTAAACTACTAGAAGATGCTATCTGGGTTACCGGTGTAGCAATTAAACCGACTGTACCTGAAACGTGCTCGTCAAGAAAGCCTCGGTGGGTTTACGAGAAGGAGAAATGAAACCGATTTAGCCCGCTGTTATCGGTAGTGAACGGTGGATAAAACTCGGGGGTGTGACGGAGCACTTCGTGATAGGTATCAATGTTTAATCCCCGGTTAACTTCGACCTGCCTACTTAACCGAGGGCCGAAGCACGAAACGCCCAGAGTCGAATTCCCCCCTTTCCTCTTCCTCATATGAATTAATCGTAGATTTAAAGTTGGCTCGCATGAAAGCTAAGCATTTGCAAGGGAATGCCAAATGAAGGCTCTTGTTTAGCTCGGAAGAGCCACAATTATTTATGCATACCGTCCTTATCCCCTGTCCAGACCAGTTTTTTTCTCTCCGAGAGGTGTAATAAATTCATTTAGTTAGTGAGTAGGGTTGTAGTTGGATGTCTGGTGTTGGTGGCGTGCCTCGTTATGAGGCACAAACCCGTAGTTAGGTTCCACCGTCGCACACCAGATAGCACCAGTAGTAGTCGTCACACACCGAAAATCCCAAGTTGTAGCAGTCGCACACCAGATAGCAGTCATAGTTCCTCTAACTATACAAAATACCTGCAAACCTTAAAAATGTTAAAATAATGTGTTGTACATATATAGAGAGAAAGTATTGTGGTTGAGTGAAATATACAAGGTGTAACAATTTCAGCTCACCATATTGAAAGAGGTGTTTCCACCATATCATTTAGTGAAAATACGTTCTTCTTACGTTATACGTTCTTCTTTTAGTCCAATTCTCAGTTGTGTACCTTTCTTTAAAAAAAAAATTAATCTTGTAACAATGAATGTCAATAAAAATAAATGTTTGTTTTGATTTGTTTGTCTTTAAATAGATATAATAACTTATCTATAATCGAAAATAAATAAGTTAAAAAATCGGACGCAGGACGTCTTGTAACTTTTTCTTACCAAACATAAGCCACAACAAGAGACAAGAGATTTCTTTTAATGTTAATTATAATTTTGTTTGTCCGTTAAAAGTTAAGTCCGGTATAATGAGGCCCGTTATAATGAGGTATTTTAAAATGTAAACAAACACTTTCCCTTGTAAAGATCAAAAGTCGATTTTTTAAAATAGTGGCAGGTATTATGATAAAATATTAGGGATATTATTTATCTTAGAGAGAAGTATAATTGGTGGGGTTTCACCTCAACCAGCGAAATAGTCCCGAAATTATTTAGCGTTAAAATTTCAAAGTTCAAAAGTGCCGGCAGATATCAAAACGAAATACAGTGGAAATGTTTGTCTTATAAAGAAGATAAATTAATTTGGAAATGTTTAGTTTTTTTTACGAAAGTTTGCTGACTCAGCAAAATGAGTTCAAGGCGACGCAAATTTATGATTTTCCGGGCGGCACAACTACATGTAAGTATTAACTATTTGTACCAAGGTTCAACTCCCTAGTTTAAAAACTGGCAGTTATGCGTGCCACAGAAAGCTAGAGCTTAAAACCACCCGTAACAGATAATTCAGTTGATATCTCGGTTTCGCATTTTTGGGAGAAACAATGCTTTTCCTTTCAATTAAAAAATAAGTTTATTTAAAGTAAAAACGGATTCTTGAACAAATTTAAAAAAAAAATTGTGTCCACATGCCTCTAAATAATAAAATAAAAAATCACAGGGAAGTACTTGCGTCCAAGTACTTTTTAGGGTTTTGTAGATGATTAAGCATGCCCGTTATGTAATTTTTTTTTTTATTTCGATCTCAAGGGTCCCGGGTTCGATCCCCCGGGGGGTTACAATGTTTTTCATCGGTAATAACGACTAGATAAATTAATTTTTTCAGAACATTTCCACCGCTCCACCATAAGGTATAACCATGAATTATTTCGAAATTTTTGGACCACCCGTTATATGTATAGTGGTTGGGGAGGGGGATATTTTTGGAAGTACATTTTGACTTATAAATCCAATAAAGAATGAAAAATTTAAAAAAGCAAATATATATTTGAATCCTACTCTTCAGCAGCTTTAATTTGATACCCAACTCAAAATTTTTAAAAAATACAATTTTTAGCGCACTTCAAATTTTCGCGCCCAAAATTGGCAATTTTTTTAAAATTTGAAATGAACTCCCGGAATTTTCATTGCCCCACAATAAGGCATTAGCATGAATTATTTCAAAATTTTAGGACCAGCTGTTATATAGTGGTTGGGGGGGGGGACATTTGTTTTGGGTATATTTTGATTTTTTTACCCAATAAGGAATGCAAAATTTAAAATAGCTTATATATATTTGCGTCCTACTTTTCTGCAGCTTTCATTTGATACCCCACTCAAAAATTAAAAAAAATATAAATTTTTGAGTTTACAACATTTTTGCGAATTGCGCATGCTCATATTTAATTTTGAACTTCTGTATATTTTTCCTGTGGTTGGGTCAAAAAGTTGCACCAGTTTTTCAAATTTCAGCTCTTTAGCTTAAACGGTTCGGGCCCTATGAACCAAAGAGCGACGGACAGACCTGACACATCACCCTCGTAAGCGTTCGGCGTAAGGGTTTTGAGAAGAATCTACAAAACCCTAAAAACCATTTATTGCGAGAAACATATTTCATTATAAAATTTTTACATAAACAGAAGTAAAATTATTTGCCAATTAGTGTGGCGCATAGCTTCCTCGCGTACTGTTTAGTATACTTTAATAATTTTATGATTTTACTACCTATTTTTTGTCAAATATGTTTTTTCCCCGTTATTTAAATCTATCAAATTTGTTTTGATTTTGCTTCCTAGCTTACTGAAGGTAACGGAAGCTATGTGATCTTTCCGAAGAACGAACATTTTTTAGGTCTCCTATTTCAAAAATCCAAGACGAAAATCTGTTTCAAATATCGGGGAACATTTTTGGTTCCGTGTCTGCCTCTCTCTCAATTTTTGTGGACCAATATATGTTAAAAAATACTACTATTAGTATAGATCTTATAGTACAATATATCAAAACTATTTAATGAAATTTGGATGGTAGATCATAATAATTAGCCTATTGTTGGTCCCATATAAGTTTCAACCTTCAGTGCTTATTTGTTTCTCTTCCACATGCGCACACACATACATTTATTTACATTATGAAACTTCATAATGTATGAAGCTCTCATTTTTATGAAACTTTTATAGTTTATCGAAAGTAGCCCGCAAATCCCACCAGATTAATTTCAACGGTCTGCACTCCTAAAATTTTGCTAAATTGATACTTTAATTAATGCAAAAAAAATTAAAATAATTTCGACTGTTTAAAAAAACGGGGGAGAATTAAATTAATTTGTCATTAAAATCGGACGAGTTTTTTTTAAGATATGTTGGACCGACAAACAGACAGAACCAAAAATGTTCCCTGATGTCTGAAACGTATTTGTGTCTTGGAATATTTGAAATCGGAGACATAAAATATTTTCGTTCTTCAGAACGATCACATAGCTTCCGGTACCTTCGTTAAGCTCGGAAGCCAAAATAGGGGGGGGGGGGGACCAGAAAAACATAATTTTTAAGGACACACTAACAAAGCCAATCACATATTTGTATTCAGAGCGTCCTCCTATTTCATTTAACATCCCACACGACGCATTTCCGTTATACTGTTGCTTAAACTTTAACCCCTTTACTTTCGGAGAATATGTGCGTTACTCATAGACATGAGCAGGAATATTATGTCCCTTGTTTTTGCCTACGTACGCTAAGAAAGAGAAAAAACGTAAATTTTAAAATTATACTCAATAGCTTATAGAAATCAAAATAATCATAAATTCAATAGAAATCATTTGCCAGGAGTTTGTAACTTTACAGAGAGTAATTGCCTTCTACACGGTATAAAGAGCCATCATGTAAGGTCTTGATAACAGCTGCAAAAATACCTTACATTTCTGATAAACACATTAATTTGTCCTAAGTTATTAATCCTTTGTCCACATTAGTTTGAATTCTTTCTCTTTATCCGTATTATTTTCAATTTCTTTCTTTAATTGAGTGGTTATTTATTTATTATTTTATTGGGAGAAGGAGTTCGAGAGGGAATTTCTTGAGTCAAGTTATTAAACTAAGATATTTTCTAAGAAAATAAAAAAGGAAGTATGTTTTTGTGAAAGAGCAACACTTTATGTTCCAAATATTTCGTAATTTTCTATTGGTAAAAACAAACAATGAAGCTCTATGTACCAAAAAAAAAAAAAATGTGACTGCCAATTAGTGTGGCACATAGCTTCCTTTCGTCCTATGTTGTACACTTTAATAGTTTTTTTGTTGCTTTTCCCCTCGTATACTTTTGTTGCTTTTCCCCTCGTTCTGTACTCTTTAATAGTTTTTTTTGTTGCTTTTTCAAATCTGACTTGCATATGAACTAAAATATTAGTTTAGCAAAGTTAAAAAAGCGAAGAACGTTAAAATCAATCTGAGGCTTTCTGGGGGCTGCTTTTGATTAACCATCTATATAGGTATTTCGTAGAAGTCGGATAATTACTTTTGAAGGTATATGTATAAATAAATGTATTCGTATGTGCGCGAGAAGCAAATGGGCTCTGAAGGTTAAAAGTTATAAGGGACCAACATTGGGCTATTTATGACCTACGATCTGAATTTCTTTAAAATCGGACGAGCAGTTATTAAGATATGTTCGTTCGCAAAAATTGAACGACAGACACTTACTGAGCCAAAAATGTTCCCAAGGCAGGTTAGTAGCACAGGGTAGGACAGTTTTTGTGAGTCGCAGAAATTTACGAGACCACGTAAATTAAGACGCAAACTTTTGGATCTGACACAGAAACTGCGTGACCCGATTTGCTCGTGCGGGGCTATTAGGTAGGGCCTCGTGTGGCCCAGTACTGCACTGCCCTGGTCTGCGTCTCAATTCGCTTGGTCTCGTGTATTTCTTAGACTCACAAAAACTGCCCTGCCCATTACTGCTCTGCGTTGCCTGCGTCTTATGTGTGCCCGACCTTAGTTTTATAGTTTTTTTTGTTTTTTTTTGCCTGTCCGTAATAAGCAATTATATATTATAATATAGTCCTTTGTAATGAGGTTCTATTGTATTGGTCGACTTATCCGTTTATCCATAAATTAGGGATCTTTTCAATGTATATTGTTAGAGCTGGGGCAGATAAGCTGCTCTGAGAGGACTTGAGTAGTATTTTAGGATTTCTAGTTAAAAACATTAGTTTACTTTATAGAATGATTAATTAATTAAGTTTTAAGCAATTATAAGGTTAAGCAGTTAACCGGAGGTTTCCAACATCTAGATTTTACGTTTGTTATAGTTTTTCTCCTATTCAATTTCCACTTTTCAGGGTTGAATCGATTTATAAGGTAGTTCAGTTGAATAATTATATTTTAAAATCCAGACAAAACAATTATAATAGTAATTAAATATAAAATAGAGCTATAAAATATTTACATTTACATGTTATATTTAGTTGGTTTTCCCCTTCTCTTTTCTTACTTTGTATCCTTTGTCTATAAAAATTAAGCACGAGGGTTTTCCTTTGCAAAGATAAAAGGGTAAAGGGAAGATTTTCTTTTATATTCATCTTCAGAAAAAAAGTAAAAGCACATTAAACTCGACCCCATTTGCATTTTTAAGGAGTTTATACCTTTCAAAAGTAAAAATAAGAATAATACAAATAAAGGAATAAAGAATCGGCTAAAAGAAAATCTTTGCCCCGAAAAATTGCCTTCTCTTGCGTCAAGATATTACTTCTTTTTTCTTCACAAGAAACAAAATAAAGTTTAAAGCAAATAAGATGGGGGGAGGGGAGGGAATTTTGTTTTTAAATAGGATAGAAATTAATTAAGGTTAAATTATATAATCCATTACGTCATCAGCCCCCAACTCTCATTCAATTACCATACAACTCCCCTTTTTTATTCATTAATGTTATATATATATATATATATATATATATATATATATATATATATATATATATATATATATATATATATATATTACGATTTATAAAACACTATTTTTTTAATTGTACATAGTTTTCTTATAAAGTTATGTTGTATAAGATGTCTATCAAAAGAATGTAAAAACCTATTTTTCTTTTAAGTTAAGACTTCCTAAATTATTATTTGAATACTGTTATGGATATTATACAACAACATATATACAAAAACAATATACAAGTTTGTTATTGTTTGTATAACAATATATTAGTTTGTTTTTGTATAAACATACAAAAACAAACTAATCTCAGGTTTCGGTCACAAAAATCGTCACTATTTTATTATCCCGACGTTTTCAGGGGCCTAAAAACAAACGAAATAAAAAGAAACAAAACCATGTAACAAACACTCATGACTATCAATACGGAAAAACTAAGAAGCTACCGGAAAGTTACTACACAATACATATTAATTCAACACCTAAGCTCACCGTAAAACATCAAAACAACGATTCAAAATTCTCACGCGTCATCACGCGTCAACACACATATATATATACAGAGAAAAAATCACAGCCTTCGTGATAAAAACATACATCAAACAACGGATTGTAACTAGTGACTATTAGTGACTATTTAGTGACTATTTTTGTGACTTTTTCAGCAAACAAGACCAAGTGCTTTTATTTCAAAAACAGATTCAACCTTGTAATTCGTCTTACTCTTTCCGTCCAACAAATTCCAGCTGTAGAAAAAATCAAATAACTCTTCAGTTTGACAAAAATTAGCTTGGTGGCCACAATTAAAATTAAACGCTTCCCGGACAACACTTGCTTTAAATTAGTCCAGGACCCAACATTTTAAAACAAAACCCACATTTCTACGACCGCCATGTCACAGATTTAAAGCTGTTATTGAAGAATTAAACTTTTCTTCAGAATGTGGCTACATTACTAAATACAGTTTCTCTTCAATTGCACCTTGAAATACAAAACCTCCCAATACGCGTCACTTGAAAAAACAGAGAAAATACCAAGCCCGCTTGCAACACCTCCTCCAAAACTTAGAGAACAAGGATGAGGATGATCACCGGATTAATCCACAACTCTACACTGACGGCTCCAAGACCTTTGAAGGGGCCGGCTTCGCTCAAAACAAGGAATATTCTCCTGCAAAGTGGAGTTCGATCTGAAGATCGAAGCAAAGGAATATAGGATGATGGAGCACGGATGATTGATTTGATTCGAGCATGTAGGATGACCTCTAGCTCTATTGTGAGCAATAGAGCTGGAGGCCATCCTACATGCTCTGAATTTAGCCATAAACAAAGGAGTAGACGCCACCACAATTTATACAGACTCAAAATCAGCTGTAGTGGCTGTAGATTTTAGATAAAATGTACATTCTAAATTTGAAAGTTTTCAAAATTAGAAATTTAATAACAAGGTCAAAATTAAATTTACGTTATTGTTGGGTAGCTAGCAATGTCGGAATTTCCGAAAATGAAACAACAACTTTACCAGCTTAGAAGTAACCACGACTTACACGAATGAATACACTTTAATTGTTGTTCTTTGTTAAATATTTGTAGAAGTTTGGAGTAATATTTTATATATTTGTAAGCTTTATTTGTTTGAGGGATTATACCATTGCCTGAATGGGTATTAAAGACGTTCTAGGGAAGAACTTATGACGCCGAAAATATATGACATCAACCTTTCTTTCAATTATTAGGACGATGTACCATAATTGTTTGCATTGCATATACCAATTGATTTTAACTTGATGATAAGTACTGAAAGTTTTACAGTGTTTTCTAGGATCGTTTTACTTACAGATTTAGATTTATGTAAGTTGAGAAGATTCCCACAGTTGATAACTGTAATGAAGAACTAACTGTTCCATGGATACGTCTTAATGGAACCAATGTTTTATTTAAGATTTGGGGTGTTTTGTTTTGTCGAGGTTAAGCAAACGGAGCACTAACATAGCCAGCGGTAAAATGCTAAATAGAAAACCAACCATGCATTGCTGGTGAAACAAACAGCTCACATGAAGGAATTAAATAAAAACCAATAGCATTGTTAAATCTTCTACTCTGGTGACATCAGGACTTTCTTAAGCCACGCCCACTTGTTTAGAATTAAGGTATCCTTTGCTTATTAAGTATTGGGATTGTGTCATACAGTAATTTTGTGATGTTTGTTTCGCGCATGATTGTTTTACAGTTTCGCATTTTACCAATGACTATACTTGTTGTCCTGTTTGCTTTACTTCGTCCTGTTCTAATTTACTTACAGCGTTAATAAGAGAATTAGAAAGGATTTAGGTTTGTACCTTCTCCAGGACTTGAGATAGTTATTGAATCTTAATTATTGATTTAATAACTAAATGCGGGTGGTTGAAGTAAAGTTTGGGATGTAGTTTTTCAATGGGCACGAGAGATTGGATGTGTAGGTGTTGGCAAGGACACAATGGGTCGGACTCTATCTGTCTTTGTACTGTACTCGAGTACGGACATTACGCTGCGGGCAGGACTTGCCTACAAAAGATTCCCTACACGGCAGTGCGTTTTACATTCAACACATTCCCTTGTATAAATTACACCGGGCAACCTCGGCCCCATTGTGCTACTCTCCCCACCGCTCTGTTTTTCATCATATTTAGTATCGTAAAGCTGTCTGATTCACAGCCTTATGAATCATTACGCTTTTCTTTCTTTCCGCCCTCTTTCTCTTGTTCTCCCTTGCTTTCTTCGTGCCTTTAAACAAAAAGAAAAATAAAGCGACAGAGTTACTACTGAACGTTCTCCTATCCCCTGGCCATTGTCTTGAGTGACATGACGCTGCTACGTTAACTATTTACACTGGATGTAGAGGATAATTCGAAACAAAGTAACATGTTGTGATAATTGAAGCTTTAAGTGACGTGTAATGATTAATGATAATTGAAACTTTGAGTAACGCGCTAAGATAATTGAAACTTTTATCTGAGAAAGAAAATTTAATCAGTTAATTAGAGAGTTGTCAAAACGCTGTCGTGACGCTGTCCCACCGGAAAACATACAACAAAAAAATACTTGAAGCATAAAATTTCAAATTTTCAGTAAAATTCTTATACGAATAGATTTAACTAAATAAACAAATGTTATTTTTTAATTTATTTATTTGCGAAACATTATTGGGAAGATTTACGATTAAAATTGTTGTTATTTTATATTACTATTTATACAAGTTTCGGCTATTAATTTAAATCATATTCCATAGTGATGAATGCTAAGGTTATTTATAACGCCTATAAATTTACTTTAGTTTCACCATCATCAACTGTTTTTATTTTTTTCTTATTTTTGTTTGTGTTAAACTGGATATATATTATGTAGTAAACAGTTTTTAATTTATGTGCAATACCTGTAATTTAGAAAAAAAGAAAACCTTTCCATTGTTGATTACTTTAATGCACGATAATGTATGAATGAATTAAATAAATTGCCCGAGTTGTCACTTATTTACAAAATGGAATTCATTTATTATATTTTAGTACCTTTTTTAAGTATGAACTTTATTATTATTTAATGTAAATTTTTTCTGAATTATTTCTCAGCTTATCTTTAAGTAATAATTTCTTTTAAAATTTTACATTAAATATTTTATCGCGCTTCGGCACAAACTCTCTTTCTCTCTCTGCACACACATTTATATGTGTGTGTCTGTGTGTGTGTGTGTGTATATATGTATATGTATATATATATATATATATATATATATATATATATATATATATATATATATATATATATATATATATATATATATATATATATATATATATATATACATACACACACTACTTTTTGCGCTTATCCGCATTAACACCTATATCTTTTAAAGCACTTAAGTAAAGAAAGATGCCGGCAGATTGATTTAATTTCTACCGTGTGCATTTAATAGTGGATCAAATTAAAAATCCCCAGTGGGAATAGAAACAGGTTTTAACAACCAAACTTTTTCATTCTCTTTTAAGAATCACATTATTTTAAACTCATGTGAATGTTCATTCAATATTAGGACTCGAGGAAGCTATCTTCCACAATAGTTACCTGACTTTTTTTAAATAGAAAAATTTGACTTTAAATATAACTCTTACGTTGAAATGCCTTCACCAATTTTTGTGAGTTTCAGAAGTATTTAATATCAAAGAGTAATGAGGGAAAGTGAAAATATTTATTTATCCTAGAAAATGATAAAAATCAATTGTGCAAAATAATATCTCCACTGATGAGGCTGAGATGGCCTCAGCAACAATGGCCAGGCAAGCTCTAATATAATATATTTTAGCCTCTAAAACTGGCATTTATCTAAATATTGATCTCCATGTCTATCTGTAAATTTTATAACTTACTTCCTTAATATTTTTTCTACTAAAATTTAAATGTTATACAAATTATTTTTTAAAACAAAATGACTTGAGAATTGGTATTATGGATTATTTCACAGTTTTATTGTCCTATAACACACACTCATAATTAACACACTCTTATATATATATATATATATATATATATATATATATATATATATATATATATATATATATATATATATATATATATATATATATATATATATTATATTTATATGTGTGTGTGTGTGTGTGTGTTGCAACTTTTATTTGTGTAAGTTAACCTTAAAAAATGAAATTAACAGTTGCACGCCAAGCATTATTATGAAAGGTCGTTGAGAAATGACTTCTAGAAAAGGAAACAAAAGAAAAACCTAAAAGCATTAAAATTCACTTTTTTATATTCCCTGCTAGTAAAAACACTGCCTGGTGGCGAGACGTCCAAACCTTAATCTTATCTGTTATCTTTACGAGTTTCGAACCCACGACCTCACCCTTTATTTTCTCATTATTGTAATTTCTTCCAACTCTTTCCTTTCACACTCAGCTCACGATTTGTTAATTGATTTAAAGTCCATATCAGAGGACAAAATATCAACTCACGCCAACCCTAAACACCCCTTCAGCTAGTAAATAATAAGTAACCGATATGAGCGTGTGTAGTGGTTGGTTATGTTTTAGTTAGAAAGAGTGCAGGGGTCGGGGAAACGTGTGAGGGGTTGTTTGGGCTTATCTTATCGGATTATTGAATACGATACGTTGTTTTATCGGTCGGTACATTTCATTAACTAAACTATTCATTATGTTGAAAAGAATGAACCTAGCTCGGGTGCCAGATTGAAAAATTGAATATTAATATCCCTGTTATTTATTTTCTTACTTTTTCCTGCTTTGGAAAATAATGTTGATAGAAAATGTTGATTTATGTTGACAGGAGAGTGTGGGGTGATAATGGATCGAGTTAATGTTTTTTCTTAGAACCTTTACTGTTCTACTCTCTGTTGTCATTATTTCTTTTCTTATATATTTTCCGGTTTCTATTGTAACTTATATTATAGTGTCTTGTGGCGTATGTATATTGTGTAAGTGCGTAAAAAGAGGAATGGGCTTTGTTTGAAAGGGGGACACGGAGATGCCCTTAGTTTTATCACCTTTGCTTACCGAAGGTAACGCAAGAGTTTTGATCATTCTGGAGAATTATATTTTTGGAACGAAGTTCCTTATGGCCCGCTTCAGCGTCTGGAGCCCGGGGCCCGGGAGTAAATCCGAAAAATCGTGACGGTCGGTGAAAACCAACCGTCACGAAATCGACCGATGACGATAACTTAAGTAAATAATGACCGATTTAGTTGCAATTTGGTACACATGTTTATTTTACCAATACCCATCAGGACGAGTTCGTTGTACAACATTATCCACCCAAGCGTTCGAGCACAACTCTCGCGTAAAAGTAAGCTTCAAATGTAAAATTGGAATTTTAGAATGGGAAAAAATTCTAACTTCATCTATTTAATGAGACAAACAACTTTTTTAAGCAAATTTTTTATTAAAACAAACACCGACACCGCTATAAAGTGTTAAAGATCGCTAACTTTATTAAAGCGGACCTTAAACGTTTAAAATAGAGAAAACAACGTTTTTATCCGATATCTTATGTTCTAACATTGATTTTAATTAAACTTTATACACATCGTCTTCTTAAGTACAATTGAAAAAGGGCATGTAACATTGCAACCTGATACAAGCAGAAGTTTTTGTGTAGTGAAGTGATATATTTTGTAATATTTTAAATGGAGTAGGCCACGTAAATGGCTTAAGGACTCACTCTACTACAACCATCCTCTTTAACTCATCACGATTTTATTTTCTCAATACTCAATGCATATTTATTACAAGACGCTCGCTTCAAAGATTAAAAAAATGCTTTTCTTTTAATTTTACCTTAACTCCGCTAAGTACAAGTAGTTTGTTACTTTTAATGTTGTCTCTTTTTTTAACTCCACCATGTATAAGTAGTTAGCATCGTATACTTATCAGTGGGATTTTATAATTTATATTTAATGAAAAGGGTAAGGAACATAGTTCCTAACGGGTGTCCCGCGTCACCACAAGTAATTTTTATTTATCCGAATTCAAAAATTTCTAGACAGAAATCCGTTTCAGACATCAGGTAACATTATTGGTCTCGTTTCTTTCATTTTGTCGGTCGACATTTTTGTTAATCTCTGCTGCTTTAAAATTAATCATTTAATTTTATCGAAATTTAGATGATTAGATGAAATATTAATTTGATGTTAAATTAAAATCAATGTGACCCAACTGGGATTGATGAAATGGCAGTGGATGAAAGTTCCTTCGAGGAACTGTCTACTATATACCAGGAAATATGATCTCACTATAACCACCTCTGACCACCTATAATCATATCTAACCCCAGCTAGACTCAGTACACCATATATTGTCTTGGAGTAATGTATCAAAGAGAGTGATTGCTCGTCGCTAAGGTTCTTCCAGAATAACGCATTAAATTCAATACGGAAGCATTTATTTATTTCTGGGGTTTCGAGAAAAAAAATCCTGATAGGAAAAGAAGAAATACCATTAAAAAAATTGATTGTAAACGCTATTGAACACTGCTGATGGTCATATTGGCAATGATCGGCCTAATTCTTTCCTTTAGCTTATCTTATTTTATTATTATAAAAGAAGAAATATATTATTTTTCTAGGTTAGAATAATGTTTATTTTTGGGGAATATACTGAAATTTAATATTTAAAAAATATGGGACAGACAAAGAACATCAATTACAAGGGTAAGGAACATCGTTCCTAACGGGTGTCCCGCGTCACCACAAGTATTTTTTATTTATCCGAATTCAAAAATTTCACTTACTCACTGGATAAATCACTTACTTGTACTGGATAAATTAGACCTAGTAGAAATTATTTGGCTAAACCTATAATCTCACAACTTTTTTTACGAGACTTTGCTTATTTTTATATTTAAAGGATTGCACTTCTTTTTGTAAATAATTTTTTGTTTCTTAGCCACTTGTTCTATTTGAGCATATAATATGTACAATGTACATAATATATTATGCATAAACATATAAAATAAGTATATATATGATAGAAAAGATAAGGGAAGAACTTAATAGGAAATAAATATTAACAGGAAATAATTACCATTGTTTAGAAGAAAGGGTTTGAAACGCAAAGGCGAGGTATGAAATGCGGTGGGTGTTCAAATTAAACTAATCAATTATCTGGCGGACGAGCAGGAAGTGTATGTTTACAATCTTCGAGCTCAATATGTACTCTATAAAGCTCAACCACACTTATTCCAATATAAAATTCTATTAATAAAGAGTAATATATTACTTAAGTTTTGAAATTATACTAGGTAGTGCAAGTTATAACTTTTTTTAACATTTTGAATACCCAGTTTTCCTATTAGCCTTCAGAGGGGCAAATAACCAAATTTTTTCGTATTTAATTTTTCCTTTATTTGTACATTAAATTTTATCTACATACAAAATTTCAAGTTTCTAGGATTGCTAGAACTGATTTGAAGTCAATAGATCAGTGATAAATTAACAAAACTTTTTGTAACAGGAAATAATTAAAACATTTTGTTCATATATATATATATATATATATATATATATATATATATATATATATATATATATATATATATATATAATATATATATATATATATATAACGAATTTAAAATAATAGCATATAAATATTATATGCTTATATTTTATAGTTAAAAACAAGAATAAAAAAAATATAAACAAATACTGAATAATAAAGTTTGTTGTTCAAGAGGTAAAAGATAATATATACATTAGTTTCCACGTAAACACACTTTGGATCCTGATCCTGAGATGTAAACAAATACCCCCTCTCTTTCGCCTTCTATACTCTCCTTGAATTTAGTTTAACGCCTACATCCGTGGTGTACACCTCGCCACATCTTTTCTTATACTATCGACATTTATTAAGGTACAATTTTATTCTTATGTTAACTATTTATTTAAGTGTTCTACTACCATATTATTGTTACTAGAATTGTTTTTAATAGGTTGTTAAATTCTATATTAAGTAAATGTTTTAGTTTATTTAAATGAATGTTTTAGTTTATTTAAATGAATGGTTTAGTTTATTTAAATAAAGATTTTAGTTTATTTAAATAAATGTTTTAGTTTATTTAGGATACGTTATAGTTTAGTTGCGTGTTTTAGATTATAGTGAAGTCCTGCAAAATGGCAAATTATTTCTACGACATTGTTAATTTTTTTATATACAGGGTGGCCACTATAAACTGGCTCACCCAGTAAAAATTTCAAAACGCGAAAACTTTGAACCAGATGGACGGGTGTATTTTAGTCGGAAAATTTCGAGCGGGGTATTAAATTGTTTGTCTTGAAAAGCTCTTATTGTCATAGCCAAAATCCTTGGGTTGAAAAGTCGAAAAAATAAAGTTAAAACTTAATCTTTTTTAATCTAATTAGAAAAAAATGTTGTATGATCTTTTTCCACGAACTTAAGTATCGGAGAAAATCAAAGAAGAAAAAGAAAATATCACCCGTTTTCAAACGCTCGTAACTCGAGTTGTATTTGTCCTATTAACGTAGTCTCGACGGCTTATTGCTCAGAAAACTCTTTCTAACATTATATAAATGATGTTCGATGTTGACCGAAATCTCCGGACATATTTTTCAGCCTAAATTTGATCCTTTTGAAAATAATTTTCCCCCAAAATAAACCTATTAAATGAAAATTGGTAGCTACCCTTGATTTGATTTCAGAAAAAAAATGTGAATGAATTTTTGAAAAAAATAAAAAATAAATAAAACAATAAATATTTTTTATTGACGAAGAACGTATATAGGAAGGTTATTTTAGATTGTAACCTTCTGCAGTATCTTTTAACATTTTTTTTAAAATTATATTAATGTAGTGTACTGTTTGAGAGCTTTAATTTGATTTTTCACTCGATATGGTTTTGGTGAGAAAATTATTTTCATTACCTTTAGGTGAAAACATTAATTTACGGTAATTAATTAATTAGAGATTTATATTTGAGTTTGATTAATATTGGAAATTACTTATAGCCTGCTTATGTGAGATCTTTGTAAAATGTTTAAAACAGATTATTATTTGCACATTTCTGTATAGTGTAAAAGTAAATGTATTTGCTCGTACAGTAGTAATTATATTATAATTAATACATTTGATTTAATTTAGCAAAATATAAAATAAAATTATTAAGAAACTTAAGTTGGTGGCTCAATCTCATGAAAGAGTAAGAAATTGTATACAAAGATACCTATTAATTAATACCTTTCAATGAAGTTGCATGTGAAACAGATTTAAATGACCTTATTGATTTCGTGTATCCTCCTAAGCTCTTTTTAATAGCGAGCAGTGCTGCCAAAGAGCGATATTAGCAGGTACAAATGAAAATGTAAATGAAATAAATAAAATAATATTAAAAAAGTTAGATGGATCTCAAAGTGTAAAGTTACAGTTTGGATACAGAAGTTGATAGTGAAATTAACCCGGGGGGGGGGGTCTTATATAGATGGGTCAATATTGAATTCTGTATGCCAGATCGGTGATTCTGGTGTACCAGATCGTAGGTTCACTTTGAAAGAGGTTGCAGAGGTCACATTCATGAGAAATTTAAATTTCACTAATCAATTCATTAGTTAATTGAACGAAGCTAATTATAGTTAAGATTTCTCAACATTTTCTACAAGTTAGAAATCCATCTTCGGAGGAAACAATATTAATTCCAAAAACAACTTTTAAAATTGAAGTTGGAAATAGAGGTTACGCGTATACCAGTTCTAAATATAGCTAACTCGACAATAAATAAATCCCTGAGTCAAAAATTATCCTGTTGGTGTGGATCTCAAAGTATAAATTATTATATTTAATGAAATAGCCTATACATAATTAACCAATATGATTTTAATAGGTATAAAATAGTAATAATACAGTCACTGATTGCAAGCATGAACGCCGCGCGAAACGCGGGGAGAATTCTTGTATATATATTTAAGTAAAAATGAATAATTCCCTTTTTTGTTTTCCTTATTTTTATAAGTTTTAAGATTGTCAATATTTTTATCTACTTGCGGCAGCAAAATGAGGCATTATTGAACTGATTTCGGGCAGAGAAATGTGATTTAACGCCTAAGTGGTGAAATGAGGAAAAATTTTGATGCCTAGGCAGAAATTTTTTTATTGTTATAATGTTGGCAATAACAGTTTATACTATTATCTCTTATCTTATAACATTATATTATATTATAGTACAATAAGTAAAATTTAATAAATAAACGTTTTAATATTTAAATAATTTGTTAATTCTGTTAAATAAGTTCAATGAATAGTAGATCTTTAATTAAAAAACTAGCGGAGTCACAGGCCACACTGCAGCTTCACATGTAAACATCCAACATCCACATTATTATTAGTCATTCTAGATTAGACTAGCTACTTTTCTTGATTTATCCTAGTTACTTTTTTTCTTTCAAGCAGTAGAAGATATCTTTAATACTTTTAGTAATTTGTTAGTAAAAATATAAATAAATATTTTATATTGCGTGCATTATTCATTTAGAAGAGTTATACTTCGCCTCGGCAGGTTATTATCATAGCCTGTCCTCGCTTTCGGCTCGGAGGCTAATCTAATAACTCGTCAGTAAAATTCCATTTTGCTGCCTAGTTACTTTAATAACTATTGTTTCCTTTTGTCAACACTGTCTTACCTCTGATTGAATTATTATAAAAGGTTTATAAATGGCAGGTTATAAACATTGTATAAAGTGTTACACTAATTTTCTAATTTTACATAGTTTTCTTATAAAGTTATGTTGTATAAGATGTCTATCGAAAGAATGTTAAAATCTATTTTTCTTTTTTGAAGGTAAGACTTCCTAAATTATTACATATTTGAATACTGTTATGTATATTAATTATTCTGTGTAATATAATTTGTTTATAAACGTCAATTTGGTAATATATTATAAATATTTTCTTATTTGAAGGATAAATTGGTCTACAATTATTCCAACTCTCTACAATTAAGACTTTCACATTATACACACACACACACACACACATATATATATATATATATATATATATATATATATATATATATATATATATATATATATATATATATATATATATATATATATATATATATATATATATATATATATATATATATATATATATTTATGAAAATTTATATTTTACGATAGAAAATATCTTAGTGTTTTATATTGTTAGAGAGAACCTGTTTTTTTTTTCCTATTGTTTAAACGAAATGCATGTCTTGGTAATAATATTGTTCAACCTTTATAGCTCTTATAGATTATTAATTTTGTGGTTAGAATTTATTCATTTAATTTCTCATGAGTATTTGTTTGATAAGTATTTTAATAACTGATATAATAAGCAAGTATGTTAGAGGCAGTCAATATAGGAATTTGTAGTGCTGGCAAGCCTGCAATGCGTCAAAGCTATGACGGCTTGACTACTTAGTTATAAAACGTTATCTTTACTTTGAGGTCTTCTCTCGACGGCATGGCGCCTTTACTTGTTCATTTAAAATTATATACGATCGTAAAATGTTTGTGTGTTAAAATTTGAGTATACATTTAAAAATAGAAATTAAAAGTATAGAATTGTTACTCACCTGCAAGCTATTTGATTGTAAATTTTGCAAAACTTTCCGAGGAGAGCGTCCATTTCAAAAATAAATAAATATGTAATCTTTTCCCGATCTAAATTTCCAATTTGAAACTTTTAGCTTACGTTAGCACGAGCGTTGTGCGAGAACGCTTTGACGGATAAAGCTCCCCAACGAACTTAGCCTGAGCTTTGAAATTAGCTACAATTTTTGTATTTATGATTTTTTCTACGGGCTACAATTATATCGAACTATAGCAGTATGAATGTTTTTATTCAAATATCACCTGCAAGTTGTATTCCCCCCCCCCCCCCCCCCGTTGAATTTCTAATATATTAGTGTTTTTGTTTTTGAAAACTTGGTTTTTTCCTAGTGGCATTGGTGGCAAGGAAATTTTTTTTAGGGTTTCGAGGTCATCCTAGAAACTCTTATGCTTTTGGTAGTACCTCCGTCCGTCTGTCGCCTCTTGGATCATATCTCTCGACTTATTGAAGATAGAGATTTAAAATTTTGTGTAAAAGTTAAACTTATTTGGCCAAAAACAGGAAGAATGTTGCTAATTTCACAACTCCGTTCGTATTGATGGACTCAATAAGGAGGAAAATTACCCTAATCGAAACCTAAAAATACAATTGCAACACTTTGTTTAACTTTAAATATTTGATAACAATATTTTTTTAATAAAACCATGCTGTACCACCATATTACTTAAAATTATATTAATTCAATTTTCTTATTATATAATTTAAAAAATTCCATAGTTCTATTTTTCAAAGCAGTTTTAGTTTTATAACAATAAAAAATCGCACTAAATTGGATAAAATAAACATATTATGTGATAACATAAATAATTATATTTACAAAAAAATTGAACGAAAGATTGAAGAAAACAAATGGAAAAACGGAGCTGTGGTTGGGGCGAGTCAGGGAGTTTGGCCAAATAGAGCAATCCCATGAAATCCTGATCTTTTGAGGCATCGGACGTGCGCCGCCGTCCACACGGTTCTATTCTTCTCTTCGTCGTTTGGGGATAGTTCGGGTAAGTTCGCCCGAACACGGAAGGCTAACCTTCCACTAGAAATCATTGGGAGGGCTGATAAGAGTTTTCGCTGTTTGTTATTATACCTTTTTTTACTGTTGTTACAGGGAGTTATGTGATGCTGTGGCGTCGAGGCAGCTCGGTTCTGACGGCAGACAAACTGATGGTGACTAGAGACGAGAGATTCCGCTTGGTAGACGGGTTCAACCTGGAGGTGTCGGGAGTCATGCCACAAGACGCTGGAGACTACATCTGTGAAATAGGTGATGGCGACAACAGACATCAAATTCACACCGTCGAAATATTAGGTATGATCTTGTTTACATTCATAGATTCCCTTTATTTATTGCTTACTGTAGATTGACATAAAAATATTTCTCTCTTTAGAATGACCACTCTAAGGTGAAATATTTGTATGTCTTCGATTTCATACTTTCCTGAAAAGAAATCCGTTTCAGACATCAGGGAACATTTTTGGTCTCTTGACTGTCTGTCGGTCGGTCCGCTATTTTTGCGAAACAACATATTATCTTAAAAACTACTAGTCCGATTTTAATAAAATTTGGTCGATCACAATCCCTAAGTTTCAACCTTCTTCGCCTAATTTGATTCTATTCCGTATAAGCACAATTTTTATCAAAATTATAGTGATGGTAAAACTCAAATAACTTAAATATGAAATATTGTTCAGATCTTTACTGTTACATCTATTGTTCTGTGTTACTTTTCACGAAAAATTGATTATATTATTTATAATTACGATGTATAATTATTACTCAATATAATAGGTTTGAGGTGAGGTCTAATATTCGTTTGGTTATAAAGATTTCCGTGAAGCGGCGAGCAAGTGTAAAAATAAATATTTCATTGTAAAAAAAGATTAAATGAAAAAAATCTGGTGGATGTTGGAGTTTGAAGAACTGAAGACACAGACTCATGAAAAATTTAATAATCCAAATGTGTTGAGACCGGAAACAAGAAAAGGGATTTAGTCCTTGCAACATGAAATATATAAAAGAGAAGAAAAAACTAAACTTTTCCAACGAAAAGCCTGCTTCGCTAAGAGATCAGGGGGCCTTGCAACGACGAAAAATTCAAGGGAAAAAGTTTTTAACTTGTAATCAAGAGTGAAAAATCCCTTGCGAGGCCCTCACGAGTACACCCGAGTGAGAAGCAAAGGGAATTCAGACACAAAGAGACAGAGCGCCTCGGGGGCGCACCTGGGGGCGCGGACCACTCCCTCCCAGACCTTATACAAATACAAGAGCCCACTCTTTCCTCTTTAACCTTTCCAGTAATTGTCATGACGGAAAGAAAGAAAAGCGCCTAAAAAAACTTTCAGCTTCCCCTGGCCCTTCCACTCCATGAAAAAAAAAAAAAAAAAAAATCTCTGAGAGATTTAGAACAGGCAACAGACTTACAATGTAAAAAAATAGCAAGATGCTTAGCTAGGGGAAGGGGGGGGGGGGGGGGGGGTGGTTCAGGCAGCATCCTCCCCGTGCTTAATTATAGAAAGTACTTTTGGGCTTCATTACCTTAATTCCATTTTTTTATACCTAACCTGAGCAAGGGAAGAAATAAAGAGGCTTGTGCTTAATAAGTTAAATGAATAAAAGTCAACATATTAATTTTATTCACTAGATACAGAATAATCAGATTCAATAAGCTTCATTCTGTCCTGATACAATTGATCATTTTTTTTTTTTAATATACAGGATGTTTCAAAAAGAGTGACTTTATTTTAACGTTTTTAATTTTTAAAACTAGTATCATCCATCGATTGAACAATGTTAGAGTTTCAGAAAATCACCTCTAGATGTCTTTAGTAGTATTGACCTTGAGTGTGATGTCAGTCGTCAATCTGCCACAGAATGTCTGCTGTACAGAAAGCGTTTTGTGTGTTCCAGTTTATTTGTTATCACTGTCCATGTCCAACATGCGTATCTGAACCGTCACTGCCAAAGGTCATTTATCGTTGGTATAGACAGTTTAAGAAACCGGATGGCAAGGGGGAAATTCCAGGACCTCCACGCTCGTCTTAGGAAACAGTGCAATGAATTCAGCACGTGTCAAGGTCAACTTACTCTAGGTTCGTAGTAGTGCTTTTCTAGAACTCTAGTCCTAACGCATCTAAGATTGTGTTATTGCTAGATGATATTAGTTTTAAAAATATCACGGGCTAAAATTAGGTTATTCTTTTTGAATCACTCTGTACGTAAAACAATATAATATAGTATTTATGGTTTCTTTTAAATTAATATTAAATATGTCACAGTGAAAATTCTTTTAACGGAACTTCTGAATACCAGATATTTCCCTATCTATGTTTTTTCATTCACATAGACTTTATGTTCTACTTATAAAGCAAACATTATTCTTAATAACAGAACTCTCAATAATCGTCGAACATAATCTTTTTATATAAAATAAAGTTTTGTCTGTAAATTGATCAGAATTACAACTTCGTTGATCACTTTTTCATTTCATGCATATATGTAAAGGAATTACCGGACTTCTTTAACTCACACTATTTATTTCAATTTATAATACACGCAAAATCCAGGGTACGGCATATATTTAATCAGTTAAATGTGAGCTCAAATTCTAAGTGT
This sequence comes from Gerris lacustris, assembly GCA_951217055.1. Lineage (NCBI taxonomy): Eukaryota > Metazoa > Arthropoda > Insecta > Hemiptera > Gerridae > Gerris > Gerris lacustris. The sequence goes on from OX578278.1 coordinate 30,237,233, forward strand.
TAAAAGCTAAGTGCGCTATAATTCGAGGGCGACTTGAAATCGGAGTAATATGGTAATTCTGAACTAATTTTATTGCATTTACTTTTTTTTTTTTTACTCATACTACAAGACAGCTATTGAGGCGTAAATTAAGAATATTTAGGTTTTTAATATTTTTCTAGGTACAATATATTACTAGATATTGTTGGATTAAATTTAATCTAGATTAAAAAATGGTAATAATGTCTATAAATGATAAAATAGAGGAATTTTTGCATACATAAAACAGCTCCTCCAAACTGCGATTCGTAGGTTATTTTATTCTTAATAATGAAATAAATTATGTGTTATATAGTCCTGATTATTTTACCCGAAGGCTTTAAAAACGAAACTATTTAGGCATTTCATTTAATCACTTGGCTTACATTATAATTACTGCAAACATAGCCACTAATTCCTAGCATGGTCTCCGTCTTCAGCGCGAGTTGAAGGCTAGTAAATAAATAAATAATCTAATAACAATAAGTTAACTATAAAATTAAGTAAATGAAAATAAATAAACGTTTTATTCCACATAGAGGTGTCCGCTGTATTTTTAGAAATAAATTTAGATGCCTTCTTCAAAATGTTATATCGTCATATGGTACCATATATACAATCTGCATAATTACTTTACAAAATAACTATTTTACAAAATCGCTACTCAAGTTTATCGCTAAGCTAACATGGAAAAATATTTTAGTAAATTTAATTGCTAAGCTATTTGTGTAATCCTCGATACTTCCAATAATTACCAAGAGTATCGAGGAAGCAAGTTTCATGATGAAAGATATTTTAGAAAACGGAGAGAGAATTGGATTAGAAATCTACGAAAATAGAAGCAAAATTATGAGATTAAATACAGATGAGAAAAAAGCATGAAGGACGGAGAAGGATATATATTAGAGAAAGTAGAAGAATTCATTTATCTAGGAGTAAATATTAGCAACAAGAAACAAGATGAACACAAAGAGGTGTATGGAAGGATTGCGCAGGGATGGAAAATCTTTATCATGTACCGACATCTGTTTAGAACACACATGAAGATGGAAGCAAAAAAGAAGATCTGAACGATGTGTGTCCTACCAGTTATGGTTTACGGTTCGGAAATCTGGACACTCACTGAACCAAATCTGAATAAAACCGGAACTGTGCAAAAAATGATGGAGAGCGTCATATTAAACATATAAAGAAAATTAAGATGCAAAATCGTTGGATTCGGGAGAAGAAGGAAACAAGTATACAGAGGAACTGGTAATTCTCTAAAGTATGTTTACCTTTGGCTGGTGTTGTGGAGAGGAGATGGAAGACATGGAAGGGATGGAAGATATAGGAAATGTGGTGAGGACTAGAAAGTGGAACTGGGCTGGACATGTAGCAAGAACTATTCATGATAGGTGGACAAAAACTATGATACACTGGTTCACGAGAAATTTCATGACGAAGAGAGGCAGTCCTGGGCACAGGTGGGACGAGGAGATGAGAAGGTTTGTGGGGGAGTCACTTGGCAAAGGGTTGTAAATATGAGGCAAAAATGGAAAAGAATGAGAGGGGTCTTCGTAGACATCTGCTTCTATCAAAATTAATAATTAATAAAATTTGTAAGTCAAATTAATGTATTTAAATATATATATATATATATATATATATATATATATATATATATATATATATATATATATATATATATATATAAATATATATATAAATAAGTAAATAAAATGGAGCAACTTAAAACCTGTATAAGGTACCACGGCTTGAGCCGATTTATGTAATCATAATGTATTTATATAATCACCATATATCTCCTGCTCAACTTGTGTCAACTAGGTCAACGATCAATATATATATATATATATATATATATATATATATATATATATATATATATATATATATATATATATATATTATGATTTATAAAATTATTAATTGACTTGAATGTCGAGGTATCGAATTAGTTTGTAAGCGAGGATTCGGTTGCGACAATGAAGAAAGAAGAATGCGGAACGGAGTAATTTATTTTATCGAAGTGATTTTTAGGAAATGAAATTGTATTGTTATGAAGGGGAGACCCCCCCCCTTGTGTTCCTACGATAAATCAAACGAGGTGGCGGCGAAACGTCGAGCCGCTGCACATCTCGTCCACCTGTGTCGAGAGCACCGATTTTCTTTTTCGGTTTTTCCGACGGTTGAGCACAGCTGAAGGAAAGGTTTTTCCGGTATCGATTCGTTGTTTGGGAGGTCGGTTGTCTCCCGGCCTCGTATTGTAAACCCTGGTTTTCGAGAGAGGTTTTGTAAAGCTGTGGGGCCCGTTAGGAAAGGCAACTATACAGAGGCACTGGTAATTCCCTAAAGTATGTTTACCTTTGGCCGGTGGTGGGGGGAGGAGAGCGGAACACCGGACGGTAAGTCAATATTGTGACTTTGCTCCGTCTCTTTCCCTCTGCTTGTCTTTCACAGGGCCTCGTTCTAGTTCTCCGGCACCGCCTCGGGGCCCGTCCTTACCAAGCTTTCCCTCGGACAATAGGTGCCCGCGTCGAGGAATCACCCACCCCTGTTTTAACACCTTTTTGCCCAGACACCCCGATTGTTCGCCCAACAGTTTGACGCCCTCGCTCGGTCTGAACAAACCTTGGGAAACCTGTCAATATAGCCCTTCTCGATACGTACACAGAACCTCTAATGTATACACAAAGGTGGCAACGACGCTGACAGGGAATTACTTTATCGTCTTTTCCTACTGGCTGTTAAGGCTTTTGACGATTTTTCACTCCTTTTCCGAGCTCTTGTCGGAAGCCATTTACAGCTAAAGTCCTGTTATTTTGTAAAAGGAAACCTAACGGCAAGGCTTTCTTGACTCTCTTTCTACTCTCTTCTTGAAGAAGCTAAGGTTTAGTCTGGTTGATTCAGGAGTATTATCAATTTTAACCCCTATTAATTTTATGTAATCGTTCTACCGTCGTGTTCCTTAAAAATCTAATCAAAGGTCTTAGTTGCATTCGGTAGGATAAGATACTAATAATATTCAATTTTTTTAGAAGATTTGTTGTGTCTGACTTTTTGTCGCCCAGTGTCTCTAAGCAGCATCAGTGATTGTTAAACTACAAATAAGGTTAATTTATTTATATAATTTTAAAGAACGACAGACCAACAAGAGTTGCGCTTTGTTACTAAGATCTAAAAACAATAAGTGCATAAATTCGGAGCGTTCGACTCCAAAGTAATAACAATGCTAGTAGTAGTAGTAATATTGTTTTATTTTCTACAAATAATAAATATACAATGATTCACAAAATGTACACAGATGCAGTTATTTTACAGATATAACTTTATGTATGTCTAATTTCTAATTTAACAAGTTACAAAACAAACTGGGCACGAAAACTGTTAATCCCAACGAAAATAAGTCTGTAAAAAAATAAGCTAAGTCTCGCGTAAAAAGTTGTGAGATCATAGGTATAGCCAAGTCACCCACTGTCCAAGTAAGTTCTATGATATGATCTATATGATGCTGTTTTGCTATCCTCCTTTCTATTCTCTCTCTCACATACTCAAACTTTTTCCCCAAACCACTCTACATGTTTAAATTTAAAAACATTTTCTGACTTGTTTCAAGGATTGCTAGTGTCTAAGGTCAAGGTTGCTAGTGTGATAATTCTAAGTGCCTTAGAATTATCATCAGTAAGTTAAGTTCATAAGATTCTTTCTTATCATAAGATAATAGAGGGAGTTCAAAGTGCCTTGAGTTGGTGGACTTGGCGGGGCCAAGTCCATCTTGAGTTAATTGCAATTTCTTTTATATAAAAATTAAATATTTCTTTTATTCTTCGGCATGCGGCATGTGTTACTCCACGATGCGCAGGTATGTGTTAGTATTGGTCGAATGGAAATTTTGTAAATAAGTAATTTATTCTTTACGTCTAACATTGACTTCCTACTAAGAAGAAGTAGTTTAACTTTTGTTTTACATTTGTTGATCAGGTTATTGAAAAGTAAGATTGGAATCCAACTAACTCCCAAATACTTTGCTGAGTTGCTTTAGGGAATGACATCATTACTTTATCTTTAGGTTAGAGGGAATTGAAGGGCACCTTTTTGTGAAAAATACCGCCTCAAACTTAGTTAAATTAGGAGAAAATCTCCATTTGATAAAGTATGTATCAGGATATTTAAAATTTTAATTATTGTCCTAACTCTCCAATAAGAGGAGAATAATGCTAAATCATCGGCAAAGATCGCTATTGACACCCTGCAGAGTTCAGGTAAATCACTCGTATACAATATTATATATAGTATTGGTCCTAGAATGGAACCCCGGCTGTTATTAGAATGTGGAAGACGTGGTATTACTATAATAGATCATTAAGCGCCTATTCTCTAAATAGGAAGAAACCATTTTGATGATATAATGTGGAAAGTCCAGTTTGATAAGTTGAAACAACAGTCCACTGTGATAAATGACGTCAAAAGCTCTTTATAAATTGATTCGTATTAAACAGTATGGTTTTTATTATTAAAGTTCTTTTGTATGTAATCAACCACTCTACAAATTTGACTTTGGGGCAAATGTTTACTGCGAAAACCGTACTGTTTGTTCGGTAATATTTCCTTGTCAGTTACAAAGCTGTTAATCCTTATTTCATCAATTTCTTGACTGTAACATGCTGGAAACCTGAATGTATGATTAATAAAAGTAATTTTATTTTTATTTATTGATACGATTGTCTCAACGAAAGCACCGATATTATAAAAGTTCTCTCTAAAAGTCCAACTTTGTTAGCAACCATACCTTCTAATCGTTTAACTATAAAATCAATTTAGTTTTTTAGATATCGTGTGGAATTCCAAATTCCAAGGGATGAAATCCAGTTCCTTACATAACATAAGGCTACTAAAATTCGATGGACGCTGCCCAAGGGAACGGAGAAACAGATTGGAGCAATAATGTCGAGGAAACACGCACAGCTCCTTAGCGACTTAAAAAACTTCTCTATTCAAAATACATTCCACATCAAATTAGCCTGAAGAACTCTCCCGATTCAATCCCAAGCAGCCAATAAGGGTTAATACATGTGTGTTTGAAAAATTAAAAATTGTACCTCTAATGGTTCAAAAAGACTAACTTTTATATTATAGAAAGAGACTGATATAACTATAATACAGGATTGTTACGAGTCTGAAGATGAAGCCCAAATGTGAAGGCGATATTATTACCTACTCAGAAGAGAATATTTGAAATGTTTTTATCTTATTACAAAATATAAAGAAGTCCAACTTCACGAAAAGAAAAAAATTACAAATAAAAGGTTCAAAACTACAAAATAGAAAATAAAAAAGTTGTAGTTTTTTTTGGTCTGTTCTTACTTTTACCAAACATTAACTTCAACTCATCATCATCAGATCTTATAATACTCAAAGTCTCTGTAAGAAACAATATTATCCCAAAATACCATTAGTGTTAAAAATAATAATAAACTGAAAGTAAAGTAATGTAATTGAGACGCCGCGCCGTAGTGTAATAGTTTTAACCTGCGGCATTGTCCGTAACTGTTTTCTGGGCATGTCGTAGTAGTTATACTCGACGAGTTCATGCATTAATAGGGGAACTGTTTTCACCCTTCTAAATAAACGTAATTATCGATCATTAAACCAAAGCCTTCCTTCCCCCTTTTTCTTTAATATTATGCCTTATGCCATTAAATTCAATATCAATGATTTGAATTTATTGAAATGATCAGTTTTTATTTTATTTATCTGGACCACTTTCTTTAATCTAATCATTTAATTTCATTCTGTTTATTCAATTTTTCTCTACCTTTTATATTTACTCATTATATTTATTATTACCTGTAATTTAAATATAACTTTTTTGTATTTTTATTTTACACTTTTTCTTTTTATATTGTACTTATTATGTAACCATATTTATACTGTTATTGAAGGCACTAATGATGGTCATCATTAGCGCATTCAAAGCTAGCTTTGAAAATTTAAATCATTCCACAATTTCGTTTTTTATTATTCTAAGGTGGTCTTATTGAAAACCACTAAAATTTAACGAGATTTAGATGGATTTGTGAGGTAATTGGATGAAGAGGTTTTGCTCTTGATTATTCTTTAGAGGTTTTGTTTTTGACTCACTCGGTCCGGATAAACCAGCTGTCTGATTATTCAAATAATTATTAATATTATAGAGTTGGGTTGTTTTGATTGCGGCGTCCCTACCTAACCTGGGTGACGTTGTGAGTCCATCACGCAACCCAAGGCCGGGTTTTATTATAATTCCTTATTACGATAATATTTTAGCGCTGGGTAGTCAGGAGAGTGGCTCGACATCACGACAGGGGCTGGGATAGAGTCACGTGACGCGTGCCAGTATCCCTCCAAATATACGTAATTATCATTCAATAAAACCACCCCTCCACTCCCCCTCTCTTCTATAATATAATGCCATTAAATTCAATTAATATAAACGCTATTTCATATTTTGTATTCTTGTTATGACGGAAAGGTGGGGGAAGCCATAAATCCTTACGGAGACCTGAGACCTGATTTCGTGTACTCGATACCTCACACGATCTTAACTCCTTCTATAGCCCTAATATTAATTAAAAATTAACGCCACAAATAAAATGCTTACGCATATATATATATATATATATATATATATATATATATATATATATATATATATATATATATATATATATATATATATATGTATGTGTATATATATATATATATATATATATATATATATATATATATATATATATATATATATATATATATATATATATGTATGTATATATATATATATGTATGTATATGTATGTATATGTATGTATATGTATGTATAAATATGTATAAATTAGTTTATGTAATATTGACTACATTAATGCCCTGTTCGTGTGGTGTACAATTAATTGAACACACTTCTGGCCTTCTAGTTTTACTAAAATAATAATGATAAATGAATAAAAAATTATTGTTCTACTTAGAATAATGGAGAAAAAAAAAGGAGAAAAATGGTGCTTTTTTACGGTCAAAACCCGTTTACAAAATAGTTTTCATGTTTTAAACGACCATCATGCAGTTTGAAACTAGCTGGAGGAGAAGGTAATGAGCCAGAGCGTTTATCTTGATAATTTACACGCTAATTGAAAAACATTTATCTTTCTAATAAATGTTATTCATATTAAAAAAGTAGCTATTGTCAGGCCTTTATCGTACTACGACTTAAATATACTTTAATTGTCTACACTTAACCTGTAATACGCTTCTCTAATAATTCATATACACACACACACACACACACACACACATATATATATATATATATATATATATATATATTTGTGTGTGTGTGTTTATTTTTACACACGTAAAAAAAATGAAATAACCTAGATTATTTTAAAATGGATGGTTAAAATTGGTATAGGGGTTTTAATAAAAAATGCTTTCGATAGCCTAATCTCGATGAAATGGGGTCAATCCTAAATTACATTTTATTACAACGAATGGTTGTTATGTTAATAAGAAATGGGGACAGACCTACCAAGTTTTGAAATAGTCACATCAAGGAGAGTTTTCGCCCGGTCCCAGAAACTCGAGCATATTGCTTTTTCAATTCAATAAAAATATTTTTACTTTTCCTCACCTATGGTAGAAGAAGAATTGTTTTCAACCAAACTTTTTATCGAGAGTTCAACTGACTTATCCATTTTGGGTGTATTTAAGACCTTCTTAGTGGTTTTTAGCATAACTATATGTGCATTGTGCATGTGTGAATGTGTGTTATCATCAGGCTATTTAAACTAGAAAGTTGAAACTTGGCAGAAAAATCAGTCCTTTCTTCTAGTTGTGCCGCCCGGAATATCAACATTTTCCGCCAGCTTGAACCCAGTTTGAGTTGAGTCAGCAATTTTTTTATAGTAGGTAGATTTCTATTATTTTTTTCATTCATATATATTACGAGTTGTATTTGACAGATTTATCTTTTAAGTTAATCCGTTCAAAATTTACGGAGGGGGAGACGTAGAGACAAAATAGAGAATTTGTAAGAACCATTGTCGGCCCTTAAAAGTAGAGTGATATTATAATCCCATATATTAAATCTTTCTCGTCTACATCAAGACTGATTTTTATTTAAAACATTAAAATTCGAAATAAAAGAGAACATAAATGGAAGGTTAACTTTTCCATCATTTTGTACTTTTCGCTTGTATAAATTTTCTGAGGGATTTTTTTTGTGGATGGAAATGTGGGGTGAGGAAGTGATTTATCAAGCCGTGATTGGGTTCGGATGCTGCGAGAGTCTCTCTTATAATTTCTACAGATATTCTGTTGTGGTCGTTCCCTCATACGTACATCTCTGCCTATAACAATACAAGTGAAGTGTTTGGACATGTTCTAGATGTGCAATTAAGGACGAATTTACACAGCGCTTAGTGCAATTAGCACAAGCTCCATTCCTAAACTTTACCTTTTATTTACATAAATACTATTTACTCTGTTAATTTTAATATTTGAGTCGAATTTAAATAATGACAACTCTCTTACTTATAAGCACTTAAATTATTTAAATTGCCTGTTCACTATGATTTTTTTCCTGCTCCCGAGCTTACCGTAACAAATTAATTATGTTTCCTATTTAAAAAATCCCCTTGTACATCTTGTCGGCCTGTGTAATAACGTTTTTGCAAGCCATCATATCATAAACTAGTCGACCGAGTTTGATGAAATTTAGTTGGTAGGTCATAATTAGCCCATTGTTGCAATAATTTGTTTTTATTAACTACTATATTTTTTAAAAGTACTTCTACGATTTACAAAAAGCCTACTGACGGCCCCATATTAATTTCAACCGTCTGCGCAAATTTAATACCGTTGAAAATAAGTTTGATCCCACTGGGAATTGAAAAGGATCCAAATCTTATTTGACCAGAAATAGAACACGAGAAAGCCATGTGCCACACTAATTGGCAGGCTACATGTTTCCAATAAATCGTGAAAAAAATATTTTTATTATTTATTGAGAAAAGATTAATTCAAAATATAATAAATCGGCACCATACGGTTTTAGGGAGACACGGGAAGTTATCTATCGCTAGTTCATTCCATCGTAATTATTATTTGACCCTCCATCAAGCATCCGGGGCTTGAAATCTGTGTAATGAGGAGACTACGTTGTCATCTACCACGTCGGTATTCATAGTTATTTCTTTACTAGCCAAGTGGCATGCACGTCTGAATTAAGCTATTTTACTGGTTTCTTCATAACCTATTCTCTGGTAGGAACAAGTAGAGTGAAAAAACAGAACAACAATAGCCTCTAGCAAGAATTGGGGGTTTGTGCTTTGGCAATTAGCTCATCTATTTTACTGTTTTTTGGTTCTATTCGACATAAGTTGCTCGTGCTCGAATTCCTGTTGGGAACCCTTAAGGATTAAGTTGAAAATGGGACCCTAGCGAGCCGTGTGATATCAACCTTCAGATTAGTTTTCTTCGTTAGTGATATCGTAAAACTATTGTTATTTAGTTTAGTGATAAACACGCGGGGAGAGAAAGGCCGTTGTAATGGCCCAAAATTTGTTGTTAGATTGTGTTATTGGGCCCCCTGATTTTACCCGACTATGTGAGCCGGATATTTTGCAAGGCTCCCGGACCCGTATCCCGGAGTCTCTTTGTCATCGCAGGATATGTAATTACCGTAAGGCCGAAAAATAGCGCCTTGCTCCGGCCTCCTACAGCCCTGTATAACTGATGGGAGAATATACGCCGGGTAATGGCCCGAAATGCGCCTCATTCTCCCCTCTTCTACCATAACCAAAATAAATAAAAAAAAAAACGGCAATATTCTACGAGCAACACAAAAAAATATGTCTTTTTTAAAAATATACATTTCGTATAAAATATGGACGTAAGAGATTTTCTTTATATATATATATATATATATATATATATATATATATATATATATATATATATATATATATATATATATATATATATATGTCTTATGTTAGCGTTATCCAATGACATATTTATTGCTTTAACAATGTGTCTGAATTTCAAATAGTCTTGGGGAGGGAGCGAAACAAAGCTTAGCAGCGGAGCAGTGGAAAGGCTTTTCTTTTTTCCTCCCCGGACAATATTCGGGGGAATATTCCCGAGAATTATTTCCCCTAAGTTAAGTACAAGGAGGGAGAAAGGAAAAAGTTGTAAATTATTGTCTTACTTAAAAGTTAAATTATGTGGAAAAAATTAAGGGCTTTCCACGGACTTTTCTACCGTTCTTACAGCCACTTTTTCTTGGAGGCCGAATTTTCGGAAAATACGCAATTGTGGGGGGGTGGGGGGAGAGAGAATTTTACAAGAATTTAATTCTTCTCTCCTACCCTCTTTCTTTTTGTGATTCAAGAGTGTTTTGTAAGAGATAACAAGTTTTTGTCGGTTTGTTATCGTAGTGTTGAGAGAAACAAGTTAATGCAACATTTAACAACGAGGTTCGAGCTGCCTTTATCTTCCTCGAACTTGCTTTCTTTTTTTCAATATTAACCTTAATTATTTATAATAAAATCATTAATCTACGAATAATTAAATTTTTAATTTAAAAAAAAAACTATAAAAATGCTATTATAAAACATGCACTAAAAAAGGAGAAAGTATATTTTTTCACAATATATGTGTATGTCACTATTGGTAAAAGCGTGGGGGTGCTATCAACAAATTTCAAAAACTGTTTATCACCCAGTGCCCCACACTTTTATTTATAGTGACTTTCGCATATATGTACTGTGATCGCTCGTAGTACGTGGGTGTTATAAAAAAAAATCCTTTTTGGTGTATGTTTTATAAAACCTTTTTTTTTAATGTTTAAAATATAATATTATTTTTTACATTATAGTCTTCCGTCACAAATCTTGTAATCTATTATAACTTCGCTTTGGTGTCACTGGTCTCGTTGTTTAAATTTAAAAAAAAAAAAAAATTACCACAAACATTTATCGAAAATTTATTGATTTTTAAACGATTTTGTAAAACTAATGACTTAATATTGTATTGTCATCGGAAGTAAATAAATCTGTGCAAATCTCACCTTTCTAGGTAGTCGGGAAATTAGTATAGTTTAGATTTCAATATTTGTCCCTGAAAAACAGTATAAGCTAATTAAAAGCGTGGGAAAAATAAATAAAACAATATCTTTAAATTCTTCAAACGTTGTAATATCTTTAAAGTAATTTTGTTTAAAAATGTTATGAATATCTCTGAGCTCATAGTCCAGGAGATAGGGTGCAAAATGTGTCAAGCTATAAATTTGTGTACAAGTTAATCTTAAAGTGACTATTAAGAATATGTGATCGATTAAGTTCGTCTGCGCGCCATTGCTTGGCAATAGGAATTTGAAAAAAACAAACTCGTGGAGAGCAGCCAAATATATATCTGTGCTATAAAGAATATCTTGAGCAGCATGAGTGATAACTGTAACAATAATATCATGTCTCGTAACTCTCCAATCGATATCGAATTAAGGCTGCCTGATCACACACAAAAATCTTTATCTTTTGTTATTCTGCTTCTATTAGGTTTAAAATATGCATTTTATTTTGTTTAATTATTTATTTTTTTAACTTAGTTGGTTTATTTTCTTAGGGGATATTGTGGGACTTTTTTTATGTTTATTCAAAGTAGTATAATGCTCGGGGGTGGAAACAGAAGCAAGTCAATGATTTTGAATAGGAGGCCTAAATGTTTCCTGGGGGTTGGTTTTAATAGGGTCAAAAATGCCTGTGTAGAGGCAAGATAACGCCGTGGAAGGGGGGGGGGGGGAGGGATAATACCCAGGTTTAGTCATCTTAATTGAATCTGAATGCTTCGGGGGTGGGATTTCTTGTCGGCTTCTAGTGACGTCAATGTTTCCAAAACTCCTCGGGCTTGGTGCAAGCATTTAGGATACGGACCTTCTGATAAGGGAACCCTCTCCGATTTCTTGTAGAGGTCGAAGAGTTATCGGCAAAGGGGTTGGAACTCGACGAGGCGGAGAAAACTGCGCAAAAAGTAACCGCAGCTAAACGGGCAGCAGATCTCCTCCAGTCTGTTATCTCGGCTCTCGACCCTTCACCTAATAGAAACTAATATCCGACTTTTTAAGAAAGAAGAAATGAGATGGAGTTTCCAGCTGCTGAGAATCCTCTCGTCTACTACACTATTCTTTAATTTTCTAATTGCATTCATTTATTTGTGCGTTAGTTTTGTATTTCATCGTGGAACTTCTGAGACAGCACTAAGTGGTTTTAGTGTCTAGGCTTTCCCATAACCCGTAGATCACATCTAGTTGACTGTGAAACTGACTGTAGAGTTGACTGTTGAATTATATTGACTGAGGAGTTGCTCACCACAGTTTCTCGTGGCCCTGGGGTAATAGCTGAAAGCCAAGAATTAATAGTCAAACTTCTCATGAAGAGTTTTGTTTATGGCTCTGCTGATCTACCTATTATCAATTTATTTTCAATAGTTTAAACCTCCAAGGGATTTCCAATAATTTCAGATTTTGGTATTTCACTGTTATTAATGGGGTGATATTTCGTGTTTAATCGGACGTACGATCTAGTACAGGTTATCGATGATACTGATGGGATTACAATTTAATGGTATTGCTCGACTCACATTGTATACATTGTTAGGATGGGGTAGAATAAAGAGAATGTGAAGTGAAAGCACTGAGATAGTACAGTGGGGACGGTGCACCGCCCCCGGCTGTGTACACTGTAGAGTGGGCAAACCATACTGCCAACAACCCTATACATAGACATATATACATACACAGTTATAACTCTAAGTGCTTTACTTTACAACCCGCCCCCGGGGGGCTTAGCCAGCAGTACATGAAACTAACTCCTCATCAGAGAACCATTCACTCACACCTATGTGTCTTATAACTACATATGTGTATGTGTAGGTCGCATCCAGTTTGGACAAAACAACTAAAAAAAAGGGAATGTTTTAATACATATTCCTTGCAGGTTTAGAACTCTTTCTGCACGATTCCAGGACGGATTACATATAAAACAATTTTTACTCCTGTCTTACGATACGTAGATGAGTTGTTTTCGATTAGCAATGCACCGTTAGCTGACGCTGTGGAAAAATCACTCTTTCTCACGAAGTATAGAACATGAAAAAACAAAAGTATAAACTAGACGACGGACTTTTTAGCTGTACTACTCATTTCATAGAAATACTAAGTTATGAAATTATGTGATGAAACCAGTAATAATGTATGGATGCCAGTCTTGGTCTTAACAAAGGGTAATACATATTAGCTGTCAGGAGAATTGAGTAAAGTATGTTAAGAATCATATCGAATGTTATAGGGAAAGAAATTGTAGGTAGCAAATGGAGAAGGGGGGGGGGGGGGCATTTGGTCAGAACAACTGAAAGAAAGGGGCAAAGAAAATTTTAGAATAGACACCGTTAGAACGCAAAAGGAAAAGAGGAAGGTTTAAAGTGTACTGGGACGCGGAAACGCGTGGGAGAAGATACTATGGTGGATCAACATGGCAAAGAGCAGCCAGCCCTAGATCGTTATGGGTGGAGAAGAATGGAGCAAATTCAAACTTGTCAGATTAAAAGTTAGATAAAATGTTTTTAAATTTTCCTTTTTTGTTTTATTTTTTTCATTGCTTTGTTAGTTTATAGTACGATGGTTATTTAGTTCTAAGAATCAATATGAAATATTATTTTTGAATATTTTTTATATTTATATTGCCCACATTGTTTTAGATGTCCACTTTGATTTGGAGAATTATTTGACTAACTAACCTATCAAATGACAAAATAACATTAACTTAATTATTGGTCTATACTAACTTTTATAAATAAAATAAATTAAGTTTTGTAAGTTACGGAGTTTTCCGACATTACAATATTATCGATTATTATATAGATAATATGACGAAATATTTGTCTATTTCCTGGTTTGAATGAAATTTGTTCTCTTCTTGTAATGGTATTAATCTGGTGGTTTTTAAGTTCCAAATGTTGCTTGGTTTTAATGACAGTCTATTTGGTATCAAGACGAAACTGCTCTGGTATTTCAGTACGTGAACTACTCGTAGAAATAATAGCCAGATTCACACGCACTTAAATTAATATAATAACTGGTTAGCAGTAGGTAAACAAGACAAATTTCTATCCGTAGGTGACGTGTATTACGTCAACATAATATTCCTTTCCACGAGCTCCTATTATTATTAAAAGAAAAATCCTAAACAACCTATAAAAAGGGAGGAGATGTAAAGTAAAAAGATTTTACTGAGTCCCCTGTTATCTCTTCTTTGGTATTACGCAAATCTCCGCCGTTTAGATCCGAATGAAAAGAGCCTTAGTATAGGACGAGAAGAGGGGATGGGGAATTTAAAAAAAAATACTGTTTTTGAAAAAGGTCGGGGTCTCTTTGAAATGAGAGACTCGTTTAAATCTTGTTCTGCCTGGGGAGGCTTGGAAAGACTCTGTAGAGATCTCTGTTTTCCCCATTTGGATCCGCGGCTTAATTAGGTTCGAGAAACGAAAATACTGCGACCTGAAATGACTTGGCCTCTGTACTTCGTTGCGTTATGTAGTGATTTGAGTATCTCATGAAAACCTTACATTACCATTTTAACACGACTTTATATGTCAAATTGTTTTACCGGTTTTAATCTACTTTTATCTGCTCATTATGTAACTCAAAGGTAAGAGGGTTTTGTTCGGATTTTTAAAAGAGTTTTGTTACTTAAAATAAAAGAGATTAAGGTTCTCAAGAGCAATTCAAGAGATAAAACGTTTCCCTGTGTTTAGTAAGTACTACACATTTTATGGTACTGTCAAGCCAAACAAAAAATAAATGAAAAATAGATATTTTATACAGAGCAGCATATGAAGAATTACCACGTTAGTTATAGAAAAGTCAACATTGTGCATTTATATAAACATTACATTGCTAACAACACAGTACACTATAATTCACTTATCTATTCATTTAAAACTAGCCTACACCCTTCTATTATTGACTACCTCCTGTCTGTAAATCTTATATTTTACATGTGTCTAGGCCGCACTGATTTGTTTTTGTTTTCCTGCATAAATTTTGTGATAATGTGGCCCGACTCAGAAACTTTGAACTGTTGGTTATTTATATTGCCTCTAACAGATTTGCACATTTCGATAAACATTATTTTTATCGCCAGTATTTGGACTGTCAGATTTTCTTAACTAAAAACGTATTAAACTGACTGTAATAATCGTACTAATACCTTGATAACTGTCCAAAACACGTGTGAATGACTTTAGAGACACTTTATTTTCTCTTGTACTGAAAAGTAAGCTAGAATACTCAATACTCTACTGTATACTTCACCAAATGTAAACAAGTCTTTAGAGCTTGACATTTGGGGAATACTTTGATAGAGGTGTTCCTCTCTAGATTTTATGGTATTTGTCGCAAAAATCTTCAAATACTTATTTTCATCATAGTGGATTTTTTTTCCTTTAAAATTCTTGTTTTTATATAAAATGTGTCAGGACCCTGTGATTGAAGTAGAGTTTTATTGGATGTAAACAACCGAGAGTTGGGTGTACTTAGCCTGGTCGTCCCCTTCTTATTTCCTTGTCATTGTATACTGTGTCCTCGGATTCCCTTACAAAATAAAGCCCTTCCTTTATAACTTATCGATTTCTTTATTGTTGCGCTTTTTTGTTACTTCCATCCCTTTCAACAGTTCTAATACCCTTTGCCCTAAAGCACCCCCTAAAGTCTTCCCTGCTTCCACAGAGTAATTAACTATAAATCAAGCCAACACTGCATATTATGTAAATAATATGCACTTGAATTACTGCCTCAGGCTATAAATATATATATATATATATATATATATATATATATATATATATATATATATATATATATATCTATATATATATATATATATATATATATATATATATATATATTATTATATATATATATATATATATATATATATATATATATATATATATATATATATATATATATATATATATATATATATATATATATAATATCCAATAAAATTGTTTGTGTCCTTGAAGCCATATATATGTAAATACTGTGTGTATATATATTTTTTTTTTTTAAATGAGGGATGAACCGGTTAGGGAGGAAGACCAAGGGTGGATTATTTTGTAAATAGAAGAGGCGAGTGTATTGTTGCTGAAGCAATATTACTTACTGCTAGTCTTGTTTGTACCTAGTTTAATGCTTCAAGGCTTAGCCGAGATTTATTACTGGCATAAAGTAACCCTATCTCTTGCAGTGTATTACTATCTGAAAGCTCTATGAACCGAGATCTCAGATACTAACATCAAGTTAACACAAAGCCCTGTGTAATCTTTTTAAAATTAACATGGCAGTAGAATAATTAGTCGTTGTTCAAATTGAATCCACTGTGAAATAAGCCGCCGGCTTAGTGATGCTTGGGATATATTATAATATATGTTTAATGTAAAAGATTATTGGAAAGCGAGACTACATTCTCAGATCCGCTAGAACGCATAAACAATTATATTAAGGGACAAGAATTAATTATACTATATCTTAAGAGTTTTAGCAACTGTCAAAAACTTCAATAACGAATATTTAATTTTCAGTTAACAGACAATAAATTTAAATTTTCTAAACTGGTATTTTCAAATATTGCTCTGAGATTAGTCTCACAAAGTTTACAAGTAATGAGTTCGTTGTATTGACTGAGATTTTGTGGTAATCAAATTTATTGAATAGTTTATATCACTTGTTGAAAGAAATAAAACACTGTAATTATAAAATATAAGTTTATTGGTCTATACCACAATTTTTAATTTATTATATATCAGACCGGGTTCAGCCTCTAAAATACTTAGTATGATATGGCCTTCAAAGTGAAAAAAGTTTCGAAGTACCCCGTGCTCGTTTTTTTAAATACATCGTTTTCAGAGGTCCTCCCAAATTTTTTTATAAAATTCTTTTTCTAAATAAAATTTCATACTCTGCTCTGGTGGCAGCCCAAGGATGTATCCTTAAAAAATATTATATTCGTGCAATACTGTTATATTTTCAACAGGAAAAAGGAGAAGCATATTTCTGTTTTTCCTTCATCCAGAGAGACAAAACAAAATATAAAAAGGTTAAGAGAGAGAAATTAACAACAATTCTTATCCCAATGGAAATTATTCAGCCACTTTTTTATCTTCATTTTATATTTTAAGAAATATATATATATATATATATATATATATATATATATATATATATATATATATATATATATATATATATATATATATTTGAAAAAAGGAAAGGGAAGGGAAAGCGAGGGTCCGAAGTGAAGCCGTGTTTAATTATTTTTGTGGATTCACAACCAGATTCCTGACTAAACTCAACTCTCTACATCAACTTTACATTTTTTTTTTGTTCCTTTCACTGAATATAACAAAAATATCTTTACATCGTACAAAAGATTATAAATAAATAAAAATGTTGTTTTTTAATTTCTTAAACGAGTAGGAAAAAGTGTAATGATTACCAATGATTTGAAGTCGTTTTTTTTTAAAACAAAAAAAAAAACTCAGACGGTTGCAGACATCTATGGATATATTATGGGTATCTATAAAGAGGAGGGACAGTTTGTATTATTCTATTAATCAATTTTATACTTAAATTTAGGAACTTTACTTTGTGGAAACTACGTAACAAGATCAGACAATTCCTTTTGTCACAATTTAAAAGACAAAAATTAATAAAAAATTAACACTTGAAAAAGGAAGCGTCGTCCGAACGCTTTAGTTTAAATAAAATTTTTTTAGGAGTATTTGTTTATGAATATATTTATGTAACATGAAGTTTATCTGTTTGTTTGATGTGTTTCAAATCTACGATTTAATTCCGAGTTCGATAAAATCACTCTCTACATCAGATTTCGAAAACCACTCCCCTTCCCCACCCCCACCTCGGAAAATGCCAAGTACTTCAGCGATTTTATTTAATATTTAAATTTATTTTATAATTAGAATGGTTTTTCCTTATTTTGAAAAGGCTACTTCGGTTGTCTTTCTTTTAAAACTAGTCCCCATGGAAGTCGTGTAACATCTACATTTAAGGTTTACATTAATCAACAATAATAACTCAGTTTAACTACATACTTCATTCAGCTTTTCTTTTGTTACAATATATCTTTCTACAGCTTTAATAGATTGTCGATCACAATGCCGAGTTACTGAGTAAGTTTAAAACATAATTACTTGAATAAGTAAATCCTTAAAATAACCTGCAGCGTTCCGTACACCGCGTATAGAGACTAAATAGAGGTGTCATGATATAGGCCGGAGGGAGTGGGGAGTGGCACCAGCTTCCCCCTCCCCTAGAATACAAACAATCTATAAAATACAAGAATTTTCTCAGGGTAAAAAGGTAGTGATGACAGGAGACAGGTATTTAAAAGGTGTTTATTATATTAGAATTTGTTTATTATATTATAACATTGGCCACCAGAACGAAGGTTACAATCATTGTATTAAAGTGGTGGGGATAGTCCTGAACAAAAATTGGTGCCATCTGCCTTCCCTCTTTAGCTACTCTATTTAGTATCTATACTCGGTGGTTCCGTAAACGGAAACAATATTTAGAACACAATTATCCTGATAATAATTATTTAAATTAATAAAATTAGGCCGGCAGTTGATATAAAATCTATTACAGACGAGTCTCAAAACAAAAACTTGCAATTTCGTTAATTTCACTTCAAAAATGTTTCATTTGGACTAGTCTCGAAACGTAAACTTCGTTTTACGATGCCGATTCATCTAAGCCAATTCACTTAACCGCGGCTAAAGAAGTTTCACTTCAAAAATCATGTTTCCAGTGACGCTAGTCAGTGCGACTTTCTTGTGACACGTTTTGTACCCTCCACCCCCTTACCTGAACTTGTCATCTTTTCTAAGATCTTTTTGTAGCGGAATACCGAACTATGCCGAGAGTTTGTCGTTATGTGATAGCGATAAAAGAGCTAAACTCCTTTCAACTCTTCATTATTTAGTTTTCCTTTTGTTTATTTCATTTTCGTTTTGATTTTAGAATATTTATAACTTGTATGTTATACATCGTGACTTGTTTAATATATTTTATTAGTATCAATAAAATATAAAATAAAGTAGTGGATAAAGTATTTATACAAACTATTTTAATAAGTGTATTTTATTATAACATATAAGTCGACATTACTGTCGAAATTGAAATATAATACAATATATTAAGCTATAAAACACCCTTTAAAAACAATAAGTCTAATAAAAGTTGTGGCAGTCCCAAACGAATATGAAAACAGTAAAGGCGGCACTCTGTTTTGATTTTTGATGTAACAACATAACCTGACGGATACAAACAACACTTTTGAGTAGTAATATATCAAACCCAAACATTAACTTTTTGTATTTTTATTACAAATAAAGTTACAGATTTAAGTTGACAGGCTGCGCGAACATCTTCATAACAAATTTTGATACATAACCACATGATATGGGAGGTTTTAAAGGTACTGACTTGGCCCCTGGTAAGTAAATTTGACGTTCTATCAGTTTATTGCTGACTAAAGTCGTCTAGCCATGTTCTATTATATTTAAATGATTGTGGGTAATGTCTGATTGCTCCAGGTCTTGGCTGCAGTGATTATCCATTAGTCGATGTATTTTTTTAGGGTCCGTAGGCAAAACCAAGGACCCTTATATTTTCCTGCGTGTGTCTGTCCGTCCGTCCTCTCACGTGCTCTCACGGCTACACCTTTTGTCCGATCACTTTGAAATTTGGCATGTATGTGTCTTGTACCGACCCACATATTTTGAAAATATAGCGACTTAAAAAAAATATTTTTCAAAAATATTAGGGAAAAAAACTTAAGGGTTACATTTTTTTTATTTTTTTTTCGACACCGTAAGGGGTATCATATGAAAGGGTACGTCGAGCTGATAATTCTTTAGTTATAACTTTGATAGGGCGAGCGTAGGCGAGTTTGAAGTGGGTTTGAAACGTGTCCCCCCTCCCTCTATCTCGCTTATGTGAAGTGCAAAAAATCTGAAAAAAATCCTAAACATTCTTCGACCAAAAGATACCACTTTTTGGAAATTTCGAAAAAAAAATTATTTTATTTTTTATTGACAAAATAGGTTTTTTTATAATTATGGTCTTTTCGATGTATTTATATGGTCGTAGTCCGGTTCAGTGGCAAAAAAATACTTTATCAGAGTGAGTTGTGAGAATATCAGACCCTTAGAATGGTTCAAAGTAAGCTTTTTAGCATTTAAAAAGAACACTGTTTATACATTTTACAGTTAAACACTATACAGTGTGGCCTACGGCCTACGGACCCTCGCTGTGTGCTGACTAGCACACACTTGACCTGTTTATTTATCTCTAGTTCTAAAATCTAAAAAGGAAAGTCGAGTTAATTGGTGTGTCTTTTGCGTCGTTGTCTCGTCCGTAAGTTGTTGTTCCCCCTTCATTTAATACTCCAGTTTAATTTTAATAGGAACATATAAGGATTAATTAGCATGTTTAGTTTAGATGAAAAAGAAAAGGTCGGTTAGTAAGTGAGGACTCTTCTAAATCGATGTAATAATTAATTAAATACACTAATTGATAATTAAGATGCCTCCAATACATTGTTTGTTGTTACGAAAAGTATGAAGGATTAGATAATATGTTTGGTGTCAGGTTGTTGAATGAATGCGGTGTGATGGAGTGGGGGAGGGGGAGGTTGTGGCCCCCCCGGGGGGGGGGGGGACCTTAACTATAAATCCCAGACCCCCTCCCCAACTGCTTTTAATTAATTCTGATTTATTGGAAAATATTTGAGGCCCAACAATGCGGAGGGTGGCCGGCCACGCAATACAATGCATAATTAAATTTTCCAATTTGTCCGGCCAGATAATGAAGTTGTTGAACAACGCTAGAGAATAACAACAATTATTGTAATTTCCCGTAAACCTACAACAATATATATACCTTCGTCTTTCCCCCTAACGGAAAATATTTACTTGTTTCACTGTCCTAGTAAATAGCCGCTCTGCTTTTACAACGAGATAAAATAGGTGAATTAATGTTGGAAAATAAATTATTAGCGGTATTTTAAAACTGTGAATTTGTAACGTTTAGTATGACCAGCAATAATATTTCATTTATTTGTTTCTCAAACTTGAGCCCTCGCTTTATTAACATGTTAATAATAAAGTTTTGTGGCAATGTTCATCGCAATAACAGTAATTGATATTTTAACTCGGCAAAAAACATCCAAAAACACGTTATTACACTAGAAACAAAAGGTGGAAATAATTATTATCAGGATAATTGTGTTATAAATATAGTTTCCGTTTACGGAACCACCGAGTATAGAGAATAAATAGAGTAGCTAAAGAGGGAAGGCAGATGGCACCAATTTATCAAGACTATCCCCACCACTAGAATACAAAGATTGGAGCCTTCGTTCTGGTTGCCAAAGTTGTCAGTTTTAAATTATAATATAAACACCTTTTAAATACCTGTCTCCTGTCATATCACTACCTTTTAACCCTGAGAAAAGTCTTGTATTTTATAGTTTGTTTGTATTCTCAGGGAGGAGGAAGCTGATACCACTCCCCACTCCCTCCGGCCTATATCATGACACCTCTATTTAGTCTCTATACTAACAATCAAACAGATTAACTTCATGTTACATAAATATATTCATTAACAAATACTCCTAAATAAGTTTTATTTAAACTAAAGCGTTCGGACGACGCTTCCTTTTTCAAGTGTTAATTTTATATTTATGTTTGTTTTAGCGAATTTTCGAAGAAAATTAAGCTATTGCAATGGATCCAAAATTTTTGCAATGCTAATATTTGAAAATTTTTTCCACGGAAATCCGCTTTAGACCATTCTGAATCGATTCCAAAAATTTAACACTTTTTTTTTATGTATGTATGTATATATATATATATATATATATATATATATATATATATATATATATATATATATATATATATATATATATATATATATATATATATATATATATATATATATATATATATATGTCACTCCAGACGATATCTCCCATTAGGATTCACTTATAAATTTCAAGCAAATTTTAAAATGTCAATAATATCAAAAGAAAGGATGAGTTCGTTGGCTTGAATTTTTTGAGTTCACTTAGGGGTCAAATTTTTACAATTTAGGGTCAAAAATAGCATATAAACGTGTTTTTTCCATTTTACCCCCCTCTTATATGAAAATATGATAAAAGTGTACGTATACAACAATTACTGTACTCTTGTGACGACATGCATCTTGAAGGGTAAATACTATTTTGACTTTTGTACCCCGTACCCTGTGTACCAAATTTCTTTTTTTTCACCTATGCGAATTCTAAACCAAAATTTTCCTACATTATCATAAGCCAGTAATACGCAGATTTCTTTGAAAATTCGCTCATGAAGTCATGGTGCATGACTGGACATTTTAAATTGTGACAAAAGGAAATCTCTGTTAAGCCATGCAGGATGGTTTACGGTTAAAGCAGGCAAAGTTGAGTATAGTTTTAGTGGAAATTGGGGCAGATTATTTTGAGGGTTGATGTGGAACTGGGGCCGTGTTGTTGTAATATTTCACAGTTGGTCGGAGTTTGAGATGGCTCGATAATATTATAAAATTAAAAGGTTAATCTATAGTAATGAATGCCGCGGCACGAGTTTACTAATCTTCTTCTCCATTAAAATAAACCGGTGCTGCTTTTCCACAAAAACACCCCCCCCCCCCCATCTACACTCACTCTAAATAATACACTTTCCCGCTACTCCTCCACCCATCCTTTCTTTTCTTCCACCGAACTTGCTGAAAACTAAAGTAATTATTTTATCAAAGCCAGGGCAGACTAGTGGAGTTAAAATTAGAATATTCTTAAGATTGAAAAAAATAATAAGAATTATTAATAATAATACATGAAAAACGAGAAAAAAAATTATATAAAACCACCCAATCTGAGCATTATTTTAAATCTCACCTCAAAATTTCCAATAAGATATTAAGTACTCTCCATCAAAACTTTTGATTTATATAAAAAATTAGTCTGCTAATTAGTGGGCACATACCTTCCTCACATCCTATTGGAACGAAGTTCCTTTGGCACGTTCTGGAGCCCGGGAGTGAATCCGAAAAAAAGACACAAAATCACTGTCACAAAACCAAGCGTCACGAAATCTGCCGATGATGATAACTTGAGTAAAAGATGACCGAGCTAGTTGAAATTTGGTACACATGTTCATTTTACCAATGCCCAGGATGGGTTTATTGGACAACATAACCCTCCCAAGCGTTCACGCACAACGCTCGCGTACACTTAAGCTTCAAATTTAAAATTGGAATTTTAGGACGGGAAAAAATTCTAACTTCATCTAATTAATGAGACAAACAACTTTTATAAATACATTTTTTTTAGTAAATCGAACACCGACACTGTTATGAAGTTATAAAGATCCCTAATTAAAGCGGATCTAAACGTTTAAAATAAAGAAAACAACGCTTTTACCGATATCTTACGTTCTAACGTAATGGTTCGTCTTAAGTACAATTGAAACAGGCATGTAAAATTTCTACCTGATACAAGCAGAGGTTTTTGTGTGTTGGTGATTTATATTATTATATTTTAATTGGAGTAATATGCCGGCGGAGTCTGAGGGGGCAGTCCTGTTTCGTCTCGGCAGCCATCTGCTTTATCTATAAACTCTAAACTGCATCATAATTAACTTTTTTCTCAATATACAATACATTATTTATAGTAAGATGCTCGCTTCAAATATAATAAAAAGTTTTTCTTTTAATTTTGCCTTAACTCCGCTAGTACAAATAGTTAGTTACTTTTAATTTTGTCTCTTTTCTAACTATCGTATACTTAGCACTGTGATTTTATAATTTATATTTAATAAAAAGCGTAAGTAACTTCGTCCCTAGCGGGTGCCCCGCGACGCCACAAGTATTTTTATACGTACTTTATTGATTTTATGCTTTTACAACCCATTATTATCTTATTTATTTAATTGCTCCCCTTTGCTTCCGAGGTAATGAAAGTTATGTGATCGTTCTAAAGAACAAACATTTTTTATGTCTTCGATTTCAAAAATTCCAAGGCAGAAATTTCAGACATCAGGGAATATTTTGGTCCTATTTCTGTCTGTCTGTCCACAATTTTGCTATCCAACATATCTTAAAAACTGCACGTCCTATTTTAATGAAATTTGGGTAATAGGTCATAATTAGTCAGGTGGTTCAATATAAGTTTCAACCTTCTATGCCTCCACTTGCGCACGAACATACATTTATTTACACCTATATACAAAAGTACTCAGAAATTTAGATGATTGGTCAATAGTAGATGTCCTACTTGCTCATGAACATACATTTATTAACACCTATATGTTAAGATGGTTTGTCGAAATGAGCCTACAAATGGTCTCATAATTATTTGATCTGTTTCCGTTTATTAAATTTTGCTAAATTGATTTTCAAAACAAATTTTCAACTTCAAAACAAGGGGGGGGGGGATAAAATAAATGAGACAATAATGGATTATAAAAGCATCGCATCTTAAAAGTATACGTGATAGGACGTGAGGGAGCTATGCACCACACAAATTGGTAGACTATTTTTTAATGAAATATCATTTTCTTCTTTCTACTCTTTGTCACATTAAAGCTTTTAATTTATTCTAACCTCACTTAACTGTCAATAGTTTTCGTTTTTTTAATTTTATTGCCAAACTTTCTCCTCATAAATCTGGAAATTTATTGATTTATCCTATGATACAACAGACATGAATCTGTGTTAAATGGTCAGGCTTTTGCTGATTTTGAGAATGATTACCAGATTTGTCCCTAGGAAACTTATTAATTGATGCGTTGATACATTCTTGTAGAGACGTATAATCTAATTATAATAAAAGTTGTTTCAGGAAAATTGGTCCAGTAGAACCGGAGATAAAGCGTACCATATAATATATGTAGACGCAATGGCGAAGCGAGTCTATATAGAGTTAGCCACAAGGAGAGTGGAACAGGCTTCCAACCAAGCTTACTCTACCCTGCAGCGAAATCTTTGCCGGTTAAAATTAAATTATTTAAACGGAAATAGCCTCGATTACTTGCCAATGGCGTTTCAACTTTTTAGATAGTCGGGAAGTGGGCCAGATCTAAGTTACAACATTTGTTCCGGACAAACATATTAAGTTAATTAAAGAGTGTAAAAAAATAGATAAATAGATTACATATTGTCTTAGTAAAAACAAAGCAATATCATTAATAGACCAATAATTTTCATGCTTCTATAGTAACCCTATTTTTGATTCAACTGTTAAAATTTATTAAACTTTATTTATTTAAATTTAAGTGGTTGACTGTAATAAATTTTAATTATTACTTAAATTAATTGAAATTTGCTAATTGCATTCATGTGACAAGAACAAAGCAGACAAAAATAAACAAAAATTTTCATTTTCTATTATTGATTTGATATGTATAACAAATACTAATTCATTTTTTTAGCAACAGACTTTTTAGCTGAATATATGGCGTGATATACAACAATCAAGAATCAGGTCAAAATTCAAAATTAAATAGAATTTAATTTTACTCTATTTAATTAACTAATAAATAGACATGGAATTACTTATTTTTGATCTTTTATTGTCCAAATCAATAAGAGTGGGTAATAGTATACATTTGTTGCCCTTTTTCTGGGTAAAAATGTCTTTCGTTTGTCACTAGGCATAATTTATGGAGTATAATTACCCTTCGCTTCCTTACACCCCAACCCTGGGGCTTATTAAATATTTGCGAGCAGCCAAAGCGATTCACCGATAATTCTGGTTAGACTTAAGTATGGACGTTTTTTCGAAGACGTTTTCACGTCAAAACAAATGGTGTTTATAGTCCACAGGCCACCATAAGAAGTGAGTCGCTGATTGATAAAGTTTTCTTACCTTATGGAATCGCTTATTTATGCCGTGTCCACCGATGAATTGGGTATATGGCAACTGGGGGCTGGGCCATATCTTTTTTGTTGACATGCCAAACTTGCCCTTCTGCGGGAACATTGAAAAGAGATAGATAAAGTTTTGATTTTCACAGGATCGTTTAATAAAATTATTTCAAAAACAGTGGTAAAGGTGGCCACCGATACGAGTGGGCCATTTTCTTTTCAACGTCCTCGCAGAGCGATATGTTTGGGGCGGTGGCCACCCCAAACGGCCCACTCTTATTGGTGGCTTCGTGTACCACTGTTTTTGAAATAATTTAATTAAACGATCCTGTGAAAATCAAAACTTTATCTATCTCTTTTCAATGTTCCCGCAGAAGGGCAAGTTTGGCATGTCAACAAAAAAGATATGGCCCAGCCCCCAGTTGCCATATACCCAATTCATCGGTGGACACGGCATAAATAAGCGATTCCATAAGGTAAGAAAACTTTATCAATCAGCGACTCACTTCTTATGGTGGCCTGTGGACTATTAAAATTATAATGTAGAAGAAAAAACAACATAGATTGTTCGTACATTATTATTTTGTTATAAAACGGGTTCCTTCGTGTGTAGAAAAGTACTTTTTACCTGACGAAAGTACAAAAGAAATTAGACAAGAAAGAATGGCGTGATAACGAAAGTAAACATTTATTTTGGGCATAATAGTAGTTAGATATAGGTAATCAGTCGTTATCTATTGTGCTTTATCAAGGCACACTCCCTCTCTGTCCTTAAACGAAGTTTTCTACTACTGATAACAATCAAAGTAATAAAGGAAAGCATTAAGCGACTCTAAATAACACAACGTAATTTAATTAAAACTATATTCAACGATTTTCTCTGTTCTAATACTTTTTTTAACTTTAACAAAAGAGGAAGTAGTAGTTTCCCATTGAACAACGATGACGATCATAGCATAGCATCGGGTGAGACGATGAGGCGTGCCGATAGTGCAGGGGTTTCGCCGCCCCCGGGTCCTTACTAACTGAAATAAACTAGTCGGAGTCACGTGAGTCTTTCCTCCCCCGACGACAATTTGCCTTTTTCTTTTACAAACTGCCCTGGCACCCCTACCTATACTATTGCCCTACGAGAAATGCAAACTGCAGCGTCGTTAGATGTTTTTCTAATAGACTCGGGGCAGTAAAGGTAAAGTGAATTTTGTCGCACTAAAACGGGATACGATTTATAAATTGCCGTCTCGGATCTGATAGAAGTGTCCTTGAATAAATAAAACCTTGGTAACTCAAATAGCGATAAAACCATGCTGGATTGACCTTAGTTAGACCAACAAATTACTCTGATTTTTTCCAAATGCCGAGTGTTTCTATTACCTATCTAGAATCTAATTTTCAATTACCAACTCGTCCAACTAAAAGAAAAAAAATTTCAATTTTAAAATTAAAATTAATTGAAGTTACAACTGAATTCTGAAGTCAGGGGTTGGATGAAACGATACGCTCGAGTTGATATCAGTATGTCCGAGCCGCGCAAGGGGTTAGCGGCTATACTGCTCTCCAAGGAGTAGTCCGCGTCTGACGCCTTGACGGCTCTGAGCCGTCAGCGTCAGACCCGCTCTAGGAAAACACTCCCATAAATTTGTACTAGACCAGTACCTAGCGTCTGACGCGCACTAGGAAAACAGCCCTTTTATATCAGTAAAAGAAAGACCGCTGGAGAGCGGCTATGTCCCGACAATTATGACAAACATTTCATGATCCTGGGTAAAAAATTAGTTACTAGACTCGACCAAAAATCATGCTGATGTTAGTTTGTCACTTGATAAGTTAGTTTATAAGATATTTCTCCTAATCAATATGGTCACCTATCAAGTGGCAAACTAATATCAACTTGAATTTCGGTCTAATTTGTAATAATGTACCTAGTACTTTGTACTAAGTATAATAAAACTCAGATTTTCCACTAAATTGGACAGGACATGGCTCCCTCCACCAGTTTTTTAAGAGCATACAGGCAAGTATTTCCAGTGGACTAACTTATAGTGACCACATTTTCTTGGAGGCTTAAAATATATCAGACTGTAGATTATAGAGTCAACTCTAGATATGGAATCGTATAAACTATTTTATTATTATTAGTTTCAACGTGCATTCTACTTTAAAGTGTCTTTTAAAGAAACGGTCTTTAAAGTAGTACGTTTGTTTGAATAGTAGAAAATGAGCTGCACTTGAACTACAGCGATGCTGCAGTTGCTAGAGACAAGGTTTCCAAGGTTGTATATCTACCCTAGCAGTCCTGTGTCACAGAATACCGACCTTTTCAACTCATTGCAGTTGCATAGGCAATTTTAGCTACCCTAATACTAATTACTCTTGAATATAGATGTAAGGATTTCCTTCTCCAATTCTTGACGATCTATTGACATAAGGTAATATTGTTCTGTTTCTGGTATAATTCGCACAAGAACCCTTCCTGCTCTATTTAACTAAGTAATTACAATGATATAATAATTTAAAAATGAAAAAGTAATGTATACATTAGCAATATTGGATTAGGAAATATTGGCTTGTAGTTGAGCACTTGACACATTGTGGGTTTGGGGTAATGATAAATAATTATTTTGAAATGCCGGGGCCGTTAATATATCAAAAATGATTGTTTACATTAAGTAAAAGGTTAGACATTTATTTATCTTTATCTTATTGAGAAAGAAAATATTGAATTTTAAAAGAAATTAATAATGTTTGAAGCGGATGGAGAAAGAAAGTAAAAAAAGGTTTTTCTTCGGTTCTCTCCGGGAGGTTTCTCGCATCTATCGGGCTTTCTCGCCGGTTCCTCAGCAATTTTCCATTATTATTAATGGTTTTTCTTCTCCCCCTACTTACAGAAAAAAACGGGAAAGCGGGCGTCTGTAGGAGGGAAATCTCCCGAAGTAAAAAAGCCCACTGACAATTTGCCCTTAATAAAATCGACCTATAAGTAGGCGATATAATAATATCAGAAAGGCATATTTTCGAGGGGGTTATTTGTGGCGGGATATTGATGGGAGGTATTCCTTAACTCGACTAGCCCCCCCCCCCCCTCCGCCGAAAAGGCCCCCGGATAAAACTTGCTCGGGAGCCTGAATATTGAAAGATATATCAAACTTTAATCGCTATATATTTCTGGCTCGGCAAGCCTGCTTCTCTACCAGGGATAAGTACGAGAAGATTCCTCCCTTCTACGGCGACTATAAAAACCTCGAAATTCCTTATAATGGGGCCCCGGCCGGGGCGTATAGCGCCGGGGCTTTCTCCTCTCATTAATCAGCCGGTAAAGCGAGAACCTTACTGACTTTTTCATCGGATAAACGATCCCGGGGATAGAATATAAGAAGAGTTGGAAATGGAAGAGTTGAGAAATTGACAATATAACTAAAAGACAGAGAGTGTGAAAGAAAATAGCGTTAGAGTGAGCTTCACGTCTCATTAGCCGACATTTCCTCTTCATTTTAATTCAATCACATCTAAGCCCTACCATTTTAAACTGTAATTATTCTAATGAGGTTACTTTGACGCGAGGATAATTGTAAATCACACATTCTTATCTCTTAACCAATCTCAATTGGCAATAACTTTTGATATGAATTTGATATATTTTATCAAAGTTTTAAGTCGAGTTTTAATTACATAATAAATATGATTGTCTCTCCACTTATTTTGTTATTTTGTTTGGTCCGTTAGGAAAACCAAGGACTCTTATAACTTCCTGCGTTTATAATTTGCAGATTTGTATAATAACATTAAACGCAGAAAAAATATGGGGAAGCATCAAGAAAATTATCCCTTAAAACCCAGGGGTTGAAGTTTAGGTGGTTAAACCTTTATTTATTGATAATTGGGCTTTGAAAAAAAGTTTGGGAGTAGGTATTTATATAATTGAAATATCATGATCGAAGACCCTATTTTCAGCCAACTTTTACAAGGTACCGTACAAGCAAGGTACCGAAATCGTTGGCGTAATCATGGATATAATCATTTCGGTTAGAATCTTGACTTTACTTACTCCAAACGATAAACAAAATGTAACAAAGAATAAAAAGTGCATTAGCATAGAAAAAAATAATAAACAATGCTACTAATTTATTTGAGATAATGTACAGAATTCATTGGTGATCGGTGTTTTTCAATAATCTATTAAAAAGGTCAAATTTAGTTATTTTACGTCATTATATTTTTTGCTTGAATCAGTATACTCACAATTAGTGTATATTACATTTATTTGTTATTACATTCTACTGTCTTGTACGAGGATCCGGGTTCGATTCCCGACTCTGGGGCCTAAAATCGCTTTTTACATAGCATCACCATATAAATTATAAATGGCGAATGTCAATTGTAAGACATATACATCTGATGGATTGGCACACTAACCCTGTGCACTCCATTACATGTGTAGTTCTATAAGCTATTTGGCAGGCCTAGACCCTCAACGGGTTGCTGCGCATCAGAGTTTTATATCTATAAATATATATATGCGTGTGTGTGTTTGTGTGTAATATCCAAGAGAAAAAGATATAAAACTGTAAAATGTAAAATTCGCTGTATATTTTTCAAGGATTAAATATCTTTAAATTTAAGTTGAAGTAATAAGCATAACTTATCTTTCAAATAATATATAAGAATGGCGAGAGTAATAATCAGAGAAAAACACTGATACTTTTAATTTTCCCTTATTCACTGGCAAATAGCACCACTGATTCATTTCATTGCTTTCTCCAACATCGGTAATCTATCACCTAGCATCCCATTTTTATTTCAACTTTAAAAAAAAAAACGTTGGGAGACGTGATAAAATTTTAACTTTGGTTATAAAGGAGTTGACAATTTAAATTTAAATCCAAATTGACAATTTAAATAGCAATCATATTCTGTCGTCAGATTTAGAGATGTACTTTCCAAATCAACTCAGGCTCTCCAAAGGGCTCTCAAGCTCTCATAGGAAAGGCCGATGATGGGACGTTGTTATTATCCAGAGCATCAGTGATAACTTGACACTGATACTGAATCTCTGAGCAAAGAGCAATACCTTCAATGCAATCTTTAATGTCTGGGAGTTGCTGGCGTGGGAGGCACTTATTCTAGGCCCTGATTTCGGACTGCAAATTGTAGTCCGAATAGAGTTTAAACCATTGTTCTTCTATATTAATTGTGAATTAGCTTTCGAGTGAGATAGCTTTTTTAATTTTCACTCGCCGTAATTTCAAATTTCATAATTTTCACTACGACCGATCGGTGTCCGTGTACTAAACAATTCCAATATAATAACTACTAAATAGTTAATTTGACTTTGCTCTTAAAATGTTATGGTTAAAATGTTAAAGAAGATTGCTCTATATTATGCACACCGGATTTAGTTGCCCTCGTGCATAATTTTGTGGAGTGATTGGATTGGGCTGCTAGTTAGATTCGACTTTGCGGTTGGTTCGTTTCTCGCTATGAATGAAATAGAACTAAGTCTTCCAACGTAGAAACTATTAAATAATTAGTTTGATTTTACTTTGCTCTTACTACAACTTCGTAATTAGAAAAGATTACTCTATATTATTCACACGGAATGTATTTGTAGACTTGTCCTCATGCATAATTTTGTGGTGTGATTTGATTGGGCTGCAAGTTAGCTTTGTTTGTGCAATTCGTTTCTGCTACGAATTTCATTGTACCAACTCGTTCAGTTGTCGAGGCAGACATGTGTTTTAAATTGTTATATTAATGCCGGTCGTAAAACTGCTTATCGACCGTTAATTTATATTAATAAAGGAATTATTCGAATTATTTTAATTCAAACATGTCAAGTTTGACTGGATATTCCATCCTTCTTGCGAGAGAGTAAACCGAATCAATTGTTAAAGATTGCATTCAGCAAAAAGCTGATGTATTGACACTCACAGAAGGTTTCGGTCAGGTTGAATTTCCAGGTTAAGTAGAAGAAACCTAGACGGGAACTAGAACCTTATCTTGTTTGGAGTCTTAACTGAAAATCGCCAGATTAGAAGACATACAGAATTGATAAAAATAGAAGATGAATCCATGTGCCAAGTATATATGTGGTGATGAGGTAGAAACAACTTATTATTTTCGTCCAAAACTGCCTGTCACTTGGAATATTTAAAAATCTCAACCAATCTATGAAGAATATCCTTAAATTGGATTCCCCCCAAAAGTTTGTCCCCAATCAGCCTTGTCCTTACTAATACTTCTTAGCAGACCTGTTATAATTCCAATGATAACTCCCTTCCCACAACGATAGGGAGTAGCTACCTGGGTAGCTCTATAGTAGAGTAGTTATTATCTAATCAATAAGTTAATTAGCATTGGGCGTGTCATTCATAGACCCGCTCAATGTCCACCAGTATTGCAAACAAATAGGGAGCTTCTTGAATGAAAGAGTAAGTGCCAGCAGGTTTCAGCCTGTACAGGCATGGTGGTGCGACAATCAATCGATGATACCAGAGTTATGAAGTCATGGTGTACCGACCTCACTTCAATTATGTGTGAAGGGTTTGATTGACTTGAATCAATCCAGTATTGAGTTGATATAAGGCTAACCTGGGTTTCAAAGGATCCACTTGTTCATTTTCTTCGAGCGTAAAAGCCCCTCGAAGTTACAAAAATGATAACTCCCTTAGTAGTACCTCAATGTTAGTCCCTTTTTTCAACTGACAAAGTATAGAGCTGTTTGTTTATGTACCTGTGTATTGATGTATATTAGAGTCTATATTATAGTTCAGAACTATATAGTGTAATCAGGTACGTATAATATTTACTTATCTACAAAGGGTTGTTTTGCAGTGGCCGGTTCAGAGAAGAAGGACTCGGGTTGTTCACTGCTCTCCGTGTGCAAAGGGTCGAAGTCTAGTAGAGGCCGAGTTAAATTTCAAACTTATATCTAACATTGTTATGGAATACTTTGACTCGTGTCGGCTCTCCACTGCCTCCCTGTAGTGGGAAATCGAGCTCAACCCGAAATCTAATATATTTTAATGAAGCTTGCCACTTTACTCTCCGAATCTATTGCTCAACTTTCCTCCGCTAGAGTGCTCTCCTTTAACTCCGGCCTTTCATCTGGACCCAAAAACCTCCTTTATTAAATATTTAGTATATTGTCTGGTGAAATAATACAGGGTCAGCAGTTTAGCCGACATCTCTAACTCGCATAAGAAATCATATTGTACGACATAATAAGATCGGCCAATTAGTGTAGAATATAGCTTCCTCTCATTCTATAAAACACTTAAATAGTATTATTCTTTTTCAAACCATTATTGTCTAATTTATTTACTTTTTTCCCTCCTTTTATTTGGAATCTGACAAAATTGTTTTGACAAGAGTAAATATGAATATAGTAAAATTTAAAGAGCACAGATGGTTAAAATTAATATACCATTTGTGGGCTACCTTTGACATACCATCCAACTTTTAAAAAATCAAATAAGTAAGTTCTTTTAATGATGTAGGTGTAAATAAATGTATGTTTGTGTGCATGTGGTAGAGAAATAAATGGCCGCAGAAGATTGAAACTTACATTGGACCAACAATAGGCTAATTATGACCTACCATCCAAGTGTCATTAAAATCGGACAGGTGTTTTTAAGGTATGTTGTTTCGCAAAAATTGAACGACGGACAGGCACATCACCAAAAATGTTCCTCATGTAACTGATTTCTGCCTTGGAATTTTTAAAATTGGAGACGTAACAAATGCTTTCATTATTAAGATTACATAGCTGCCGTTACCTTCGGTAAGCTCGAAAACAAAATGTATTCACTTAATTATCTGAAAAGCTATGTGCAGACAGCCCTGCGCAACAATGACAGGACTGGTAGAAAAGCAGCCTCATCAAACAATTTAAATTTATACCTCATACAATCTGAAAGACAGCTTAACTGGATAGACTCGAAGAGACAGTATTGACAAGACTGCGGATTGGTCATACTTATATGACTGACGTACCTCCACCTTAAAAACAGAGACGATCCAATATCCTGTAATTTCTGCGGACAACAGTTAACTGTTCTCCACTTAATTTGCAACTGCCCACGACTTGCACACTCCGACAACACTCAGTATCTACCCACCATTGCACAAACCATAAAAACGGCGAAACAACAGTTAAAAACCTTTTCTCTACCTTATCCCCGACTAATTGGTGTAGCTTAGTATCTGTAAACCTGAAATAATCTTTATACAAATTCAGTATAACATCAAGCAATCCAGAAGAATTAACCTGCGTGTAAATGACCTGAGCTGTCCAACACCTATCAAAACAGAAAATAAATAAATGTATTTGCCGTGACTGATGTTGTTTTCATTCTTAATGATTGTTTGAGGTATCGGTTCCTTGCAATCGACCGAAGCTGTTGATATAGCCTAAACAGTATTTAAAAGTACACTCAGTAGTCCGCGTTCTCAATGCATCTGAACAACTTATTCACATCGCTTTAGGATTTTACCTAATTTTTGTTCAATTCGTATGCTAAGATGACATACTATTTTATTTTAAATTATTAAGAAAGCACTTTGCAAAGATCTTCTTTCGCGTGTCTACATTGACGTTTATAGTTTTTAAAGGTGGGCGCATCTTGAATAAATACGAAGCTTGGCACGATGGAGCTAGGATTATCCGCTAATTAGTGAAAAAATCACAGAATGAAAAAAAATCCTAACATCGTATAATAACATTATCATAAATAACATAATCATATAATAACATAATACAGACAAATATGTAAATATTGAAAAGAAAAAGTAGTTGACTGCAAATACTTTTAAATATAAATAAAAGTAGAATTAATGTGAAGTAAAATTAAATATTAAATTATAAATAAATAAAGCTGAATGCATGAATTTAACTTGACGTCTACTCGGCATGTACGGTGCTGCTATAGACGCGACGGTGATCCCGTAAAGTAGTAAAGTGTTGTAACTTATCCAGTTATTGTAAACAGTAAGTAGATGTAAAAAAAATTCTAATTTTGAGTGCTTTCTTGTGTTGCAGGTGAGTGTCTAACGTTATTACAATCGAATTTCGTAAGTAAATTTAAGAGTATTATTGATATAAATTTAATTTAGTTTTGTTTATATATATATATATATTTACCAGTTTAGTATTGGTTTTAACTGTACTACGTGTTCAATGACAAACAGTATTTTGTTGGAAATGGCCTGTATTGTTGAATGATTAACAGTATTTTGTTTTAAATGGTATATTGACTGACAGACAATATTTTGTTGGAAATGGTCCATATACTCAATGAATAACAGGATTTTGTTGGAGAACTAATAGTTTTTCTTTAATTTGAAATGCTCTAAGACAGAAATAAAGCTTCTTTTATTCAGTAGAGTGATAAATCCATACTTGAAGAATTATTTTTCTCTATTCATTCATCCCTCCCGTATAACTCAAACTTGTCGAAACATTTTTTTTTCCTCGTCGGGAGAAGTTGATTAAGTTTTCTCTTAGATGAGAGGGAGGTCTGAAACTTTAGTTAAAAACTTAACAAGAACTCGGTGCATTTTTAATTGATTCTAATTTTGAAGTGGGGGGTTCGAAGCCCGCACAGCCCGCGGCGCTTTTTATCGGAAACTGCTTAGACTGGCGGTTTATTAAAATATAAAATTCATTAATATTTTTTGAGCTCGAAGATGGAAAGCCTTGAGAGTTTTCCTCTCTTTTACTTTTTTGTACTGTGTTTTAGCATTTATTTCTTCGTTTTGGATTTTTTTTTTTAACTTTTAGTTAAAGCGAAGTGGGAGGGGAAGGGAGTTTTTTTATTTTTAAACTTGATTATTCATCAACTAAAAATTGTTTTAAACTCACTAAAATATACATTACGAATTATACTTGACTTGTGTTCTAATGCATTTGTTTAATATTGTAGTTATTAAATCATACGAAAAATTTCATTTTTTAACTATGTGATCCAGTTTAAAAGAAAATAATTATTATTTTTAAAAGAAAGAAAGAAATTATTGACAACATATATATTGGTGAAGTATTGGAAACATAATTTACTGAAGTTATGTTTCTTGAACATTACGTTTGTCAAATGTTTGAATTGGTTTAGTGTAAAACGCAACTGTTAACATTGAATAATAAATATTATATGAAAATATATTTTTTTAATTTTTATTGATTAACGCAACTACAAATTTACATTGAAATTGTGTAGAGTACGGAGAGATAACTAGATGTCCCTGGTTCGATTCCCCGGGGGGTTTAAATGTTTTTTGTTGGAAATAACAAAAAGTTAATTTAATGTTTTTTTTTGGCAATTTTCATCGCCCTACCATAAGTTATTAGCATGAATTATTTCATAGTTTTAGGACTAGCCGTTATAGGGTGGTTGTAGGGGAACATTTTTTTGGGGTGAAATTTTGGCGCTAAAAACGCAATATTGGCGGTAAAAAGCACAAGTCATGAAATGTTATGTATGGTTGTAATCTACTCTTCAGTAGCTTCCATTTGATACCGATTTCGAAAATTAAAGAAATAATAATTTTGAGATTTGCACATATTATATGTTTAACTTCTCAATATTTTTCCTATGTGTGGGTCAAAAAGTTACGGCAGAATTTCAAATTTTACATCTCTAGCGTGAACGGTTCGGGGGATATGAACCAAAGTACGACGGACTCGTCATTAGGGTTTCAAGGATGATCTATGAAACCCTAATTATACTAGACCAATTAATAGTAAAGTAGATAAATAATAAATATTATAAAAGTTGAAAAATAGATAATTTTATATTTGATAATTATAATAATTATTACTTCAAATTTTTAAGTTTTAGGTAGTATTCATACTACGAAAGATTAAATTTTACTTTAAATCAAATTATAATAAAAACGGATATATAGGAGGCCCGTGGTTTAAGTCCCGGTGCTGGAGTCTATTTTTCTCTGTATGTCTCCCGTAGTTAATGATAATTATAATTTGATTTAAAAAAATTATTACTAGTTAAAATAATATTGGGAACAACAAATATTTTAAGATATGAGATCTCTAAGACACTGCTTCCTTAAACGGAGAGTTACCTGGGATAAACTGAGAGGATGGGAATTGTACTAGGTTGGTAGGATATGGATTCATAAAATTTTATATTTATGGATATTGATAGATTTTGGATAAAAGGCAGATTCAAATTCTTATGGACAGCAAGTTAGAAAAATATAGAAAGGAGCACCGGTTACTTTTCGAAGGCAGGATTTGGGGACAGCGGGAATTGGAACCTGGTGCTGCCCCACACTTCCAGACCGAAGGTCCAAGCAGTCATTAGCTGTGAGCCCACGGATAACGCGAATTAGAAACACCTACAACTTCATCACGAAACAGAGGTTGCACTTGTCGAGTTCTGAAACCCACGTGAGCGCTTTCTACTATTAATATGTTATCATTGTTGGTTGCTCGTTTCGCAGGTCTTGGTGTAGGCGAGCCTGTGTTGTGTATGTTCTTATAGTCTCGCCTTACAGTTTAGTATTTCAAAACAGCCTTTTCTTAATTCAGTTTTTAACGTTTAAATTTGACGATACCCTGTTCTAATCTTTATACTATAATTACATCTGACAGGATCAGGTCGGTCATACTTCCAACAACATTGCGTTTAAATATATTGTACTTGCAGCTTGCAGTATCGCAACTGCAGCCAATTAAAATCCCACTGCATCCAACTCGAGCCTAGACCTTATAATTGAAACATTTATCCGCCATTTATTATACTCAATACTCATGTCTCGACGTGAAGCCACGACGTTCTCCATAATACATAATGCATCCTTAAATACATTAACTTATCGGATACATTTGAATAATGTATGGGAAAAGCAGAGGGGAGGTGGGTTCGGCCTCCTAACAGGGGATTTCATTTGCCGGCTGAGTGAAGCAGCGTTTTCAGCAGGCCCCCCCCCCCCCCCCCCCCCGCCATCGCTAAATGTCACCCGTCAAATTCTGCGACAGTTCTAGCTAAGATTCAGTTTATATAGCATTACAATTGCTTTAAATATTTAAATTACCCGACGTTTTAAATTTACAATTTTGCTTTGATTGTCTTTGATGGCGAACTACGCATATAAGCACACATATTTCAACCCACATTTTTGACATGTTGGTTTGTCGTTTCGTTCTAGATTTGGTGCCATTTACACAAAGTAGGCAATTATACACCTCTTATTGATCGTTGAGTCTTAAGAAATATTAAAAAGCTCACTTCTGCAATATTTAGACCCCTCTTTGGGTCGTCTTCAAGCTGAAAACTGTATTGTTAGTAATTACAGTAACATCGTTATACTTTATAATATAATGCTTAAATTGCTTTCTATATTTGAATTAAATACACCTGATTAAAAGCTTACTTAATCACCTTGTTTACTGTTAATATAGTGTTCTAAAATTGCTGTTGAAGGTTATTTTTCGTTGAACTTCTAGTCCTAGTAGTAATTTAATGATAGTCCTTCTCAAACGGCTGCAATATAGGCTGGGTCTTGGTCACTTTTAGCCTTTCTTTCTGCACGGACAACTGAACAGAATCTAGTAAAGAGGTCGGAAACTAAAATTAAATAAATATAGGACAAGGAAGTATAAATGTACTTGGAAGCTTAATCACTCACTGGAGTAATTTAAAAACAAATAGAGGGTAGTAAAAACACTTATGTAAAAAATAAGCCAAGTCTCGCGTAAAAAATTGTGAGATCATAGTTGTAGTCACAAAGAGATCATACCAAGTTTCCCTCGTCCAAGTAAGTTCTACTAGGTCTAATTTATCCAGTACAAGTAAATGATGGGAATGTCCCCCCCCCTCTCTATTAATTTCCCTCACAAACACACACATTTTTTTCCCCATATTAATCTACATATTTAAATTAGATGGCCAAAATTAGATGCAGTGTCTTATAAAATTTTGTATCCTCGTGCTGTGACACTAAAAGTCACTAGTGAAGTTTGTGCTGCGTATTTGCCAAGTCTAAAAATGTTTTTAAATTTGAACATGTAGATTAATATGGAAAAGAAAATATATGTGTTTGTGTGGGACAATGAATAGAGAGGGGGGGGGGGGGGGGCAGTCACATAATTTACTTGTACTGGATAAATTAGACCTAGTAGAACTTACTTGGACGAGGGATAATTGGCTACACCTATATGATCTCACTACTTTTTACGCGAGACTTGGCTTATTTTTTTACATAAGTGTTTTTGTTGGGATTTCATTCTTTTTGTAAGTATATGATAGAAAGATAATGAAAGAAATATTAGGAAATAAAGAGTAGTAGGAATAATAAGAATTGTTTGGAAGAAAGGGTTTGAAACACAAAGACAAGGTATGGAACGTGGGTGTTCAAATTGAATTAAATAATTATCTCGATTAATACTGTCAAATCAGTATCAACCTCACTTATTCCAATGTAAAATTCTATGAATGAGAGTAAAATAATTCTTTTGTTTTAAAGTTCTCTACTAGGTAGCGCTAGTAGTGCAAGTGTTTATCAATTTTAAATAGGCGGATTTTCTAACAGCCTTTTTTGATGGGCAAAGAAACAGATTTTTGCGGATTTTTGAATTGTTCCTTTATTTGTACATTTAACTCTACCTATAAACTGTATTTCAAGTTTCCAGGATTGCTAGAAGTGGCTTAGAATTATGATGAGTCGGTGACAAAATAACAAAACTTTAGATTCATATATCTTATAAACCAATATAGATAGAGGTGTGAAATTTATATATCTGGTTCAGTCTATAATGAGCTCTAACTTAAAATTAATTTTACATATCTAAGTATCATTAATAAGATTATAGAGGGGGGTCCAAAATGCCTTAAAATGGTTCCAGTAAAGGATGGTAAGATTGTGCTCGATTTGGCCGGGGCACTTCCGTGCCCCCAGATAATAAAATAAAATGGTTTACTAATATTTAATTAAACTTTTTGCACCTCACCTTGGAGCCCCGATACAAATAACACCTATTAGCAGTCCTCTTATCTAAATAACTCTTGACTGTTATACTCTTATTTGATTGATTGGGCTTTTACAAACTATAGCATAATAGTTAACTGATAGGCAGTCATAACTATAATTAAAACAAAAGGTAGGTGAGCGTAGAAGGAGTTGGGGGACTCACTCTGGAATACAAGGATTACCAATTAACTTAGCATTTCAAATTTGTAAACTACTCGTCAGTATATTCATTTAATACTCTACTCAACGTTTTTAAAAAAATAAAAATTTAGGCGCTCTGCCCATGTGTGCCCACAAAATTTGCAATTTATAAAAATTGGGAATTTCCACTCGTTATTTTTATCGCCTCATAATAATTCATGTAAAAGCATTTACATGAATTTTTTTCCAAATTTTAGGACTAGCCGTTATAGGTTGAGGGAGGTATTTTAACACATTAAATCAATAAAGAATGCAAAATTTGATACCCAACTCAAAAATTTAAAAAAAACATGAGTTTACAATTTATTTGCGAAATGTGCATGCGCATATTCCATTTTTATCTTCTCTATTTTTTCCTATGTGGGGGTCAAAAAGTTACGCCAGTATTTCAAATTTAAACATTTTAGCTTAAACGATTCAGGAGATAATAATCCTTATTATAGAGGCTAATTTGCTACACCACTCACGCAACTTTGTCATATAAATTTCAATCGACATTGTGACCGGCAATGCTACCAACAATGTTATCGACAATGGTCTTTATACACCGAGAGAACATCTCAACCTCTCCAGGACAATCAGTGTCACCAAATAAAAAGTTACACTAGTTAACTTCTGATCGGGGGAACAAATCTATATATTCTTGCCTGAAATTAAATTTAAAATCTAAAATTAATTTTCCCAATGGCTAATATAATATCAATAAAATTTATTTAAATTATCAAAATAAAATTAAAAACAAGATAAGAGATAAGCAAAGAGCGAGTCTAAATATATATATATATATATATATATATATATATATATATATATATATATATATATATATATATATATATATATATATATATATATATATATATATATATATATATATATCTGAAAATAATCTAAATAAAAGTTAAAGGAAAATGCATTAAAGCACTTTCGACTGACAAAGAGAAACGCTTCACAAAAATAACAAATTAAGAAAATATTTTGTTACGAACTTAATTTAGATATTCGCTAACTAAATTATGTGACCGCCGTTTTCCTTTTTCTTTCGCAATCCATTTAGAAATTTCTTTTATCATTTACTTTTATATAATATTGCTCTAGTGGAACTCAATATACTTAAGAAAATAATACAATGTCATGTTTACAACTAGAACTTTACTTTAAAACAAATAGTGTAGAATTTTTGGATTATCAATTTTTAAAAGTAGATTGAGACCGGGGAAGCGGGGGGGGGGGGGGTGTACAGCCGTCATCTGGAAGAAAAATGATTGTTGGGGAAGAGGGAGGTAAAGTTAGACGAGTTTAGTACCTGGAGTCTGTAGAGGCGCCTTTCTCAAGCTATCCCTAATGCCATGGCAGCCGTCTACCTCCTTCCTGAGAATTAAGATGCAAAAGGGTTTGGGACGGAGTAGAAGCGAGGGCTTGTATAAACAGTGGCAGTAAATATACATGTATATGGTGAGGAGGTCTGTATGTATATCAGGGGAGGGGGCGTGTAAGAGTCGACAGGTTGATAGATATCGGCAATTCTTTACTGTCAGGCGGAGAGTGGAGCGATTTTCCCGAAGAAGGGCATCACCTCGGCCGATCTAGACATCCACCTGCGCCTTCATGCCGCCTCTAACCGGAACTCTCGTGTTCCCTGCCCTAAACTGAGAAGACCAAAATCGACCTTCTTCTCTCACTTTTCCTTCGAGTTTTCCTCGGACCCGCTTTTCCCGTAGGCTTGGGAACTCGGAAGGACCGGTTTGAAACCCCCCATAGACACTCGGAAACGCAGAGGAGGGACAAGTGGCGAAAAGTTCGGGACGTCGGGAAAACTGCTCTCGAGGAGAGAAAGCCTCTCCACAAGATCTCTACCTCATTATAAAGTTTCGCTTTTCGAGTATTTTACCCTCTCCGCACTGGTAACCTCTTCAATTTGAAGTTTAAAACGAAGAGTTGAAATGGGAAGGGATATTATAAAGTAGAGGAGAAATGAGAAACTGTCATAATATCCTTACAGCCGGCGGCAGACTCGGCTCTGTCTTTACAAAACAACTTTCTCTGAATAAATCAATTGCTTAGAGTTTTTGTTTCTCTTTTCATTGCAATCCTATTCGTTTTTCTCTAAAGTTTAAACTCGACTAATGGCTAATTTAATGTTTATATTAAAGTTTAATTAATATTGTTTTACTTTCTCATATACGTAGTATATATAAAGAGAAAGTATTGTTATAGATATTATATAATATATAATATATAATATTATAATGTTATCAAAAAAGTAGTTGTTAAAAAAGATTGCCTGCAGTGCCTGTTATCTGTCGTCTAAGCAGACGCGTGAAGCCTGAACTGTTCGGCCGATTACAGTGAAATGTGGCATACATGTTGAGATCAAGGGTTATTCGGAAGTTCCTCGTCCGAAATAGGACTTGTAATTCGCAGTCGAACGAAGTCCGAAAGTAGGTATAACGAAATACTTTCAAAGAAATTACGATTTCGATTTATTACTTGTGAATTTCATGGGACGAATTTTGATTGTTTATGGAAGTTTTTTGTTGGAAATATTTACTGAATTTTAATCCTTCTTTGATCTGATAATCTAAACTTTATTTCTCATTTTCTTCTTATATGCAGTCGAATTCGAATGAAATTCTTTACCTATTTCTTTACCAATCTGGACTTAATATTCTTATCGGGGTAATATATACCAGTGAAATGGGTAAATATATAAACCTGTGAACTGTTATGCTATACAATTACGAGATCTACAGCAAAGATCATGTGAAAGTTAGGTTTCGAATAGCTAAGAAATTAAGCACATTCTAGTTTAAAATATAATTAAATTAAAGAAAGTGAGAACATCCTAGGAAGATAACCTATTTGTAATTAATTATTCATAATTTTCCAGCTAAAAAAAATAAAAAACACTCGAAATACAACTTTTCTAAAACTTAGTACCGAATAACAAAAATTATAGTATAGTAAGAAGATATATATATATTCACAAAATAAACAAAGAGCTAAAAGTAAAAGACGTTATGAGAGGAGGGCTTTTTCGGTTCCATTGGTTTTACAAGATCATCAGCCAAATTAATTATTACTACTTTTTTATTAGCTTGCTTTCTTGTTTGTTTGTCCAATACAAATCTTGCAATCAATTTTTAACTAACTTCCCGAGTAGCTTGACATTTGAAACTTTTAGGATAGCTCAGAACACGATGACAATGCAATATTTTAATACATTTAGCCATCTTTCAGCAGAATTTAATTCGTTTTCAGCAAATTATGCTGTGTGGAAAGTTAGTTCAGGAAAATATTTTATTTGTTTTGACATGTCCTATATTTACAATCTTCATTTTGACGGGTTTCAAATTTGTGATTTTTTATTAAGAGATTAACATTGAATGACAGCGAAAAAGGAAAAGTAAACAAAGAAATAAATTAATTGACGTGTGACAACTAGGTTTGTTTACACTTGTGTCCTAGGTATCGTTTTAATTTTTCTGCATGTGTACTTCTTTACTTGTACACATTTTTCTTTTTCTTCTCTTACTGTCCCTACATGGGAGCACGGTTTAGATTCGGTGTTGGCGGGATTCGTTGTACAAAGATTTGTCCTTTAAAGGTTTAAGATCAGCTCTCTATATGGTTGTCATTTTTAGGTGAAGTAAATAAATTCTAACTAGGAACTATTTTTTTCACTAACATTATATTATAACAATGACAATTATATTATCATCATTACATATGATTCAACAGAAAATTTAAAAACGTAGTATATAAAAAGTTCTTTTTATCTTGTAATTATCTTTCCCATGTGTTCTAGAGTCTAGAGAAAGATCAGGCTTAGTGTAGACCGAATTCGACGTATATTTATACGAATAAGGAATGAATTGAGTGGAATACATTATTCGGCTATTTTTTTTTTGTTTGGCTACAGATTTATTTTTAACTGATACAAGTGAAATCGAGAAATAAATTTCGAGGGGAATCCCCCCTCAAAAAAACGTGAAAACTGTTTCAACAATTTCGGTCAAACAAATTCTAATTTGTAATGCATCTAACCATATTAGTCGTTTTCCCGGGAAAAATCTATTTTCCGAAAAATTATTTTTTAAAAAATATCTAAAAAAAAATAATTATCCACCTGTCAAACTTTTTTTTTTTTTTTTTTTTTTTTTAAAGAAATC
The DNA here is from genome assembly GCA_951217055.1 of Gerris lacustris. Lineage (NCBI taxonomy): Eukaryota > Metazoa > Arthropoda > Insecta > Hemiptera > Gerridae > Gerris > Gerris lacustris. The sequence continues at coordinate 30,281,675 of OX578278.1, forward strand.
CATTCAATGAAATATTACGGAATTTAAATACAGTATCATATCTGAATGAGAAAGTATGTCTGAGTCGTCTCGGGCCGATTTTTAAGTTTTTACTATGAACAGACTGATTTTGTTAAAAATTGAAAACAAAAAAGCCGCCTGTTGAACACTATTTAAATAATATTTGTTTATAATGAATCAATTAAATAAGATACTATTGGATTTGAAAATGTTTTGTTCGATTTATTGGACCGATTTTTTTCTTTATTTTAACTTGGTCCCGGTGGACAGCAAGTCGTCATTTATAAGTTACACTTTTGACAGACTCAGTAGTGTGTTAAGGTGAAGCAGAAACAAGAGTGTTTCATGCAGCATTTAAAATAATAATTTGGCTTGAAGATGCTAAAAAGTGGGGGCATTTATTATTCTCTTATGACAAAATAATGATTCCAGGTGTCACTATAATTATAATAGACCAACAAGACAATATAATATGGTTTGATACTTTCTAAAAAATTATTCTAAGCAACTTTTATAAAATGAAAGTCAACTTTGTACTTAACTAGTTCAATTCAATTGACTGCGAAAATGAAGCCAGACTCGTCAACCAGTTGCTGACGAAGGTGTAAGGTTTTCATCAAGCCATTAGCCGTGGTGAAAGTTGTCTGTTGAGAGGAGGCGTTGTTTAGAAGGTGACTCGACGCCGGGTATCACCGGACGATACTCGTCCTCGCTATGACAAATGATGCGGTGATGAGATTACAGTTAAATATGCCTGATGATTAATGATGCAACCTAACTGTACATTATCCAGTGTACAGGCTTCCTACATTAGAAATTATGACGTCGCTACTCTCTTGATAGAAACTCGGGTTCAGAGTCCATCGATCCTACTGCAAACTCACTTCTATCATATCACTTTAATGTTCAATTATTTACCGTATAAAAAACTTTAAAAGCTTCCTCTAAATTACTTCTTGCTGCATATTAACCGAGTCAGCTAAAAGTCATGAAGTGTATCTTTTTTTTATTATGTGTATACGTTTTGACTTAGGTGAATAATAATAAAGAAATGTTCAAATCATTGGCCATTCACGTCTAACAATGCATGCAATCTTATTAGTATTAAATAGAAAAGGAGACAAACAAATAAAAAAAATGTATTTGTATTTCTTTTTCTTTTTACACGATTTTATTTGACATCACTTGTCTCCAAATCTTATTACCTGAATTTGACCCACTTCCCGACTACCCAAGGAGCTGAAACTTGCACAGATGTTTTGTCCGTATTTATGTGTTTCCGATGACAATATAATAATCAGCCATTAGTTAATTCATTAATTAACTATTGATTTATTAATTTGTTTGTTTTTTTGGTTTGTCTCCGAATCTTGTAACCTAAATTTGACCCATTTCCCGGCTACCTAGAAAGCTAATAATTGCAGAAATGGTGTATTTCCCATAACAACGGCAATACAAACGATGTTAAAAAATCGTTTGTATTTGCCAATAAATAGTCTGCCAATATTTGTGGCAGATACTTCCTCGCATCATATCACGTATATATAAATGATGACTTTTTCATGAGTTGTATGACTCTGCATAACAATTTATTTTTTTTTAAAAAGATTTTAACATAAACTATTGGGATAATGTAGATTAAATAACAGTAAAGTGTTTAATGTCTTTGACCTGCGTAGTTGCCAAGTCAGATTTTTTTTTTTTTTAAATTTAAACGTGTAGTGATTTGGGAAAGAAAATGTTTGAGTTTGCGAAAGACAGAGAATAGAGAGGGGGACAGACAAACAACATCATTTACTTGTACTGGATGGATTAGAGCTAGTACAGATTACTTGGACGGGAGTGACTTGGCTAAACCTATGATCTCACAACTTAATACTTGGTTTATTAACTTGAGATATGGCTTATTTTTTCTTATTAATATTTAATTGAAGCGAGCGTAGCGAGCTTCCTACATTCAACGAAATATGTTCCGTGTCTGTCTGTCTGTCTGTCTGTCTGTCTGTCTGTCTGTCTGTCTGTCTGTCTGTCTGTCAGTAACGTTCACGCGTGTGACGATAACTTGAGTAAAAGTTGACCGATTTAGTTGAAATTTGGTATACATGTTCCTCTTACTAATACTCAGGCTAAGTTCGTTGGACAGCGTGATCCGTCCAAGAGTTCGCGCGCAACGCTCGCGTAAACGAGAGGTACAAAAATTAAATTGGAATTTCAGGACGGGAAAATATTCTATCATCATCTATTCGATGAGACGAACATTATTTTCAAATAACATTTTTTAGTAAAACCAACAGCGACACCGCTATGACTTAATAAAGATCGCTAAAACTATTAAAGCGGACCTAAACGTTTATAATAGAGAAAACAACCTTTTTACCGATATCTTACGTTCTAACGTAACGATTTTAATAAAACTTCATATACACCATCTAATGCACAATTGAAACAGGTATGCAAAATTTCGACTTGATACAAGCAAAATTCTTTGCGTAGTGACGAGATACATTTATAATAATTGTTTAAAAGCTACCGCGGGTGGTAAAGATTGTTATAGTCGTATAGAGTATAGGCTTGTTTAGGAAGTAAAGCTTTGTACCGAGTACCCCCACTCTTCCCCCACACTACTCTCTTCCACTTATCTACAACTATGACATTCATCATGATTAATAAATTTCAATATTCAGTATTTCATTGCAATACGCTCGCTTCAATTATAGAGCCACGCGATGCCTAGTTTATTATTTACTCTGTTTCCTACTTCTATTCTCTCTCTGCATGGCGGGACTCATGCTGTTATCACTTGCAACTCTAACTTCTAAATAAGGGAAGTTATTCACATCCAAAACACTTTTCTTCCACGTGAAGATTTTGGGGTGTTCTATTTATTTCTGAGTTGTACATAACCAGAAAACAAAACAGAAAAACATAACATGTATTTTGTTTTACCCTGTTCACCAATAGCCCTGCACTGCATGCTAGGCACATCTATCGTGATATACCATCACCTTGTTTCTTGCTAAAAAGACAATTTTATAAACGTAAGCACATGTTTGAGTGGCTTGTTGAATATTAATTTCTCTAAGAGCGTGGTAAAGAGCCAGGCCGATTAGAGATTCCATAGTACCGTGAATTAATGCTATTGAATAAGCCTCCACAACACGTGTGTTGTAATTATAAGAAATTTCCAGTTGAATAAATTTGAATTTATCATCCTTTGTTACTTGCCTTATTATAATTATGATTATAATTAAAAACTGTGAAATATATATTACTAAACTAAACTCGTTAAATAAAGGTGAAAAAAGTTGATGAGAGCAAGCGGGGAGTTGTTGCGGAAAACTAGTTAAAAGAACAAAGTCAACTCTATTGAACCACCTCTAATGGTTAACTACTTCATTTTAATGGCCTCACTTAGTTTAACTAATCTAATTTACTTTGTTCAATTACATTTTTGATTTAAACTCCATTTACACTTTAAGTAAGAAATAAATTTTAAATATAGAGACCACAAAGATATAACTTGCTCTTAAACTGGGAAAACCCCAAAGCCTTCTAAAGCACTCAAATCATATAACTATATCTATATCTTACGAGTATATATATATATATATATATATATATATATATATATATATATATATATATATATATATATATATATATATATATATATATATATATATATATATATATATATAGATAACTGTATATAGAAGAGAGTTCTTAATGTTCCTTGGAGCAAATAATTCTCCGCTACTAAAGACAAGTGAACATGGTAAAAATAGGTCTGTCTAGGAGTTCTGACTCTTTACTAACCGGACCTGGTTAATGGGACGATTCTCCACAGACTGAGTCCCACAACCAAGTATCTTCGACTGTCGGGACGTCATTCTAAACTTCACTTGAACGATCGTCCGAAGGAACGATTGCAGAGGTATCGACGTTTCCGGAGTGGAAACGTGAAGAGGATAAAAGGATCCGGCATTATATCTCCTCTTTGGAAGCGGTCCAATTTAAATTTTCCCTCCATTACGAGTACGGAGCCATTAAGGTCCTTAACGGGTTGGACCTGGGGTTATACCCCGAGAGAAGCAAGGTCTAGAAAAGTTGTTAGTTATGACCTAGTCAGAGGATGATTTTCAGGAGCGGCTCGAGGTCGTGCAATAGTAATAGCCTTTTTAAATGAACATAAAACCATAGCATTCTCTTCTGCTTGCCGCTAAATCAACCAGTGCTCATTCGCTTCCAACTTACAATAATCTACTTGACATTTTAATAAGCCAACTCACCGGATCCTAGAGAGCCCTGTGATTCATTAACTTATACCAAGACATTAAATCATGCCAGTTGAATAGGCCAACTCACTGGATCATAGACAGTCCTCTGATTCCGTAACTTATTCCGAGAAATTATATCGTGCTATTTTAGTAAGCCGACTCACCTGATCCAAGATTTTTCACGGTTTGGTACTTCTAATGAAATAACTGGCTACTGGCGCTAGAGGTGTGAGGTTTGTACTAGATACTGTGTAGGTTACATGCTGCCTCAGTGAACTTAAGTTTCGACTTGGTTATGTTTATGTTTCTCGTCTCTCCAATTCAAATCCTAACATAATAAAATATAAATAAATTTATTAGTATATACATTAAAGAAGTTCATTTGAATTTATAAAGAGATGTCGACTACCTATTTATATAGAAATTTTCATTTAATCGGTTCTCTCGTGTGGGCGGCTTATGACTTGTGAATTGAAAATGGTGTTTTTCCAAGGATCGGAAGAATAAATCTTTTATTCGCAAATTCCTTTGATTAAGTTTTTCCCGAATACTGTCGGCTTTTGATTAAAAGGCTTTATTAAGGGTTGTGAAGCGGCGGCGTGGGGTGGTACGGTGGAGACGGCGGGACTGTGGAGGCGCTGGAATGAGTTTGTCAGTTAATTAGAAGAGTTTAGGCGTTTGATTACAATTGGGGCAGGTACAGGAGGAAAATCGAAGCTTTTTCGAAACTGTCAATTGAGTTTAACTCGCATCATACGTCCTCTGTGTTTTCCGAGGTCACAAATCGACAAAAAGGAAATAATAAAAAAATATTTTCTTAGAGAAAAACATTTCCCTCGTGACAGGACTAATTACAGAGTGAAATTTATTTTTCCCTTTCAAACATCTTAATAATAAATATGCTTTCAATGACGTGTGCCGTCATATTGATGCTGAGTGATGTCAAACTGTTGCAGCAGGTAAATCAGGTTACCGTCGAACTCGTTTCTTGTCTTTTATTATTTTGTTCAGGTTTTTTTTCCTTTGTGCTCGAAAATTTAACACGGAAATTCCACTCGCCTTTAAAAGCTTTGCCCGAGAGCAAATCGAGTTTACTCCGTGTCGTACTTTCCGCCCAAGTCTTGGGCTCGACAGGAGAACAGCGTGTAACACATGTTGTATTATAAAATGTTTTGTAAGGGGGGGGGGGGGGGGGGGGAGCTCACTTCTCCTTTCCCCTTTACTTTAGTTCTAAAGGGAAAGGAGCCGATAAATCAAAGGGAATGGTGTTGGACCCCCAAGCCGAAATACGGCCGCGTTAGGACAAATACAAGTTTAAAGGTTCCCTCCAATTCAGGCTTTACCATTGTTTTTGCATTAGAAGCGCCTTGTTTTCTTGCCGATTATTACCCAGTTCTCCTTCGTAATCCTCCCCCCCCCCCTCCGCTACAGCTCACTGTAATTAATAGCTAGATGACATCTGTGAAACATTCCTCCCCCAGTAATATTCCCAAGTAACTAATCCGCCTGCAATTTCTCCAAATGTCTTTTCACCCTTCTTCCTTCGCATGAACATCACTCCAATATTCGCATTTGAATTAGAGCAAATTTTCGCGACCTCAATAAATTACAAAACCAAAAATATGTTTGCACACGAATAAACTGGGATTTACAGAATAAATTCACCCTTATATCTTAAGATTAAATCGATTATTTCTAATCATTTACAACGGCTTAAAGCTTTCAGGCATGCTTAGATTAGGAGATACAAACTTATTGTAGCATTGCTAAGAATTTGGAAAATAATGGAAAACAGAAGAAACTCTAAAGTACATCAATCGGTATCTTAAATCCTATTGAAACTAACCATTAGACTATAAAAACATGGATTATTTACCTGTGTTTTATTTGCACCGCTTTCAATCTTAAACTTGGTTTTAGAAGAGAAGTTTCGCAAGGGGTTCTGATCATTCGGTAGACGAGAATCACCACTACAACATTCGATGTGCCCGAATTATTGCAGCAAGAGCGACATTTGAACTTAATTTCAATTCGGCACTCTCAAAATATATCTGCTCTTCTTGAATAAATATACATTAGTAGTATGTATTTTGCCAATTCTGGCTCAGGGGTATAGATTCGATAATTATTATTGCTATTGTATTGCGTGTTTAGTATAATACTTGTACTCCCTTCTTAAACACCTCTGATCGGCTTTTATTAGCCCTGGCCACCTCCGATGTGTTTTCGTGCTCTACGTACTTGTATATTATGCACACAAATAGAGAAATCAGATTCTCCTCGCTTTGAAATCAAGTTAGGATTACAAAATCCAATTTAAAAATATTTAATAGGAAGAAGGAAAGACGTCTTTCCACTTAAGGTAACTAATATTAGGATTTTATTTGCCGTAGAGAAAGATTTAATCACTCAGATGTTTATTTAATACTTGTTTCTTCTTGTCTGGTCGCATTAAGTATATGTATAAGTACATAATATTTCATTTACATTACTAACGAAGTATTAGGTTTTAGTATTAGACGGGTAAGACAATCCACTTGTTCGAACCTTGCAATTATGCCTTATTTTACTAGCCCCTTGGTGGAGAATTTCAACCACTTTACATATCATACCACTGTAAAATGACCACTGAAAAGTATGGTGTGGCCATTAGTGAACTGTGTAAATCACAGCGTCAAAGCATGTTTTCATTCATATCCATAGACCTGCACTGCTCTTGACTCAATGATACCAATTACTGCATTGTTATTGAATCCAGAGTATTTATTAACAGCACAATACAAAAATAAAATGGGAATTCTTATCTTGTTATGTCTTTTTACTTAAAGATTTTCATTAATTATAGGTGTGTAGATTTTTTTATTTAAGTAATGTCACGTAGACAAAAAAAGCTCGTGAAACACAAGGAACAGTGGTATTTTTAGTCATTTTAACCCTAACTAACAAAGGCCCTATAACAAAGGATTACTTTTATTGTAATTCCAGTCAAATGCATTTTTTTTAAAAAAAATTAGTTTCGCAAGATTATCTAGGTTATACAATTGACTAAAATTTCGAGTTACCCAATTAAATAATGTTTTAACTAATTTTCATGTTTTGTTACAATTAGAGTACTGCATAATTATGAACTTTTACCAAACTTTATCACAGTCAATGCAGATACTGGCTCTGATCTATTAACGGTTATGGCTAAAACCAAAAATCCACTAGAATTTGCACATTTTTTCAAAGTCATGTCTACATCCAACTTAAAGTACTTATGTGCATGTGATAGGTGATGATTTATGTGTGTGTTAGTTGGGCCAACCAAAACATTGCACATTATAGTAACAACCAAAACATTGAGTATTATATTAACAACTAAAACATTGAGGATTGTAGTAACAACCAAAACATTGAACATTATTACTATAATTAATTTACTAATACAAACAACCTCAATATTGAAGACGATGGACCGAGTTAACAACACGAAATTGTAATGCTTTGAGGACATAGTTTTTAAATTTTGAAAATAAATTATTACAATAAACGATTTAGTACACAAAAATAAAATACTAACATGAGTTGGAAATCTGTGAATACGTTTGCTACATCAAGACTATTAATTTTTTTGGTTATTAAGTAGTTTATATTTTGTAATTTCATCTTGTAAGACAAATACTTGGGAATATACCCTGGCTTTTGAAAACCTTCATTATTTATGCATATTCATAGTGTAGGAATGCAACACGAATATAAGTACATTTATACATGGTATATAATAAATATGTACCCTGATTTACGGCAGTAAATTTTAATAATCATAATTTAAATGTTTAAATAGGAGGAAAAAGCACAGAAAACCAGAGAATGGCCACGATAAATTAGGGGCCCTAGTAGAGGAGATTGTCGGTCTGGTTGCCGGGTAATTAAGAATAAAGGAGCGAACTGTTCTGCTCCGCTGGATAATTCACATGTTTAGAGACAAACAGTACCCAGTATAGACAGTTCTAAAATCCCCACACGAGTAGAAGAACTGAGAATACACTTTATCGACACGCTCTCCATCCACAATTATTGAGGACAAAACACAGCGCCCGAACAAAACCCCGACGACGGAATTATTCCGGTTCCAAATCCTCGACACGAATAAGGGAGGAAAAGGCTGAAACTTTTCTCCGAGAGGAACAATGAACCGGACCGGAGCTGGTAGTTAGCAGACAGATAAATAGAAGCGGAGAAGGAGTACCCCGGGGCAAGTGCTTTTGTGCCCCGTGCCTCGATTCACGCTTCCTACCCCCTGTATAGTAAATACTTGCGAACAACCGGTCACATGTTGGTAGAGTTATACAACACCCGACGACAACGACAAGATTTGCGGCACTTGTATAATGCTTGTCCGCACGAGTATTAAGCTCGCTCGCACTTTGTATAGAGCTCGCCCGCACTTAACTATCCACTACTTAAATTTTCTCCTCCTCGCTACCCACCTTTATTTACAAATTAAAAATGCACTTACAAAGTTGTATCCTATTCCTTAGAAACAAATAAACCGATGACGTATTTTTTTTAGCAATGATTCCGAACTCCTGATACCAATGTTTCTATTCATTAACATAAATCATAAACTAAAGTATAAAATTGCCAATGCAGACTTTAATACAGACAAATGGTCCGTAGGTAATTGAACTAATCTGATGAATTCGTTAACCATTATCGGCCCAGCCATTTCATGATGGTGGCTTAGGTAATCTAGCAATTTAAACAAAATAAATAATATATAAGTTTCAGGGAGTCCTTCTCTTTCATTTTAACATCCTCTTACATTTAATTCCCTATCCTATATGACGCATTTCTGTTAAGAAAAATGTTCAACCCCTTGTTTTTGGGGCATCATTTTAGCGAATTTTCAAAGAAAATTACGCTATTGCAGCAATGGCTTCAAAATTTTTGTAATGGAAATTTTTGAAACATTTTTCCATGGAAATCCGTTTTAGACCATTCTGAATCGATTCCTAAAATTTAACACTTTTTTTATGAATGTATGTATATATGTATATATGTATATGTATGTATATATGTATATGTATGTATATATGTATATATGTATGTATATATGTATATGTATGTATATATGTATATATGTATGTATATATGTGTCACTCCAGACGATATCTCCCCTTAGGATGCACTTAAAAATTTAAAACAAATTTTAAAATGTAAATAATATCAAAAGAAAGGATGAGTTCGTTGGCCAGAATTTTTGGAGTTCATTTAGGGGTCAAATTTTTACAATTTAGGGTCAAAAATAGCATAAAACCTTGTTTTTTTCTATTTTACCCCCCTTTTATATGAAAATATGATAAAAGTGTACGTAATAACAATTACTGTACTCTTAAAGAGCTTTCCAACGACATGCATCTTGAAGTACTTGTAATACTTTTTCTTGAAGAATCTTGTAAATACTTTTTTGTCTTGGGTACCTCGTATCCCTGTGTACCAAATTTTTTTTTCACCCATGCAAGTTCTAAACCAAAATTTGCCTATATTATCATAAGCCAATAATACGCAGATTTCTTTGAATTCGCTCATTAAGTCATGGTGCATGACTGGACTTTTTGTATTTTGGTTTGGGATTTGCCTATATTTTTTGTGTGTTCGGGTTTTTGCTCATAACATAACTGCAAAGTTTCAAATTTGTGTGTTGTGTACTTCAGGGGATACAGGTGCGTTTACGACTTCTAGGCCGACAGACAGACGAGGAGTATGGCCAGAATGACGCTGGTCCTGAATCAGGTTTAGACTGCGAATGTTGCTCATGGTATGTGACCTGGAGGAAAGCAGGTGATAGCCGCAGTGAAAGCAGTCGTTAACACCGAGTTGTCAAATGAATTTATGGCGTGCTTGTTTATGGCCACTGAGAGTTTTCATTTAAAATAAATACGTGAATAAATCGCTATTTGTGAAATTAATAAGTTAAGGAAAATATGCGGAATAGCAACCCTTGTTTGGGCTGTTAAATGATATGGAACATTTCTTCCAATATTTTATAATAGAAGTAGAAGAAATTTAAGAAAACACCCTCGTGAAGCGGTTCTTTATTAATTATATTAATATTAACAAAATAAATCGTCACGAAGAAAAACAAACAAGAAGAAAGACAAGAAGAATTTGTATAACGCAATGTGTGAAGTTCTCCTTGTAAAAAGTAATTTAGCCTCTCCAAGAACCGTCCCAAGGTTACGATATTCCGCATAGGACTTTCCCAGGTAAATTCCATTCTACCTGATGAAAGCAATTTGTTCTCGATAAAAAAAATGAATTAATATTATACATTTATTTTTAGGTATACGTGTACAAAAAAGGAGATTAATCTTCCTTTATTTCGAGCCTTGAAAATATTTAAAAAGTGTAGATTGAGGATCGTAGACTAGAAAATTGCAGTTTTACAGGCAGCTCTTCGTCTACGAGCCTGACAGTGATTAGTTGTGTCTAGTCAACAAGTCTCGGTCCCTTGGCCTTTATTCCTCCTCCGTCTTCTGTCACTTAACTAGAAACCTGTGAAGTAAATGTTACAAATTAAATATTAAATATTATATGCAGGAAAACACCGCCTAAATAACCTCATTAGCTTTCTATTGTCTTTAGTGAAAAATCTTTTAATAAACCTAACGCCAATGGCAGAGGGACCTTCCTTGTTTATCCTTTATCTTTTTTGATATTAATTCACAATTTTAACTCTCCAACGATATCGATAAATATAGCTTGAGCCCCCCCCCCCCCCCCCCACTAAACATATACGACTAACTATCTAAACCTTACTAACTTCATCTTAAACCAAATATTGGACAATTCATTTCATGTTTTTCAAAATTAATCTATGAGGAAAAACACCAGTGAAACATTTTTGTGGACTTTTCAGAAAAATGAAAAGGAACTTGTTAAAACTTTTATATTAAATATTATATAGTTACTAAAGTTTTAATCATAAACTAAAAAAATCGGGTACAGGGTACCTCGGAACTTTTCTTCACTTTAGAGGCCACTAAAGTGGCCTCTCCTGTTGCTTCGTAGCAGGAGGAAGCAGAACATGGATGGGTGACCGTTTTGTCTGAGTGAAAAAACATTAGTTTTAATCAATTTTATTTAATTATTTGAATTTAGGCGGTATTTTGACAGATGTAAACAAAATTTCCGTACTATATAATAATAAATTATCTTTCAGTATTATTAACCGTCAAAGTTTCAAAATTCAAAAATTGATAACTTCTAAATGGCTGCCAATATCAAAATAAAATTTGGTGGGCTTGTTTGTCATACAGAGAGGTATCAAGAGAGGTATTTGTCGTACAGAGAGGTATTTGTGCCAAATTTCAACTCGAACAGGACCTTTTCGATTTTTTAAGATTTTTTAAAATATTTGCTAACTCAGCAAACTGGGTTCAAGATGGCGGGAAAAGATGATTTTCCGGGCGGCACCACTACAGATAAGGACTGATTTTACTGCCAAGATTCAACTCTCTAGGTTAAATACCTTGGACGCTACGATGATAACATACACACATACATACAGACGTCTTGCTGAAAACTCAGGAGGTCTTAAAAACACCCAAAACGGATAATTCTGTTGAAACCCCCCCAAAAAAAATGTTTGGGTGAAAACCATACTTTTCTTTATACCTTCGGAGAAAGTGAGGAAAAGTAAAAAAAAAAAAACCCTAATTAATAATAAATAACACCTTCTTGGTATATGATAAACTTAAAACTAGGAATATTTAAAACTGTAAAAAGTTAGGGAATATTCTATGTGCAAACTTTTAATAAACGTACATTAAATTATATAATTTATTAATTTTCATTTTTGGTAGAGTAGACTCGGATCCAATATTTTTTTATGCCAGTTTTAAAGACTCGAATAAATGTAAACTATATATATGTTTACAATATAGGTAGAGGATATATGTTTATTATAAGTAGAGGATATATTTACATGTAAATAGAGGATATATGTTTATTATAAGTAGAGGATATATTTACATGTAAATAGAGGATATATGTTAACTATAATAGGGAATTTTGAGTTAGAATGTGGATTGGAAGGATTTTTATTTCGATAAGCGCGGTAAAGGTTGGTAATATCGTCCCAGTTACTTTAATATTTGGAGAAGCTGTTATCACTTTGGAATATTTATTGAATTCAATTGAAGGTTCTAATTCTTCCTTGTTATCTTTATACTTGAATTTTGTTTTTAATCTGAGCTTTTAGATTTCTGTCTGTTTGCATTTATGATGAAAGTTTACAAAGATATAGAGGTTGTTAGAAAAGTAATCTATTTAATTCACTCTTTCAAGTTTTTCAATGTCCATTTCTGAAAAAGTTTTTATTTATTTATACTCTAGAAACTATAAGATGCTTTTATAAAAAAAAAAAAAAAATTAACGTTCTATCTATTATCATATAAAATTGATTAAATAAATGTTTTTATAAAACAAGAACTTCTTTTGGAAAGTAATCAATTTATTTCTCCATTTTAAGTATATATATATATTTTTTTAATTTATTTATTTTTTATTTTTTTTTTTAATATTAGTAGTTTGTAGAAATATCTTGTTTATAATTCATTTATATTTGGGGAGGGTGGCGAGAAGGGGTGGGAAGTATAAAAGTGTGTGTTTCAGTAAAGAGTAAAGCCTGTTCTTTAGTTGACAGTTTTAATTTCAACACTCAGTTTAAATGTAACAATAAGAGAAAATGCTGAAATTTTAATTGTAAAATTGTTTTTCAGTCTGTCTGTTATGAGTTATGAGCTAAGCACTCGTGAACTCTCGAGTGTCCCTGATATTTCCTTTTTACTTTCTCATGTAAAGAGGAATTTTTGAGCTCCATGGAGTCCAAAAAAAGGTTTTTAAAAAATGTATACTTGGCCGATTTTGACCAAATTTAATCATACATGTCAGAAAAATACTTTAAAGATTAAAATAAATTTATAAATAAAAGAAAATATGTTCTAACTTCAATCAAAAAAGAAAAGTCCATGGACAACTTAAAAATGAAATTTAAAAAAATATAGGGGGAGGGGGAGGGGGGATATTTCCTAAGCGCCACTCCGTTTCAGACGCTGGTCTGTAGGCTTTACTTGCATAAACTTACATTAAATTATTCCATGTCCTTAATTCTAAAGGCTTATCTGAGTTAAGTAAAGGAGTGCAGCCGTTGGTCTACTGGAGCTTCACTTAGAGGCAACGCACACGAATAACTGCACTTTTCACTACTGACTTGACTGAATGACTTTGACTATAAAAACTGTCAGTTGGCGGTGATGCCAGAGCCTTCAGGCAGACTCTCCGACCAGGCAACAGGGCCCGAATGACTGAGCAGTTGCACGTGTCACTCCACACAGTTCTTGAACTCCAACCTCCAGTTGACAAACGATGTCCACACCTGCCACTTAGAAATAAACGTGTTTATCTTTACAATCAAAAGAAAGAAAAAAAAATATAAAACAAAGAAATACAGAGCTTTAACTGATTTATATATAAAAAAATGGCACGTTAGGAAAGGAAAGAGTTAGGGAATACAAAACAACATAAGAAAACAAAAAGAGCTATAAATAAAAATACATATTAAAATTATCTTACAAAATAAGTTTATAATTTTGCCGTTTCAGAACTTAGCCGACCACATAATATTCTTAAACCAAAATATTAACTTATACACAAAATTCAAAATTCTAGCTTGATGTTAGTCAGATACATTATTGCACGCTATCTCCTGGACTATATCGCTTTACAGTAATCCGAACTTGTAGTAGCTTCCTAACAATTACTTATTGGATGGAATGTGTTGACGGGTCAGATTACTGGACAAAGACGGCTCTGAGACTCGAGTAGTTGAGAAGCCCCTAAATGATGGAGTGCTAGATTTCCGTTGACTGATGGCTTTTTAAAGTTTATTAGTATTTCCCTGGTGTTTATTTTTTTTTTTTTGAATTTTGTGGTTTTTTAGAGGATTTGATACCCCCCGCACTACGTGACGCTCATTTAATATGGAAATCTCATTTTCTCTTCCCCCGTCCTTACCTCGGCCCACTGAAATTGCCCCCAATTTATATTAACTGTTTTCCGAGGGTTTGAGGGCGTCAAGCTTAAGCATCCTTCGCGCCACTTTCTTTTTAGTCCTGCGAAAACCCCGATTTTCGCATCTCGCTCCTATAACTCTCCGACAGTCTAAGAAAAATCCTATAATAGAAAATCCTCGACCAATTTCCTTCCTCCTAATCTACCGAGTGCGAAAACGAAAAAAAGAAATACTACTTTCCTTTTTAGACGAGAACAGCCTTAAAACCGACTGTTTAAAAATAAAATGCAAAGGAAGCGGAAAGAAATTGACGAAGCCTTAAGACTCGATTTAGAAATTTCAAGAGATAGTAATTTTTATCTGAAAGAAAATCCACTTTACTCTCAAATCTACAACCTTCTTGAAAATCTTATAAAAATTTAAATTGTATACAGTTTTGTAGGCAAAACAGAATACCCACTTTAAAACCAAATACCCCCAAGCAATATCGAGAAAATCATATATATGTATATATATATATATATATATATATATATATATATATATATATATATATAAAAACAAGACTCCTTCCTCAACTCAACTCAGGGAGACGGTCAGGTGCAATAAAAACTCCACATTCACATCAAGCCAACGTTTCGGCAACTGTTTAATGTTGCCTTCATCAGGGCAAACTGTAACATACATAAAAAATATGTGAGCATAAACAAGCAGACTACGAACAAGGTAATAAATAAGTGAAACACATAACCGGAACTAAATCAGAACTCACATGAAGATGAAGAACTAAGCACAAATAATGTAATAAAGAGAAGGAAGCATATAACAAATTAAAGGGAACAAGGTGAAAAAGGAATTAAAAAACACTGTTAAAAAGTTCACGGCTCACAGAAAGTAAATAAATGTAAGAATGTGACAGCTGACGGTGGCGCTGTTGACGGCAGAACGGAGGAACTAAAAACCAAGTCTTCGCTAGCATGCAGTGCAACCTAGCGGCCAAGAGAAGTACTAGCAAGCTAAATCTAAGCACAAAGGAAAAAGGAAAATAGGAAAAAAAAAAAAAAAAAAAAAAAACAAGGGAAGTAAGCGGAAAAATACGGAGGTAAGGAAAGGAGGAACATAGAGCTAGGTATAAAGGGCCAAAAGGTGCTTGTATAGATCACTTATCCCTGCCACATCAGATCTGTAGTTCATTGAGGCCGCATTATTGTGAACAAACAGCATCTCTAAAACTCGTCTCTTTTGAGTATTCTTTTCAGCCCGAACAATACGGACCTCATCAGGTTTTAATCTAGCTTTATGACGATTTTCCACACAGTGACAGGCGAGTGCGGTGACATTCCGTAACCCTCTGTCGATAGAATTTTTATGAGCATTTAGCCGCTCTCGGAGGTAGCGCGATGTTTCCCCGATGTAGACCTTATCACAGTCGCTACATTCTATCTGATAGATAACATTAGACCTCTTATTATTAGGGATGAGATCCTTAGTCTGTGTAAAGAGGCAGCCTACTTTATGGGGGGTATATTTAGCGAAGAGCTTATTAGGCGTGACCTGCCGAAGTACCCTCACTAAATGCCCAGTTACGCCTCCGATATAGGGGAGTTTAGCGAACCCATCTCCAAGAGGAGTCACCGGCGGCGCGGGGGGCGGCATACTATATTTTCTAATTAAGGAAGCGATCGTTCCGCAGGGGTAGCCATTTTTCCGCAACATCCTTCTGATGACATCTCTGGCCTCTCTATTGTACTCAACACTCGTAAGGTCTAGGACCCTCTTAACAAAATTGCTAGCCACGTTCAATTTAGTCGTCAAGGGGTGCTTGGAGGCAAAATGAAGTACTCTGCCCGAACTAGACGGTTTTTGATACCATTTAGTAGATAGATTACCCTCTTCATTCCTCAGAATAAGCATATCAAGGAAAGGAATGGTGTCATTAACAGGTAGCTCGATAGTAAAATTGATGCGGTTGTGGAAGGAGTTAAATACTTCCAGAGCCAGATCCACCATATCCTGTGGAAGCGAGAGGATCATGTCGTCAACATACAGTTTACAGAGCCGCACAGAGAAGTTCAGACGGCCTAATGATGTGGTGATAGCCCTCTCCATCACAAGGCTGGCGAGGTTGTTGGATAGAGGGCTGCCCATCGGGCAACCATATATTTGAGAAAACATCTGCCCCCGGTAGACGAAATAGCGTGTTTCACAGGTGAATTCTAATATTTCGATAAAAAGGCCTAGGGGGATCTTGGTGTACTTACGAACCTCTCTCCAGCGCTCTCGAATAATAGTTATAACCAAGTCTATGGGGACATTAGTGAAGAGGGAAGTGACGTCAAGAGACAAGAGAGTTTCACCCTGGGGAATAGTGGTGCTAAGAAGGGTCTCCCTCACAGACGCCGAATTTATTACACTGTAATCACTACCAGCGATATTAGCGATGATACGGCTAAGAAATTTGGCTAGATTGTAAGATTGTACTAATACTAGATTTCATCTAGTAGTAGTAGTAAGGGCGGGGAGGCCTAGCCTGGCAAACAGACCATCTTTGGGTCCTTTTTGCCAACCCCAGACGAACCCACACCCCTCAAACCACCTCCACCTCATCCTCAAACCTTTTAGTTTGGATCATAAAGGAGAGGATATCTTGCCACTTAAGAGTTTTAAGTTCCTCCTCCTAATTCCTCCGTTCCCTAAGATATGAAAGCGTAATCTCCCATATCCTTCACACACTCCCAGAAAATGGTGAGCTGTTTCCTCCTCCTCGCCACACACTGGACATGTGGGGTCCTCTTCTACTTTTAGTAGTGCCAGATGTCTTCGGAGCCTACAGTGTCCAGTTAGCACTCCAACCAGATTTCTCAGGTTGGTCTTGCTCAGTCCTAGCAGCCATCTGGTTTTCCTTTTATTTATCCTTGGCAGTAACATTTTGGACTGCCTGCATCCCTCTGTGCTCAACCATTCCTTATCTGCTTCCTCCCATACCCACCTCTTAATGGCTGCTTTGACTTGGCCTTTCGACCAGTCAACTGCGGGTTCCGGTCCACAGAAAGGAATGGAGGCTCCTATTTTTGCCACCTCATCTGCTTTCTCATTCCCTGGGATCCCTTGGTGTCCCGGGACCCAGAGCAGTGTTACCTCTTTACTCTCTGCCAGCAGCTCTAGTGTCTCCCGACACTCCCTCACCAGTGCAGAGGTTGCACTAGGGGCATCGAGAGCATGTAGTGCCGCTTGGCTATCCGAGCATATAGCTATAGATTTAGCTGTTGCCTCCACCACCTCAGGCTGCCTTGCCACCTCTAGGATAGCGTAGATCTCCGCCTGAAAAACGGTGGTGAGTGTGCCTAACGGGAAACTCTCTTTGGTGCCGGACTTTTCCAAGAACAGTCCCGCACCCGACATTCCGGCTTCATTCTTCGAGCCATCCGTGTATGCCACCAGAGTCTCCTTATCGAATATTATCTCTCCTTGTTCCCATCTGGCTCTTGATGGTATTTCTACCTTATATTTCCTCTTAAGTTTTAACTGATGATCCCTCCCTGACACTCTGATCGCGGTAAAAGGAATCTTAGACTCAGCCGCTCTTTCGATTTCCAAGTGTCCGGTTAGGATTCCTTTCCCTAGCCATTGCCCGTTGTCTCTGAGCCTGACAAATGATGCAATGGCCACTCCTTCAATCCATATCTTTAGTGGAGGGATACCTACTAGAGCCTCTAAGGCGGCTGTAGGTGTCGTCCTCATCACACCTGTTATGCCTCTACAAGCTAACCTCTGAACTTTGTCAAGCCTCTTAGCCGAGCTGGCTGCCCTTATCCTCGGCCACCAGACCAGAGCCCCATATTGGATCCTCGGTCTGATAACCTCTGTATACAGCCATTTGAGGATTTTGGGGGATAATCCCCATCTATTCCCCACTGCTCGCCTCAGTTGCCAGAACATCATTGTAGCCTTACTTATTACCTTCTCTATATGTGTCCTCCAAGCCATTTTTGGGTCGAAGGTATTACCTAGGTATTTAACCTCTTTTGCCAAACTAAGCTCTTGGCCAAATATTTTAGGGGCCTTAAAACCCACTATTTTCCTTTTTCTGGTAAAGACCATCAACTCTGTCTTGGATGGATTGACTGAGAGTCCGACGTCTTTACACCATCCTTCAATAATTCTGCAAGCGAGTTGCATCCTTTCGCAGCATGTTTCTAGGAACTTGCCTCTTACCAAGACTAGTCCATCGTCTGCGTACGCCTGAACATATAAATCTTCCTCTGTCAGCCTCCTCAAGAGCCCATCCATCACCAGACACCAAAGGTGCGGTGAGAGGCAGCTACCCTGGGGGCAGCCTCCCGTAACCCGGATTGTAACCTTTGTGTCATTTAGTGATGAGTCCAAATTTCATCTAACTCGGTGAGCTTTTACTCAAGTTATCGTCATCTGTAGATTTTGTGACGGTGATTTTGTGACGGTTATTTTGTGACGGTGATTTTGGTCGTTTTTTTTGGATTCACTCCCGGGCTCCAGAACGTGCCATAAGGAACTTCGTTCCAAAAGCATAATTCCCAGAGCAATACTTAATTCCCTCGGCTTCAACTCGGGAATTAAATTCATGGTTACCTCGGCTACGCCTCAGAAACCAACATTTAAGTCTCTCGGCTTCGCCTTGAGACTTAAAATTCATGATTCCTTTGGCTTTCGCCTTAGGAATTATAAAAGTGGTGCAAAATTTCAAGAAACACTAGTTCATGTTAAATTGTAATTATTTTTTAAAAATAATCTAGTTTTTACTTTCTCATATAAAGAGAAA